>CM063257.1:6162500-6762500 GCA_032158295.1 Pycnopodia helianthoides
TTCCATTGTTGTCAGGACCCCACATATGCCCTTCTGTGTGTACACACACACACACACACACACACACACACACACACATCCTTACGGATCCGGTTTGTGGGGTACTGCTATTGTTGTTCTATTATTCCCTTTTCTGAAGAATTCCCTTGTGGGGCCCAATTGTTCCTATTGAAATGACCTTGTGGGGTCCATTGTTCCATTGTTGTCAGGACCCCACATATGCCCTTCTGTGTGTACACACACACACACACACTTGCCATTTATGTAGAAACAGCAGAAGTTTCAATAATCACCCTCAGCCATCACATTGTAATGCCCTATGTGAGATACACAGTGAGTTAAAAAAAACCTGGGGGACATTTGATATAATGCCCCCCACCTTTCAAAAGGGTGGGGGGGGGTCACACATGTCCCCCTGTGTCCCCCCCGGATTGACGCCCATGCCTCCATACATATCATATCTGCGCGTATACATGAAAATTTTTATTGTGTGCATTGCGCCGACCAGCAGAATCGTTCTTGCCAAAGAACGAGTGTTACGATCGAGATTAGAACCCACATTCTGACAAATTGGTCGTCAGGGCCCAATTTCATAGAGCTGCTTAAGCAGAAAATATTGCTTAACAATTGTCTGCTAAGCAAAAATGAGCAGGATACCAGTCACAAATTGTACGTGTGACATGGTATTTTGGCAGGTGACCTTATTCTGGTAAGCATAATTTTGTTGTGCTTAGCTGCTTGTTGTGCTTAAGCAGCTCTATGAAATTGGGCCCTGAGCTCGAGCTTGATACTCTAGACAGCTGTCTATATTGTAATATTGGTCATTTATGCTGCTTTGTGTGTTGGTAACATTTAATCTGTATAAATTATTCTATTTATCAGAGGTAAAGACATCATCTAAATAAATCTTAATGAAGTACAAATGTTTTTGTTTTTTTGTTTTTTTAATTAATACAAAAAATGAGCAAAGGAATAGTATAGGTTTCCCCTGTCAATTTCAACAATTCATGCTGCATACGTTTGATAATTGGAGCCTACTAATTGTGTTAATCCTATACAAATGTAGGTACATACAATAAAACTAACCTGTGAAAATTTCACTTCAAAAGGTGGTCGCGTTTTTGAGATATCACCGAAAAACCAGAGCGAATAATTATTTCCACGCAGGAAGAATATTCCCCATAGGAATACACGGTCTGAGAAAAGCGTTTCTGACAGAAACGCATCTCAGATTAAAATTTTGGGGAATAAAAAGTGATATATTTTCCATAACCTTAGTACGTCGAAGTTAAAATTTTCTCAAAATTCATTATACTACCCAAGGCTGCTGATACTTCTTACCAGGAAAGTTTTTATTGTCATTAATTTTCAGAGTCATTGCCAAACGTGTACTGTGCCTTTAAAGGCACTGGACACCTCGTAATTGTCAAAGACCAGTCTTCTCACTTGGCGTGTCTCAACATATGCACAAAATAAAAAACCTGTGAACATTTGAACTCATCAATTGGTCGTCGAAGTTGCGAGATAGTAATGAAAAAAAAAACACACCCTTGTCACACGAAGTTGTGTGCTTCCAGATGCTTGATTTCGAGACCTCACGCGTGAGGTCTCAAAATCAATTCAAATATTTTACTGGGAAATTACTTTTTTTTCTCAAAAACTACGTTACTTCAGAGGGAGCCGTTTCTCACAATGTTTTATACTATCAACAGCTCTCCGTTGCTCGTTATCAAGTAAGTTTTTATGCTAACAATTATTTTGAGTAACTACCAATAGTGTCCAGTGCCTCTAAATACACAGCTCATTCGACTTCGCTTCAAATTTAATGCTCTGTTACTCCAGCATTCTAAAGTTTATCTGGTTCACAATCCACGGCTACAGGAATGCAGGTCCAGGTTCTCGTAAATACCTTCACAATTTATTTAAAATCACCTTGACCTACTCACTTCTAATAAGTGAATCCTACCGTGAAATGTCTTTTCTTCAGCCTGTGAGCGCCAGGTCAGTCGATAATGGATTATACAAAGTCAGTAATCATGATTTACAACGATCCAAGGAGACTATTATTGACAATCAGGGACTATCGGTAATTCTCAAAAACCAGTATCCTCACTTGGTGTAATCCCCGAAAACATGTATAAAATAGCAAACCTGTGAAAATTTGGGCTCAATTATTGGACAGCGACGTTGCGATAAAATAACGAAAGAAAGAAAAACCCACCCTTGTTGCATAGAATTATGTGCTTTATGAAGCCCGAGAAAGGCCTCATATTTTGGGGTGAAAAATTTCCTCTTTCTCTTACTTCAAAGCGGGTAGTTTCTAACAATGTTTTATAATATCAACAGCTCTCCAGTGCTCTTTACCACGTAAGCTTTTATGTCATTAAATTGTGTAGTATTTAAAAAAGGTATACCAGCCCAACCTCGTCCCCATGGTTTACTTTATTTCCAACCATGTTTACAATAGTTAACCCTGGGAGGGAAACTCCTTACTCGGACCGTGATTGGACAAAACCAAATGTTAACCTTTGTCAAAACAGCCGGCCGGCAACCAATGTACAAACAGGCTATTCAATCTGGTACCGGACCACGAGATCATGACGAAGATGTGAATTTCGAAAAGCAGCCAGACTAATCTAATGTGCATACGTATCCAAAAATTTTGGATATGCAAATGATCCAATACCAGGGTGAGAGAGCCGTCAACCTCATACTGCTCGACACACCATGGGGACGAGGTTGGTGGTGCTCCTACTTCCAACAGTTGTATTGATCTATATTCCATGGCAACGGCGTGCCTTTTGTTGTCTTGTTTCCATGCGTCCGAGTAATTGCGGTCAACCTCGTACTGCTCGACACACCCTGGGGACGAGGTTGATACCAGCCTACCTTTAATATTATCGGTGACTGAAAACCGTGCAGGTAAATAATGCGCATTGTTTGGGCTTTTACGCAAAGCCCTTGTGGGTTATTTATACAATAGAACAATATACCCCACAAAGTTTCCCTTCGTTTAACCCATGAGAACCCGATCGGTATGTTTGTTTGAGCGTGAAAGTGAGTGACTTCGTTTCTTTCACACACTGTTTTGTATATAGCCTGCCCGATATGGGGTAGAGGGTCCCCCCTAATGTTCTTATACTATAACACACTATTTTCCTCTTGTATAGAACTACCCCCCAAAAAAAAACCATCCTCAAAAGAATTCCTGAGATTCCAAGCACACAATGAAGACACAATAGGAGGGAGGGGGGTCCCTCTACCCCATAATGAGCACCAATTGGTTTTGTACAGAGCCCCTAGGGACAGGTGGAAAAATTGAAAGGGTTTTTCAAAAAAGTTTAACAATTTCGTTCCCTCGAAATGGTGCTATAAGTTATTTCTTGGGGACGAAATAACATTTTGAGGGGACGAAATAGTATTTCGAGGAAACGAAATGATTTTAATACAATATAATTTTACATTTTTACTCCTTTTTTTTCCTGTCCCTCTGTAGGGGTTCTGCAGTTTTGGGCGGCCTCTAAATGGAGCCGATCAGGCTACATTTTATTTAATGTAATGGGTTGGGGCTACATTTAGGTCTCGGGTAGTCCGAACATCTGACGCTACGGTTCGAGGCTAGTGAATAAAAAACCGTGCAGGTAAATAATGCGCATTGTTTGGGCTTTTACGCAAAGCTCATGTGGGTTATTTATACAATAGAACAATATACCCCACAAAGTTTTCCTTCGTTTAACCCATGAGAACCCGATCGGTATGTTTGTTTGAACGTGAAAGTGAGTGACTTCGTTTCTTTCACACACTGTTTTGTATATAGCCTGCCCAATATGGGGTAGAGGGTCCCCCTAATGTTCTTATACTATAACACACTATTTTCCTCTTGTATAGAACTACCCCCCCCCCCAAAAAAACATCCTCAAAAGAATTCCTGAGATTCCAAGCACACAATGAAGACACAATAGGAGGGGGGGGGTCCCTCTACCCCATAATGAGCGCCAATTGGTTTTGTACGGAGCCCCTAAAGGGACAGGTGGAAAAATTGAAAGGGTTTTTCAAAAAAGTTTAACAATTTCGTTCCCTCGAAATGGTGCTATAAGTTATTTCTTGGGGACGAAATAACATTTTGAGGGGACGAAATAGTATTTCGAGGAAACGAAATGATTTTAATACAATATAATTTTACATTTGTTCTCCTTTTTTTCCTGTCCCTCTGTAGGGGTTCTGCAGTTTTGGGCGGCCTCTAAATGGAGCCGATCAGGCTACATTTTATTTAATGTAATGGGTTGGGGCTACATTTAGGTCTCGGGTAGTCCGAACATCTGACGCCACGGTTCGAGGCTAGTGAATAACCCCAGGTACCGGGATAAATAGAATAATGTGTGAATGATATGCAATGCATCTACATCACACCCAAAATGAGCCTGCGATTATCTGTAGCCTACGCCTTATATGTACATTTTATTTTTAGTAAGATGTATTTAATAGCAATGCTGCATGCTCAGTTCTGATTGTTCTTGACAAGAAACAATATACCTTAGGTCATTACTCTAAAAATGAATGACCATATAAACGTACTTATTATTGGTACTGTAGCTGTAATAACCATTTTGAGAAACGATTGCCTTCTAAGGAATGTGGTTGTAGAGAAAGGAATTCGATGTCAGTCTGAAAAACGTTTCACAGAAAGTGTATTCCAATAATGGACTATTCTTCCTGCGTGGACATATAACCGCTTCAGATTTTCAGCGATATCTCAAATACGCTGCCACATTTTGGAATGAAAATTTCACAGGTTAGTTTTAATGTCTACAATTATTATATGTGGGATAAAAAACAATCGAACGGTTCAAAAACCAAGGATCATATACTTTGCATTTAAGTCCTTTTTCTGAAAGGAACTACAATTCCTTGCATAATGTAGAAGGGGGCAATCCGGCATAATTAAAGATTAAAGGTAATAACCAGCGGTGTAAAAAAACACATCCATTATACATGAAATAATTTTTTGCCAGAGTCGGTTACTTAAAGCAAGGTCATCTTATTGCTCCCACCCCCCCCCCCCCATCCCTGCAAAGTTGTTGCAACAAGCTGTGATCCATTGTGGCAAGTTGAGGAGTGGTGTTTACTAGCACCATAGCATTTTTTTTACTAGACAATGTACGCCGGGTTAGTTAGGGCGAGCCCTGCAGGTACCGCGGCCAAACTTCATAGCGCTGCTTAATAACGGTAGGCAAATTTTCGCGCTTACTGAACGAACAAATTGCTTAAAGGAACATTACAAAATTTGCTAACAAAACAGTTGCTGGCAGGGTAAGCACTTTATGTAATCCACCATATACATAAACTGACAAACCTGTAGAAGTTTGAGATCGATCGGCCATCTGGGTCACGATGAAAATAAGTGAAAAACCGATTACACATTTGGCATGAAATCATATAGATTCAACACATGAATAAAACGCTCACTGAGCGATAAACTCCAATCGGAAAATTAGTTTATTAATTTCTCATCAAATATGGCATTTCAGACAGAAATATTTCAAGGGAAGTTTTCTACTAACATCATCATTAGACCGTGTAAGTTTATGTAAATCTGTGATCGAAAAGTATATTTTACAAGTTTTTTTTCTTACCAATTCTGTAATGTTCCTTTAATAACGGTAGGCTAATTTTCGTGCTTACTGGAGCAGAAAAAAATGCTTAAGCGTATTTCACAGTTAAGCAAGGAAAGAAGATGCTCAGCTTGCGCGTTCACCATGAATTTGCATTTTGCGTCATTCATTTTCATACTCGGGAGGTTTTTAAATGACTTTATTTATTTCATTTGTTATTATTATTTTGTAATATACTATTATACAAAATACAAATAGGCCAATATTTTATTGTTATTAGGCCTGTTATTTTATTAAAATTATTATTATCATTACATATATATATATATAGGCCTATACATCCCTTTTTTGGGGGGGGGGCATCCCTGGTAAAATGCTTGATTGGGTCCTCGTACACTATACTATCTAACCAAATTTAAAAGGTTTTTGTCTTTCATGTCAGTGGCTGCCACAACCTGCATTAGTTATTGCTTCCACCTTGCATAAACACACTGAAAAATTATTATAGTCATTTGTATATTTATTGCAATACCAATACCGTTAACGGTCAACAATTTGTTTCTATAATATTTATTATTAAACTGACCTTGCCAGTCTCGCGTGTATAAAGTGTTTGCGTTGTTTCCATAATATTTATTTTCCCGGCCAATTTTAGCAAAAAATCATTCCATTTTTTTCATTAAAGGAACATTACAGAATTGGTAATTGTAAAATATACTTTTGATCACAGATTTACATCAAACTTACACGGTCTAATGATGATGATAGTAGAAAACATCCCTTGAAGTATTTCTGTCTGAAATGCCATATTTGATGAGAAATGAATAAACTAATTTTCCGTTTGGAGTTTATCGCTCAGTGAGCGTTTTATTCATCTGTTGAACCTATATGATTTCTTGCAAATGTGTAGTCGGTTTTTCACTATTTTCTCGTGACCCAGATGGCCGATCGATCTCAAACTTCCACAGGTTTGTCAGTTTATGTATATGGTGGATTACTTAAAGTGCTTACACTGCCAGTAACTGTTTTGTTAGCAAAAACCAATTCTGTAATGTTCCTTTAAGTTGAGCTTTTACCACACTCTAACAAAAAACAAAAACAAAAACAGTGGGTAAAACAACATTTTTTTAAAACTCAAGCAGTGTAACTTTTGCACAACAATTAAATGGAACGTTGCCTTGGATTGGTCCACACAAATATGCCTCGAAATTGCGTGGTTTTCCTTCTACTCATTGAAATAACACGGTCTGCCATTTTGTGGAGTCAAAAGTTCAATTCTACAAAATGGCGCTCCGTGTTAGTTCCCGAAGTAAGAGGAAAACCATACAATTTTGAGGCATATTTGTGTGGATAATTATATTCTACTTAAACATGACCTTTCCAACCAGATTCAGTTCATAACGAACTCTTTCAAACGCTTATTATTGCCAAATTAGCCCAAATCCAAGGCAACGTGTCCCTTGAAAGCGGTAAGAAGTAACTGAAAATGAGGTAAAACTGCTCCACGTTGGAATTTTTTCCCAATAATGCAAATGTGTATACCATAGATTCGTCGTGCATATCAGGTCGAAGGCACAAATCACAATCCAAGATGGACGCTGGGGTGGACGTAATTATAATGCTCAACAGGGCGCTGATATTTGATGCTCATGTATCCAACGTTGCCAACAGAGAATTTGGGCTCATGGTAGCTATTTTATTCGAGGAGGGAAAGGCTTGTTCGGTCAGGAAAGCTTTGGATTGCTATAGCTTCATTTTGCAAACGCGACGGTTTTGTTTCCACCAACCGAATCCCCTGTTTTTTTAAAGGTTGCTTTTTTAAAGGCACTGGGCACTATTGGTAATTACTCAAAATAACTGTTAGAATAAAAACTTACTTGGTAACGAGCAATGGAGAGCTGTTGATAGTATAAAACATTGTGAGAAACGGCTCCCTCTGAAATAACGTAGTTTTTGAGAAAGAAGTAATTTCTACAGACTAAAACCCTCGTAAAACAAAACGTAATCAATGGTCTGGCTCCCTATACCCCTCCACAGGCTCCGAGTTCATGCCTCCGTGGTTTGTCTCTCTGGCCCGGCGAGACACTGCACCGGCTGTGCGGGACATGCCCCCAAGGTTTACCCGCTAGCTCCCCACGCTGATGCGCCGTAAAACACGCTTCCGTGCACGGACTCTCTGAATGCGAATCTTACGTTCGATTTTTCATCGTTATTTACAACTTGCATCCATAAACTGAATACATAGTCTTTTTCGCCAAATACTCATGAATAATTGTTTTAAAAAAAATACTTGAATTTGGTTCAGTAATTTACTTTTATACGGCTGTAAGTAAAACTAATTCTGAAGATCACGTGACTTTTCGGAACCACATTTTGGTTCCGAAAAGTCACGCGACCTTCGTTTTTTGAAAAATGCTCAAAAACGGCAAAATTTGATGGTTTCTTTTATGAACCACAGTTAAGCAAGGAAAGAAGATGCTCAGCTTGCGCGTTCGCCATGAATTTGCATTGTTGCGTCATTCATTTTCATACTCGGGAGGTTTTTAAATGACTTTATTTATTTCATTTGTTATTATTATTTTGTAATATACTATTATACAAAATACAAATAGGCCAATATTTTATTGTTATTAGGCCTGTTATTTTATTAAAATTATTATTATCATTACATATATATATATATAGGCCTATACATCCCTTTTTTTTGGGGGGGGGCATCCCTGGTAAAATGCTTGATTGGGTCCTCGTACACTATACTATCTAACCAAATTTAAAAGGTTTTTGTCTTTCATGTCAGTGGCTGCCACAACCTGCATTAGTTATTGCTTCCACCTTGCATAAACACACTGAACAATTATTATAGTCATTTGTATATTTATTGCAATACCAATACCGTTAACGGTCAACAATTTGTTTCTATAATATTTATTATTAAACTGACCTTGCCAGTCTCGCGTGTATAAAGTGTTTGCGTTGTTTCCATAATATTTATTTTCCCGGCCAATTTTAGCAAAAAATCATTCCATTTTTTTCATTAAAGGAACATTACAGAATTGGTAATTGTAAAATATACTTTTGATCACAGATTTACATCAAACTTACACGGTCTAATGATGATGATAGTAGAAAACATCCCTTGAAGTATTTCTGTCTGAAATGCCATATTTGATGAGAAATGAATAAACTAATTTTCCGTTTGGAGTTTATCGCTCAGTGAGCGTTTTATTCATCTGTTGAACCTATATGATTTCTTGCAAATGTGTAGTCGGTTTTTTCACTATTTTCTCGTGACCCAGATGGCCGATCGATCTCAAACTTCCACAGGTTTGTCAGTTTATGTATATGGTGGATTACTTAAAGTGCTTACACTGCCAGTAACTGTTTTGTTAGCAAAAACCAATTCTGTAATGTTCCTTTAAGTTGAGCTTTTACCACACTCTAACAAAAAACAAAAACAAAAACAGTGGGTAAAACAACATTTTTTTAAAACTCAAGCAGTGTAACTTTTGCACAACAATTAAATGGAACGTTGCCTTGGATTGGTCCACACAAATATGCCTCGAAATTGCGTGGTTTTCCTTCTACCCATTGAAATAACACGGTCTGCCATTTTGTGGAGTCAAAAGTTCAATTCTACAAAATGGCGCTCCGTGTTAGTTCCCGAAGTAAGAGGAAAACCATACAATTTTGAGGCATATTTGTGTGGATAATTATATTCTACTTAAACATGACCTTTCCAACCAGATTCAGTTCATAACGAACTCTTTCAAACGCTTATTATTGCCAAATTAGCCCAAAATCCAAGGCAACGTGTCCCTTGAAAGCGGTAAGAAGTAACTGAAAATGAGGTAAAACTGCTCCACGTTGGAATTTTTTCCCAATAATGCAAATGTGTATACCATAGATTCGTCGTGCATATCAGGTCGAAGGCACAAATCACAATCCAAGATGGACGCTGGGGTGGACGTAATTATAATGCTCAACAGGGCGCTGATATTTGATGCTCATGTATCCAACGTTGCCAACAGAGAATTTGGGCTCATGGTAGCTATTTTATTCGAGGAGGGAAAGGCTTGTTCGGTCAGGAAAGCTTTGGATTGCTATAGCTTCATTTTGCAAACGCGACGGTTTTGTTTCCACCAACCGAATCCCCTGTTTTTTTAAAGGTTGCTTTTTTAAAGGCACTGGGCACTATTGGTAATTACTCAAAATAACTGTTAGAATAAAAACTTACTTGGTAACGAGCAATGGAGAGCTGTTGATAGTATAAAACATTGTGAGAAACGGCTCCCTCTGAAATAACGTAGTTTTTGAGAAAGAAGTAATTTCTACAGACTAAAACCCTCGTAAAACAAAACGTAATCAATGGTCTGGCTCCCTATACCCCTCCACAGGCTCCGAGTTCATGCCTCCGTGGTTTGTCTCTCTGGCCCGGCGAGACACTGCACCGGCTGTGCGGGACATGCCCCCAAGGTTTACCCGCTAGCTCCCCACGCTGATGCGCCGTAAAACACGCTTCCGTGCACGGACTCTCTGAATGCGAATCTTACGTTCGATTTTTCATCGTTATTTACAACTTGCATCCATTAACTGAATACATAGTCTTTTTCGCCAAATACTCATGAATAATTGTTTTAAAAAAAATACTTGAATTTGGTTCAGTAATTTACTTTTATACGGCTGTAAGTAAAACTAATTCTGAAGATCACGTGACTTTTCGGAACCACATTTTGGTTCCGAAAAGTCACGCGACCTTCGTTTTTTGAAAAATGCTCAAAAACGGCCAAATTTGATGGTTTCTTTTATGAACCAATCTTCTCCATTTCAGGAAGACCTTTAGAATTATGTTTTAGTCTATTTTGTAGCCCAAATAGCCCAACGAAGCCGGTGTGTACCTTTAATCTCTGCCCCAAGTGTATCTGGCTGTGCCCACTGCCCATCCCCCAAGTTGATTTATGTGCACAGCCACAATCATGGGTAAACGTTTTGTTACAAAGACACCAAATGAACAACATTATTGAGTAATTCTTTGCAGATCTTGTATTCGACAAACTTAAGTACTTTCCACTCTTCATTCACACAGCGCTGGTTAATTAATTTACAAACAACATTGCAATAACTGTTACACCACTGGTTTTTAAACTGTGTTCTTCATAACATGGACACGAAAAAAACCTGTGTACCCATGATTGTGGCTGTGCACTTATGCAAAGTGACTGTTGGGTTGTGACCTTTGTCGACTAGGTACAAGGCCAGTTCAATTCTGTTCACACAAGCGTGTAACTGTGTCAGCTGAACAAAAATACAATGATATAAATGGGTAACATTAGTGTTTCTTTTGCTGACCCCCCCCCCCTCACCACTCTTTTCACATTATTATTATTTAATTTTTTTAAGACACTGGACACCTTTGGTAATTGTCACAGACCAGTCTTCTCACTTAATGTATCTCAACCAGATCTCAACATATGCACAAAATAACAAACCTGTGAAAATTTGAACTCAATTGGTCGTCGAAGTTGCGAGATAATAATGGAAGAAAAAACACCCTTGTCCATGTTGTCACACGAAGTTGTGTGCTTTCAGATGCTTGATTTCGAGACCTCACGCGTGAGGTCTCAAAATCAACTCAAATATTTTACCAAGAAATTACTTCTTTTCTCAAAAACTACGTTACTTCAGAGGGAGCCGTTTCTCACAATGTTGGTCACAATAGTTAAACCTCGGCCTAATTTACATTGTTCTACTTTCAATTTAAGAAATTCGGGAGACTTCATGCTTACCTGAGCTTGCTTGCTTCCTTCCTGTGTTTGGGTCAGGTCACCTTTGTTTACAGAAAGAGAGAGACCTTCTGCATCCCAGGGTATTTCCTGATAGGAAACCGTCGGCATTCTTCCTCAATACCAGTGGGTCTGTCGGCCAAATGCTGAGTTGAAACACCTGAGGACCAGTCAACAGTCTCTCGAAGTTGTCCAGCTCTGGCTAGTTCAGTGTTGAAAAGCATCCCTTGTTAATAATAAAGCAATGAACTTAGTGCAAAAGCTGGTGTCAGCGTTCTCCCTTAAAGACATTGGACACCTTTGATAATTGTCAAAGACCAGTCTTCTCACCTGGTGTATCTCAACATATGCACAAAATAACAAACCTGTGAAAATTTGAACTCAATTGGTCGTCGAAGTTGCGAGATAATAATGGAAGAAAAAACACCCTTGTCCATGTTGTCACACGAAGTTGTGTGCTTTCAGATGCTTGATTTCGAGACCTCACGCGTGAGGTCTCAAAATCAACTCAAATATTTTACCAAGAAATTACTTCTTTTCTCAAAAACTACGTTACTTCAGAGGGAGCCGTTTCTCACAATGTTGGTCACAATAGTTAAACCTCGGCCTAATTTACATTGTTCTACTTTCAATTTAAGAAATTCGGGAGACTTCATGCTTACCTGAGCTTGCTTGCTTCCTTCCTGTGTTTGGGTCAGGTCACCTTTGTTTACAGAAAGAGAGAGACCTTCTGCATCCCAGGGTATTTCCTGATAGGAAACCGTCGGCATTCTTCCTCAATACCAGTGGGTCTGTCGGCCAAATGCTGAGTTGAAACACCTGAGGACCAGTCAACAGTCTCTCGAAGTTGTCCAGCTCTGGCTAGTTCAGTGTTGAAAAGCATCCCTTGTTAATAATAAAGCAATGAACTTAGTGCAAAAGCTGGTGTCAGCGTTCTCCCTTAAAGACATTGGACACCTTTGATAATTGTCAAAGACCAGTCTTCTCACCTGGTGTATCTCAACATATGCACAAAATAACAAACCTGTGAAAATTTGAACTCAATTGGTCGTCGAAGTTGCGAGATAATAATGGAAGAAAAAACACCCTTGTCACACGAAGTTGTCTGCTTTCAGATGTTCAGATGCTTGATCGAAATCAATTCAAATATTTTACTGAGAAATTACTTCTTTCTCAAAAACTATACGTTACTTCAGAGGGAGCCGTTTCTCACAATGTTTTATTCTATCAACAGCTCTCCATTGCTTGTTACCAAGTAAGTTTTTATGCTAACAATTATTTTGAGTAATGACCAATAGTGTCCAGTGCCTTTAATGGTGTTGTGATAAAAAACGCCATTCCTATCCAGAGGTCGAATTAAGACAAATTTTACAGACAAAAAAAGAAAAAAGAAAAAAAGATATATATAATATACACATTGTAAGACATGCATACACACCCATAGGACATGTAGATACGTAAAATGGCAATGCAACGACTGCACACAAAATGAACATTAATGAATATGACATAATCGGTGAACCAAAAGCCATACAATAATATACAAATAATGAATATTTATGAGTGCAATGGTACGAATATTTTCATGAGTTGAAAGATGGAATGTTCTTTTCAACGAGGCGAGTACACCCTGCATTGAAATCGCTTGCCTATAGTACTTAAAGGAACATTACAGAATTGGTAAGAAAAAAACTTGTAAAATATACTTTTGATCACAGATTTACATCAAACTTACACGGTCTAATGATGATGATAGTAGAAAACATCCCTTGAAATATTTCTGTCTGAAATGCCATATTTGATGAGAACTTAATAAACTAATTTTCCGATTGGAGTTTATCGCTCAGTGAGCGTTTTATTCATTTGTTGAATCTATACGATTTCATGCAAATGTGAATCGGTTTTTCACTATTTTCTTGTGACCCAGATGGCCGATTGATCTCAAACTTCTACAGGTTTGTCAGTTTATGTAGCCTATATGGTGGATTACATAAAGTGCTTACACTGCCAGCAACTGTTTTGTTAGCAAAAACCAATTCTGTAATGTTCCTTTAAGATTTCTTTGCTTTCCATTTATTTGTTGCTCTCGTGCAAAGCTATGTGATACCCAATGTGTTGTACAGGATTGGTCAAGGACAACAAACATCATTATTTAATTTTAGTCTTAAAGCTGACTGATTATGAAGTTCAAACTAGAACAATTTCGTCTGTGAAATATTTCCTTCTGAAATGAAGTCATATTCGAGAAAAAAACTGTATGTGAAAACCTATAGAAAAAACACGCAACAGCTGATTCGGTTGTTTTACACTACCGAAATTTAGGACATTACATGGTGTTTGCGTTCTGAAAACTGTTCATGGTTTCTCACTATTTTCTCCTGATATAACTCACACAACGGATCACGCCCAAATTATGTGTGATTTGTTATGTTCATGTTCATTTGGTTGATACAACAAAACGTTATAGATCGTGCCTAGAAGCGTTATTATACTTTATTTACATTCTAAGTAGACACATATGTTTGTCATGACACCTTTTTCAAAGCAGTTTTATGAGGCCTTTATAACCGGGAACCACAACCATCGTGCACGTTCTAGTAGCTGTAGGGGTAGGGGTACGGGTAGATAGGGGTAGGGGAAGGGGTAGGGGTAGTGGTAGGGTTAGGGTTAGGGTTATAGGGTTAGAGTTATAGGGTTAGGGGTAGGGTTAAAAAAAAAAAACAAAAGTTAGGGTTACCAGCTGAGAAACAGGGAACCAGTGGCAGCTACCACAGATCGTACATGGTTGTCGCTCGTGGCTGATCGAGCTTCATACGTCTGTTTGGTTATATGCCTCCCTTTGTTGAAGAATTTGGTTTTTAAGTAGACACATATGTTTGTCATGAAACCTTTTCAAAGCAGTTCTATGAGGCCTTTATGCCGAGGCCTCCAACCTTGCCTTTGTTGAAGAATTGGGTTTCTAGAAAACGTAGGTGACCTTTTTGTGTGGCACATTTCAGGGTTGTTTTGGTGAGTCGAACTTCAGCTTGTACATTTTGAAGACGCCAAACACAACGAATCACGCCGCTCGCATGCACCTCCCATGTGGCGGTCGCCAGATAAAGGTTACCAACAAGTATACACTGGATTCCCTTACAAAAAAAGTCCTATAGGAATCCTATAGGATCCTATACGACTCTAAAGAGTCCCATAGGTTTCCTATAGGACATGTAAAGGACCGTAAACATTCCTATAGTATCCGTATAGGATGCCTATAGGATTTATCTGTAGTAAATCCTACAAGAATCCTATAGAAATCATACAGGAATCCTATATAGGATTCCTATAGAAAAATCCTATAGAAACTGACGAAAAACCTATAGGAATCCTATAGACCATGTTACATTTGTTTACAGAGGGTGACCTCACTCCTGACGGGCAAGATACTACACAGGCCATATAGGAACATTTATATTTTGTGTCATAATTTTCACATAAATTCAAAATTTACAAAAGCAACAGCTGTACAGCTTTTGCGATGTCCCCCCTTTCTTCATTTCAAAAGTTGAGGAAAATCAGACAGTGCGATCTCCATATTAAAAACATAAGATTTGTTGTACTCTTCCATTGAGCTGCAAATGTGCCCGCCGGAAGTCCAGGCTCGGTGGCTCTTTTGTAAACATTGTGATGTCACAGGTCACATCGTCTATAGGACTTTTCCTGTAGGGTTCCTATAGAACTTTTTTATGTAAGGGTTGTCCGAAATTTGCTCACCTCTTATCCCCTGGCACTTAATAATAACTAGAAATCAAATTCACCCCACAATGCAACAGAATTCACTGTTGCGCCTTTTCTGCATTTTAGCTTGTTTTCATTTCAACTGTCTTGCATTTTGATGCATTTAGCAGGGTGCCTATAGAAAACGTGAATGTTTTATAGTAGATCGACACTGTGGGCTTTCCCGATGTGTTTTCTATAGTCCCTTAAAAAAACACTTTCCTGTTAAAAACACCCCACAAGTACATTTTCTACTAAAAATCACCCCATATGTCTATTTTGTAAGCACGAACACAGAGGGGTTTCGGCCTTAGGTGGAACACAAAGATAAAATATCATGTTTTCATAGAGGAAATCACATGTCATATCCAACGTACATTCTGAAAGAGTACATCATACTTATGATTCTACTCAAAGAAATCCACATCGTAATTCCAAACCACGCCTTAGAACTCTTACAATCAATTTTTTTATTTGAACTTCCCGTTTGGACTGAAGGAAAGGTCAAAGTGGGGTCATACTTTTGAATAAATGTCAAATGTGTATTAAGTCACCAGACAGCACAAAAAATATAACCTTAAGACATGTGGTTCAGGAGATATGATTTTTATACTTTGAACTTCCTGTTTGGACCGGAAGGAAAGGTCAAAGTGGGGCATGCTTGAATAAAATGTGAATGTGTATTAAGCTACCAGACAGCACAAACATTACGACTTTATGACATGTGGTTCAGGAGATATGATTTTTTTAAGTAATAAGTTTGAATTACTGTAACTTGACACCTGATGACGTCATGATGACAAAAATGTGATTTTCATACTAATAAATTGTATAAGGTACAAGATGGTATGTAACTTATCCTAATCAAATGCCTTTAAAAAACATAACTTACCAAGGAATGACATAATGTTGTTCATGCACATAGAAGGTAAGGTTAGTTTGATAATGAACTTGAAATTAATTTAAGTTCAATTGAGAATTCAATTGAATCTACGTCGAGCAAATTCCCCAAAACATTCTTTTTAACTTTTAAGCTTCAGTATTCAATTACTTTTATTTCTTTAATTCCCCTTTTACGCTTCCGTAGTTGTCCCGAAGAGAAATCTGGGAAATAAATTATTTAACCGTAAACTTGTATAGCGCCCTCTTTTGTTTAAACATTTCCGTCTGGGCTGACACGAGCCGACTTGGCATTCCTTACATCGGGATTGGTCAAGTCGACTCGTAACCGAGAGACGACCAGAAAAACTTGAATATCGTCAACAAAAGGCACAAAACACATGATCAAACTACTATTTATCAGGAAATGGTGCAGTTAAAGACTTATTTCTAGGTTTGGGTTTTCATTTTCTTGTCAACTGGATTGGAAATTACGTGAATTCCGTACCAGGTCACAGGCTATTTAACGTGTACAAATGGAGTCGCACGGCAGGTCGCCATTAAAAATGTCTAGATCATCGGCTCGCCACAAATTTAAAAACGTCAATAAAACAGGTAAGACTGACGCAATAGTGACGTCAAGTTTAACATGAACTAAGTTAAGTTATAAGCTACAATATGGTATGTAACTTGTACCGATCGAACATTGTTAAGTATAAGATTATCTGATAACAAAATTCATGTACAAACCTTATGAAAAAGTGCCGTTAAGAATCATAATAATAAAAAATAAAAAAAAATCTCGACGAAAACAATAGGCATTTCGGCTACCAGGCCGAAACCCCTAATAATAAGTGATGTGCAACATTATTTTATGTATACATTTTGAACGTTTTACTACGGAGCCCCTAAAGGGACATTAAAAAAGTTAAAAAAAAAAATAATAATTATCTCGTGCGCACGAGATAATATGTCGTGCGCACGAGATAATATGTCCCTTTAGGGGCTCCGTATACCCCTAAAGGGACGATAAAAAAAAAATAAAAAAAAATTATCTCGTGCGCACGACATATTATCTCGTGCGCACAACATATTATCTCGTGCGCACGACATATTATCTCGTGCGCACGAGATAATATGTTACGGAGCCCCTAAAGGGACATTAAAAAAAAAAAAAAATTATCTTGTGCGCACGAGATAATATGTCGTTCGCACGAGATAATATGTCGTGCGCACGAGATAATTAAAAAAACATTTTTTTTTAATGTCCCTTTAGGGGCTCCGTAATATGTCGTGCGCACGAGATAATTAAAAAAAAAAAATTTTTTAATGTCCCTTTAGGGGCTCCGTATTTTACTACTGTTTATACTGTTACTCTTTAAACTTGACTTAAGTGAATTTAACGAATCGAAATAATCACATACATCAAATCATATGATCGTGAACAAAGTCAATAAGTCAACATTATACAAAGTAACTTAAAAAAAAAACCGGACAAAACTAGTGATACAAGTGGTACATAGGCCTAGTATGAAAGGAACTAACAATTGAACATATTTTTTGGATTGTCCGTGAACACATCCGATGACTGTACATGGGTCTGTAAAAGAACATGTAGAAACATTATTTGTTTGCTTAGAATCACAGCGTGGTAACGTTATTTTGGTTTGGCGAAGTTTTGCATATTAAAATAAACGCCAAGTAAATAAACGCCATACTTATTATTAAAGGAACATTACAGAATTGGTTGTTGCTAACAAAACAGTTGCTGGCAGTGTAAGCACTTTATGTAATCCACCATATACATAAACTGACAAACTTGTAGAAGTTTGAGATCAATCGGCTATCTGGGTCACAAGAAAATAGTGAAAAACCGATTACACATTTGCATGAAATCGTATAGATTCAACAAATGAATAAAACGCTCACTGAGCGATAAACTCCAATCGGAAATTTAGTTTTTTCATTTCTCATCAAATATGGCATTTCAGACAGAAATATTTCAAGGGATGTTTTCTACTATCATCATCATTAGACCGTGTAAGTTTTATGTAAATCTGTGATCAAAAGTATATTTTTACAAGTTTTGTTCTTACCAATTATGTAATGTTCCTTTAAAGGCAGTGGATACTATTGGTAGCATAAAAACTTGGAGAGCTGTTGATAGCATAAAACATTGTGAGAAACGGCTCCCTCTGAAGTAACGTAGTTTTTGAGAAAGAAGTAATTTCTCAGTAAAATATTTGAATTGATTTTGAGACCTCACGCGTGAGGTCTCGAAATCAAGCATCTGAAAGCACACAACTTCGTGTGACAAGGGTGTTTTTTCTTCCATTACGACCAATTCTTCGACGACAATTGAGTTCAAATTTTCACAGGTTTGTTATTTTGTGCATAATGTTGAGATACACCAAGTGAGATGGCTGGTCTTTGACAATTACCAAAGGTGTCCAGTGTCTTTAATACATGCCGTTTATTTACATAATATTTCTGAAGTTACACTCAAAATTTGAACTGAAGAATTATTGATTTTCCATGAACATTCCCGTAAAAACACAGGTTTTCTGTATTTTGTGCACAGTGCAAAAAGGCTGTAGAATTACAAGATGGCGGATTTTGTGTTTGTTTATTTATTTATCAAATGCACGGTCAGCTGCAGTTGAGTTCACCTTGGTTTACAAACAATTACTCGGACGCATGGCAACAAGACAACAATAGGCGCGCCGTTGCCATGGAATATAGATCATACAAGTGTTGGAAGCAGGAGCACCACCATCCTCGTCCCCAGGGTGTGTCGAGCAGTACGAGGTTGACCGCTTTCACCCTGGTATTAGATCATTTGCATATCCAACATTTTTGGATACGTATGCAAATTAGATAGTCTGGATGCTTTTCGAAATTCACATCTTCGTCATGGTCTCGTGGTCCGGTACCAAAATTGAATAGCCTGTTTGTACATTGGTTGCCGGTCGGCTGTTTTGACAAAGGTTAACATTTGGTTTTGTCCAATCAGGGTCCAAGTAAGGAGTTTCCCTCCCAGGGTTTACTATTGTAAACATGGTTGGAAATAAAGTAAACCACGGGGACGAGGTTGGAGCACCACAGGCAAAGCAATACAGCAATGCGTTTATTGTTTCAGACAATTACACTTGCTTTTGCTGATTGTTCATGCCACTTCAAAAGTTAACCGTAGTCCTCGGGTGTAAATTTACCGCAAGCTGTACGAGTAGTGCTTCTTTTATTGAGGTTTTATTTAAAGTCCCTGTACACTATTGGTAAGATCGAAAAACACAATGTTCACAGATTCACACATACTTACATGGTTTAAAGTAAGTAATGGTAGAAAGGGTTTCTTAAAATATTTCTGCCTAAAATGCTATCGTTTCTGAGAAACGAGTAAAACAATAGTAATTATCGCGCGCGATAATTGAAAAAAACCAGAAAACACATAAGGTCTCTTTTCACTATTTTCTCGTGACCTCGATGACCAATTGAGCTCAAACTTTCACAGGTTTGTTTTTTCATGCATATGTTTAATCACACAAAATGTGGACACTGAATTTTGAGCTGTTACCAAAAGTGTACAATACCTTTAAGTGCATCGATCGTCGCAATGTAGTTCAAGCGTAAATTATGCACTGCCACCGAGTGATTATGAAAGTAGCTCTTTGTCCTTGGTTATAGAGACAGGAAACTGGGTCGACCGGTTGGAATATGATTTGATAATGACGACCACGAGCCAAATGTGTGTTATTAATTGTTTTTGTTTAATAAAATCAAAAGTCTTATATAGATAGTAATGGTATGAAGCATATTTCGTCTGAAGTGCCCCCCCCCCTGTCATCAATACAAGAGTGCCGAAAAAAATTGAATCCACAATGATCGCCTGCAGGTGACTTGTGAAGATTAAAATGTTCCGTGGTGTCCATTTTTTTGAAAGCGGCCAGAGATGCGGTTGGTACCCGCTGTCACCTCGCTGAAAATTCTCGTTGAAAATACCGTCATAGTTTCTCCACACGTAGACACTCAACCTCGTCCCCCAGGGTGTGTCGAGCAGTACGAGGTTGACCGCTCTCTCACCCTGGTATTGGATCATTTGCATATCCAAAATTTGTTGGATACGTATGCAAATTAGATTAGTCTGGTTGCTTTTCGAAATTCACATCTTCGTCATCATGGTCTCGTGGTCCGGTACCAGATTTAATAGCTTGTTTGTACATTGGTTGCCGGCCGGCTGTTTTGACAAAGGTTAACATTTGGTTTTGTCCAATCACGGTCCGAGTAAGGAGTTTCCCTCCCAGGGTTTACTATTGTAAACATGTTTGGAAATAAAGTAAACCATGGGGACGAGGTTGAGTAGACATTATGCTCAGCTGAAACTATCACATTATGACTTTGATTGTGTCTTTATTGATAATTTGGCCTAAAGCATTTACGTTGACTAAAACAAATCCAAACACTACCTTGAACGGAGACAGTGTACACGTGACATTGAATGTAGTGTAGATTGAGTAGCAACACTAAAGACGATGTGACCTGTGACGTCACATGTTTACAAAAGAGCCACAAAAAGCCTGGACTTCCGGCGGGCACATTTGTACACAGCTCAATGGAAGAATACAACAAATCTTATGTTTTATGGAGATCGCACTGTCTGATTTTCCTCAACTTTTGATATGAAGAAAGGGGGGACATCTGAAAAGCTGTACAGCTGTTGCTTTTGTAAATGTTGAATTGATGTGAACATTTTAACACAAAATATAAATTTTCCCATTGAGCCTGTGTAGCATCTTGCCCGTCAGGAATAGCATTATAATGTACGAGGCCACCACTCTGTAAACAAATGTAACATGGTCTATACGTAATTTGTTTAAGTTCATGCGAAATGAATGTAAATACATACACAAAATAAAAAATGAAAAAAACAAGGAAACAGGCCTATTAGAAACATTGGAATTATTTTATTTATCTCCCACCTAAGCAATAATTTTTTTAAGTACCCTAACTCATTGTCTAGTTTCTAGAAAGATGCCGGTGTTTTTGATGTCGTCAATAAAAATAAATTATATTAATAATAAAGAAATTTACGATTTTGTTTAATTATAATAAACAGATAAATAAAACCGGTCTAAAACCTTTTTCCATTTTTACCTCATTTTCAATTCAATAACTAACGATCTTTTTTTGTTTATTATCAAACATTGCGTTGTTAACTTTAAAAAATCAGCTTTGAAAAATGTGAATGAACGAATTAAAAAGTGAATATCAAGTTTTGCTTAGTTCCCTTACTTCAAATGATTGTTCTTCAATCATTGTCTTTTTTAAAAACTCACATTGAATGTAGTCATAATTTTATATTATATAATAATATGATGTAACAAATCCACAATGCAGCTATGAAATTGAAAAGTGTACACTGAGCTCAACTCGGTATCGTAGCCAGGGTTCGAAGCACTTGGGGGCAAGGTTAACCGGTGATGCCCTAGTCTTGGCTCCGGTTGTGTACTCACGAAATCCTAACCGCTACCACCCCACGAACCACTTGTCATCAGAGGGCGTTTTCATTCCCGGGCTACCACTCGGGGTGCACCCTACTTAATAAACTCTCGAAGCATACAGTGCAAAATGCAAAATATTCAAAAAAACCAAAAACAAAATACTTAGAGTTCTCACAGCCTTCTACAGTAAAGTGAAACCTATCCGTTGACTCTTGAACTGTTATCCTCTGCTCACTTTGATATGGAGCGTCCCAAGGCCCGTCGAGTTATTCTCCCTCCAAATAAAAACGTGTTTCTGATGTGAAGCATGGTCGATGTATTGGGGGTGGGGGTGGTGGTGGGGGGTGGGGGGGGGGTTGGGGGTGATGGTGGACTTGAAGGTCCCCTACTCTGGTATTTTGTATTATTTTTCTTATCACTGTAAAGCGCCCAACGGGACGACGTTTGGGTTAAAACTTATCAACCAGTAACCCCCATCATTCGAAAAGAAACACAATAGAACACATTTTTACAGACTTTAAATCCTTTTACTTTAATTATTTTCTGGAAAAAAAAGTTTAATCATTTTGGTTAGTTGGGTTTCTCAGAGGTGGATGACGTCATTTGAGAATTATTCTGTTTTAAATAATAATAACGATTTCAGAAAAACTAACTTTGATTTGTTATAAATAAAATAATTTAGTGCACCAAAGGGTTGGTTTGACCAACTCTCTAGCCTATAATCTAAGTCAATGTAGAAAAGCAATACAAATTGCGATCACGTCTAAAGAATATCGAGCTCAGTTGCGTCATTTCGGTCAAAGGTCACTCCTATAGGTGATTGTGCCTCACAACAGAGAACTACTTGGATGTTGTGTATAAAACAAGCAATCAGTGTTTAGCATCCGTGCAGTATCATTCACAGATTGGGGTTAGAGTATTCCCTGTAACTCTGCTCCACCGTTGAATGGAACTTTCAATCTTTCAACTCATGAAAACATTCCCACCATGGCACTCATGAATATTCTTTTTTGTGTGTGTACTGTCGTCGTCGCCCATCTTGTGCGGTCCCTGAATGCATCACGGCTCTAAATGTAGCACTCGTTTACATTTATGTAGCCCAAAACAAAGGAGAGGTCCAGGCTACATTTAGGTCTTGATCTACTTATTAATTGGAGGCTGCACATCCATTTCTAGTTTTCAAATAGTGGGCTTGTCAATGAAATACTTGTTCAATTAAATATCGTTTTTTGAAGTTATTTATTGCTTTATTTTGTGAGCTGCAATAACGCCTATTTTGACCAATTAATACACAACAAATTACACACAGCCATTTCAAAAGCCGTGCGTTTGTCAGAGTGACATCAGCAACGTCATACGCTTTCATGTCCTGAAATGAGTCACGTGATCGATTCGAACCCAATTTTTTAATGTTTTATTTTCGGGAACGCTAGGTGACAGCAGACTAACCTGGTTAATCGTTGCTCTGAGACCGTTATCTGCTCGGCAGAATGATCTACCTGGTATGCCTGCTGCCACCTTTTTCCTCGCACGATTTCCCAGCACACAGAAAGCATCGTGAATGTCGGGTTTACACAATGATTCACTTCAGCAAAATACTTCCTTGATTGAAGTTCATCTTCCTCCAACTAAGGAATGGTTATAACGATCTGATATGAACAAAACTGATAGCAACATCAAAGAATCGAAATCACTTATAGACATATATGTACTGACGTCATCCAGCCGCCATCTTAGAGGTAAACCGACGATGCAACAATGAACACGCACAGATTTGTACGCACACGACCGGCCAATGAACAACCTCCTTTTGACCTCTAGGCGAGGGCGCCCTACTCAAATGACGTCATATGCATCAGGTCTATTAAGACAGTGTGAAATAGACGCTTGCAACAAGGGGCGCCATCACCACGACGAGGGCAGAGTTCAACGCGCTTGCGCCGTTGCTTGCGTCGTTGCAACTATCTGTGTCGCAGCAGCATGTTTCCACATCTCCTACCGTCGTGCATTCTGCCTTCTTGCATGTGGAGTCGTCGCATGATCTCGCTACTGTGCTGTTGTCACTGCCAGCTTTCATAGTTACTGTCTGTAAGGAAAAAAAGGGTTCACGAAATGATTTCTTTACCACCAAAGCGATCACATGAGGCCAACTAAAATAAAAACATTAGCGTCCCCGCCTGCTTCCTTTTTAGAGGCCGCCTCCTTTTATTTTTTTAGGATCAAATTTAACAATCTCACACACACAAAATATTTTAAAATAAATAAGATCGTATTTTTAGACTTTAGCACACCGAAAAAACACACCCCAAAAGCTGGCACTCATCTTAAAAAATTGCCCGGCCGGTTGTCTTGAAAATTTGTCTGGTGGCCATTATAAAAAAGAAGAAAAAAAGGACCGCCTCCTTCCTTCTTTCAAAAAGGCAGGACGCTAAACAGTTTCTTTTTTTGCCTTATGGCCCAATGTCGTAAAGCTGTTGAGCAGACCAGTTTTCTGGTGAGCAAAAGTTAGCAGGGAGCCAGTCAAAAACAATATTCAAATATGTTTAAACGGTAACCCGCTTGTCCTACTTAGGAAGCATCTTGTTTGTACTGAACATAATAATGTTTGGAACTAAGCCCTGGCTGTGGACTCTTGGAGACATGGCTGCATGGTCCACATTATACATGCACGGATAGCGACAGGCACTGGCCCTACAAACCCAATGATTTCATTGGATAAAGATGCAGTGACGTAAGCTTTCCATTCCTGTGTTATGATTGGTCCGACGAGTTGATGTAGACTGTCAGTTCGCTCTTGCACTTTCGAAGCATGTGCACAATGTTTGTATGTCATGTTGTTTTATTCACTATGTCATGAATCTCCGTGTGAAAGGGATGAAAGGTCAAAGGTACATCTGGCAGTTTCATGCGAGGCGCGCATGGCCGGTATCTGGCGTTATTTACGAGTCTCTAAGTGTGACGTCAGATGTTCAGGCTATGTCCGACTCAGTGATGATACGAGAGGGCGCTTTATTACAGCTGGCGCAATTCGTTGTTGTAAAAAAAATCTGATGGCTATGTCTGACGGGTCGTTGGGGTGTGCCAGATCTGAGTGCTCACCTGGTGGCAGTACTTACCAAACAATACGTAGTGGTGTTACATCTAGGTGTGTCATCTTTCACATCATCACAATCTTCACACGAGTAGCACATCTTGTTTGCAGATACCTGAAATATGCCTTTGAGATAGTACAATGAAAGAAGAAAAAACTGCCTTGATGAGCGCTGTCATAATAATCACTGCTTTTTGAGAGTTTTTTTTTTCATTGATCGGAAATATGTCGGTTTAGTCTCGCTCTAAAAAGGGGGTGGGATGGTGAGGGGGAAGTGAGTTGGTCTAGCCAGTAGATATTTTATTAAAACTAGAGGCTCTGCCGGCCTGTACTTGGCTGTTTAAGGACTGTTTTGTGTACGTGGTTGTCTCATAGAGGGCACACTCGCTACGTCAAGCATGTAACTATCCTATCGAGTTAACAACAAGTTCAGTAAGGCACCTTTAAAATCGACAGCAATCTTTCCTGGACTTGGACATTTTTTTTTTTTTTCAAGAATCTTTCAAGAATTTGTAATCTTTGTAAACATTTATTATCAATTTCCCCTCAAAAGGTTTCTCGATCAATAAAACGGTGACGCACCTATGTTCTGACACCCCTCATGAATTTTCCTATTTCTAACCCTTACCCTAACTCTAACCCTAACTCGAATCCTAACCCTCACCCTAAATCCTAACCCTAACCCTAACCCTTACCCTATAACCCCGATGTTCTGACAACCCTGATGTATTTTCCTAATTCTAACCCCAATCTTAACCCTAACCCTAACCAAACCCAAACCCTAAACCTATTCCTAACCCTAAACTAACCCTAACCCTAACCCTAATCCAAACCAGAGTCCCAACCCGAACCCAAATCTTAAACCTAACCCTCACCCAAACCCTAACCCAAGTCCTAACCCGAGCCTTAACCCTAACCCCAACCCTAACCCCAACCTAAACCTTAACCCTAAACCCTAACACCAACCCTAACCCAAAAACCCAACCCAACCCTAACCCAAACCCTAACCCTAACCAAACCCAAACCATAAACCTATTCCTAACCCTAAACCTAACCCTAAACCTAACCCTAACCCTAATCCAAACTAGAGTCCCAACCCGAACCCAAATCTTAACCCTAACCCTCACCCAAACCATAACCCAAATCCTAACCCGAGCCTTAACCCTACCCCTACCCTAACCCTTACCCAACCCAAACTTTAAACCCGAACACCAAACCCTAACCCAAAACCCAACCCAACCCATAACCCAAACCCCAACCCTAACTCAAACCCTAGCCCTAACCCAAACCTCAACCCTGACCCTAATGCTAACCTGACCCCAAACCATATAGCGTGTAGATCACGATGGGATATCGGAACATAGGGGGTGTCGACATCAGCAATCACCAACGGTGCAATCATACTCACAAAATACGCCGATGACGACCACGGCAGCGACGAAGCCCTTCATGATGTTTGTCAAAAGGTGGCGCTATTCAACCTGTTTTATAAATTCTTTGACGCAAAACCGAAACTGTAATTTGATAATAAAAAGATACAAATCAACCACATTATTATTTTCGTGGTGGATCTGGAAAGCGAATAAGGACTGCATACAATAGACCTTATGAATTGACGTCATAGCGCAGGATTTGAGAGATAAAACGATGGAAACGTACACACAGGATGGGCCAATGAGCTACCTTCTTTTGACCTCTCACCGAGGGCGCCCCACTCAAATGACGTCATGTGCATAAAGGATTGGGGAACAAACTATTTAATTTTCTGAATGATGCGCCAACATAATTCTGTGCTGCAATTTACAACCGGTCACGATGTTAAAGGGGGCTCTAAGGTCAAAATTTAGTTGTCTGATGCACTCATTTTCCACAAGTTCATATTAATAGTCCTTATGAAATTGGAAAATTTACAAGTCTCTTGCCTCATGCTAACATGTAGCCTTTAGTCAAGGCGCACGCGGTAACGGCACCCACATTTCACGCTCGAAAAAGAGACTAGCGCGAACGGCGAAGCCGCTGCTCGCGCTGCTAGCCTTTTTTCGTGCGTTACATTTTTGTGGTTGTGCCTGACATCGGTGTACTTCGTGCGCCTTGACTAAGGCTAGCTAACATGGAGTACGAATGCCAATGTACGAGATACCCTCCCATTGCGAAATTTGTAAGCATTCACAATCATCCAATGACGTCACATTAAAAATGTGGGTCTGTATACATTTTTGTTTACATGGATGTTTTACTTCATTCCTGATTTTCTTTTGTATTCAATATAGTATTGAGAAATTCAGTTCCAAACGGGAACAGGTGGTACTGTTAATTATATCGATCCTGTCTACGTTCCTTTCTATCTGCCGGATTCAGCCACCTGTCAAATCCCCACGCGTATTATTCCATGATCAGTCAAATTAATTGGTTGATTTCTCCGTGACTATTATCAATTCAGGGTTTGAGGAAGTTTCAGCAAATAACTACATTCTTTTGAAATTCGACAATGGATTGAAAGCTTTTGAATGAAGTATATTTTACAGTGAATCACTTTGCAGTACTCTAGATGATCCCCCCGTTTAAAATGACAGTTGGTTACGGTATTCAGTTTACCCCAACCACCACCTCCCCCCCCCCCGAAAAAAGAGAGAGAGAGAGAGAGAGAGAGAGAGAGAGAGAGAGAGAGAGAGAGAGAGAGAGAGAGGAGAGAGAGAGAGAGAGAGAGAGAGAGAGAGAGAGAGAGAGAGAGAGAGAGAGAGAGAGAGAGAGAGAGAGAGAGAGAGAGAGAGAGAGAGAGAGAGAGAAGAGAGAAGAGGAGTTTTCAGGTTTTAAAAAACATGAGTGCATTTTTCGAATATTACCGTATTATTAATGTATTCTGTTTATATTAATATATTAAACACTGGAGTCCCCATGCGTGTTAAATTAGCGGCATATACTGATCTACGGCAACACCCTATATGAAGTCTAAGATTAAAAAAATATATAATAATAATAATACAAATAAAAATTCACTAAATATAAAAAAAACAAACAAATCAATTACAAACAAATCAATTAAAAAACTCAACATTCATATTAATTGCACTCACACCTACTAACCAGTTTAATAATTGTAACTTTCCCCTTAAAATCTTCACTTTATCCTAAAGAAAATTATGATTACGAAGTCCGGGAAGGGACAGCGAACAGAAAAATTCAATGTGCTCGGTTTGTTTGAACGTTTTCAAAACATTTAGCATCTTGATCCCCCTTTTTTTTTTTTTTTTTTTTTAAACTTTTTACCGCTGACACTTCCCGGGCCCCGTATATGAATGAGAACTCAAACAAAAGAAACGACGAGGAATAATTATATGAACATGGAGGGTTATTTTCTTCCTCCACGCTGACACTCATTGCTCGATCAACTACTGTATTTTATTTTAACGAAAACCACACAAAGGAAATAATGTACATGGTTACAGGAACTCACCTTTAACGAACTGCAGGGACGTAGCTCAGACAACTAAATGTAGCGACCGCACCCTCGGCTGTCCAACCGTTGCGACGTTAATCGACACCAATTACCCACCCCCACCCGACAAGCCAGCCAATCACGTGCCTTGCAACAATTTGCATATCTCTTTTGTTTGTAGGTTCGAAGCCTACGGCACATGTTTCTATGCGCAGCCGAACGCAGACTATGGTCATGACGACACAGCCCATTATTTTTAATAGCACTTGGTTTAAATTGTACTGTATGCGCAGGTGTGGAGCAACATTGTGGCCTGGTTAGAAATTCTGCATATTAATATACATTTTGAAGGTAAATGCTGTTTAGTTAATCTGTTTTAACTAAGCTATTCGGGTTGGGAACTTTCTCCACCACACCTTTTAGCTGTATGGTCTTGCCATCTGATGTTCAGCATTCGCTTCCAACACCAAAGCAAAATGGTTAAATCTATTGTTAAATGTTTACGGTACCAGCTGCTAATTACAACAATTATTTGTTATAGCTAGTAATCTGTTTACCTAAAACAAATTCCAAATTTTGGCACTGCAAAAATTTGAATGGTTTTGTACAGAAAATAAATGTTTAAATACTGAATGTTGAATGTAAAGCGCATAGAGAATTAAGTATTAAGTATTATGCGCTATGTAAATGTATTATTTTTTATTATTTTTAGTTCATTCCTGAATGTTAATGACATTCAATCAAAATGGCTGTGATTTTGACCTTTTGACTGATGGCACATGCAGATCGAACTCCCCCTTTAAAACGCACGGACCTTTTGTTTTTTAATGTCCAATGACGTCATGTTCCAAATTTCGCTCTGACAGAGTTTCAAATAAAAGGAGAATTGACACCATTGACACCAAGTGAGATAATTGACGTTTTATTTTTCCACTCTTTCATGACGACTCGATCTATTGGAACATCAGTCAATCACACAACTGAATTTGAACATGCAGCCCCCCTTCAAGGTTCGTTATGTCCTTCAATGGTTGTGTGTTTCTTAAGTTGTTGTTCAACCCGACCATAGCCTTCTTGCTTTTTGAGATATGTCGGACACTATAGGAGTGCACTGTTTTGTTTTGAATGTGGAGAACGAATTTATCCCAGCCAAATAGTGCCCTAATGCGTCCATCATAGCTGAAAATGGCTTGATCTGCTCCTTTTTCGCCCGTAATTCCGGTGCTTTCCTGTGGAATTGCTTTTCTGCGTACATGTTTTTTTTATTATAATTAGTCGCTACTTTGGTGCATTTGAAAGTAATAAACAACAGGAATGACACGACAACACGAAGCCCCGCCGTATACGAAGGTGATTAAACAGAAAGTGCGACGAACCACTCGTTTATGCACCTGCTAAACTACGAATGACTCATTCGCTGAACCTGTTGTTGCATTTATTAATTTCCCCTGCCCTTTTTTTTGGTTTTTTTGTGATTTTTGTGTAGGGTGATCTTCTATACCAATTTAGAATGAAAACCACATTTTGTCAAGGTTAAAGCCTTACACATGTATAGTAATCTGTACGACATACTACAACTTTTTAAATTCATCTGTACATGACTTCCTTAACATGAATATACCTACACGTAGGACTTCCTTGGCTTGAAGAGAGCTCCGGGTAGGACTTCCTTGACATAGATAGCTCTGGGTGGACTTCCTTTACATGAAGATAGCTCTTGGTATGACTACCTTGACATGAAGATAACTCTGTTTAGGACTGCCTTGACATGAATATAACTCTTGACTCGAAGATAGCTCTAGCTCTGGGTATAGAACTTCCTTGACATGAAGATAACTCTGTTAGGACTGCCTTGACATGAACATAGCTCTGGGTAGGACTTCCTTGACTCGAAGATAGCTCTAGCTCTGGGTATTGAACTTCCTTGACATGAAGATAACTCTGTTAGGACTGCCTTGACATGAATATAGCTCTGGGTAGGACTTCCTTGACTCAAAGATAGCTCTAGCTCTGGGTATAGGACTTCATTGACATGAAGATAACTCTGTTTAGGACTGCCTTGACATGAATATAGCTCTGGGTAGGACTTTCTTGGCATGAAGATAGCTCTGGGAAAGGACAACCTTGACACGAAGATAGCTCTGGGTAGGACTTCCTGGACAATAAGTTAGCTCTGGGTAGTTGTTACACCACGGACTTGTACTTTTCCTTGAGCCACACTTAGCCATTCGTGGAGATCTTTACATGGTGTCATTGTCAACAAGTTTCTTAATTGTCCTAAACTGGTTTCAAGTTATCCTGGTAAAAACACTTTGGAATCTAAGGGGTGAGGAGGCCTCACTCTGTCACTAGTGTTCTGTTTACAAGTAAATACAAATTTACCTGTAGATTTATTTGGTGAAAAAAAAAGGTTACCTATTTTAACTCGACCTCGCTTGACTCACTTTTTTGGTTAGTTACCGAGTTCTTAGAAGAAGTAATGAGACCGGCACATTTCCGTAAACTAGAGCGCCATAACGCCGTAAAGTCGATTTCTGAGTTTATAAGTTAGCTTTGTGATACAATTATTATGGTATGTCGACATCTGAATTTCTGTAGGTGAGTTTGTGATATAACTTTTACGGCATGTCGACATATATTAGTAAAATTGTTTATGTATTAAATAATGCATAACTATTTAAAACATTTTTTCTTTTGATTGCTCTTCTACAGACAGGTTGCGTGCGTATCACAACGCTTTTGTGCCTGCTCGTTAATTTTTTGAACAGCTAAACTGATGAATGGTTTTTATGAAAACAGAAGATATATAGGTCGATCGGGGAAAAAAGGAAAGGAGAGATTCTGTTTAGTTCGCATCTGGGCTCTGTCATAATGTATAATGACGATAACAAAAACCCCCACCACAACTGTTCCAATCCATTGTGAAATGGTAACAACAATGTATGGTGCACTGTCATAACAAAGCCAAATTAATTGAATAATTTGGTGCGTGGAAATCGAACAACAGCAGCTGAAACCAGCATTGTCAGTCGTTTTATTACCGACACTTTGTTCTTCTTCTTCAAGTGAAATATGTTTCAGACACCCTGGTAATAAAACCATAGAGTGTCAAGCAAATTGTTTGATGGCACTGGCTGTCCGCCATCTTTGACACTCGTTTTGCATTGAATTAACCGTTGGTATGGTAAGTGATGGGATTGAGCGTGTGATGATACCAGCATGGCATTTTGCACACAGTCATAGTATGTCATGAGAAAGATATTTGGCTATAGGGCCATTGCAGATTTGTCCATCGATTTTTTAAATAATTTTAACGAGCATTGGCAGCCATTTAGAAAATTTTGTAAATTGCCTGTTTAATCTACCCATATTTTTTTTAAATGACCAATCTTATCTGCATAAGGAGTCTGTCTAATGAAAAATGAGAGTGCATCACAAAACTGAATTCGACCTCGGAGCTCTCCTTTAAAGGAACATTACATAATTGGTTTTTGCTAACAAAACAGTTGCTGCAGTGTAAGCACTTTATGTAATCCACCATGTACATAAACTGACAAACCTGTAGAGAAAATAGTGAAAAACCGCGATTACACATTTGCATGAAATCATGTAGGTTCAACAAATGAATAAAACGCTCACTGAGCGATAAACTCCAATCGGAAAATTAGTTTATTCATTTCTCATCAAATATGGCATTTCAGACAGAAATATTTCAAGGGATGTTTTCTACTATCATCATCATTAGACCGTGTAAGTTTTATGTAAATCTGTGATCAAAAGTATATTTTAATGTTCCTTTAAATAACCTCGAGCTGTAGTTGATATATATTGTTTCAATAATGGATTGCTTATTCTGTCTTGATCCACCCTGAGCAACCCCTTTTTATTAATATCACGTGAGACACGGTATGCCCTGGCCTTCACCGCTCTTTGGTTTTGTTTTCTAATTTTGGCCGTTCTGTTTGTTGCCGTAACTGCGCGCTTGTTTCTAATTGCTCGTTGATTTTTTCATAATTAATATTTCTGGTTTAAAGGCAGGATATACTTTTGGTAATTGTCAAAGACTGTTACTCACTTGGTGTATCCCGACATTATGCACAAAATAGCAAACATGTGAACATTTGGGCTCAATTGATTATCAAAGTTGCAAGAAAATAATGAAAGAAAAAACACACTTGTTGCACAGAAGTGTGTGCTTTCAATGCCTAAGTAAAGGCTTCTTGCCTGAAGCCTTTCTCAGATTGAAATATTTTAGCGAGAAATTACCTCTTTCTCATAAATTACATTACTGTTGAGTGGGTCGTCTCTCACAATGTTTTATACTATCAGCAGCTCTCAGGTGCTACTCACTAAGTTGGTGTTTATGGTAATGTATTTCTTGAGTAATTACTGAAAGTATCCACTGCCTTTAAACATCAGCTGATAGCAACAAGCTTGTAGTTAATATTTATGAGTTACTTATAATTGCTTCTCTCCACCCAGGGATAAAATGGGTACCTGTGAGGGCAGAGATGGTTCTTGTGATTGATTTAGCTTAGTAGCGCATATCTGTAGCACAGGCTGTATACATGTACTCCCCAGGGAGCTGAGATGGTTTAAGGAATGAAACTAATGGCCCAGTGACCAGGGGTAATAATTGTGATGCGCAGTAGAGTATATTCATATAGGCATTGCGCAATATAAATGTCCGTTATTATTATTATTATTTGTTTGCTGCCTTCACACCACAGTCTTTGTCTCAACCCCCATATCCCCCCTTTTTGACACAGCCTTTCTGTGACTGCTGTCCATGTATTCGGAGTTGGGATATAAACTTCAAATGGGCCAACATAGGATCATGAATTTAAGAATTGGGTTGGCGTTGTGGTATCTTTTCTCACCTTCCACCTCTAGGACCCCGGTTCGGATTTCCGCGGGGGCACTATTATGTGGATTGGGTTTTCAGTCCCAACCTGGTTGCGTGAGTTTTCCCTGGAATCAATCTCTAGGGTTTCCCTCCTACATCTAAAACTGAAACTTCCTTCTTTGTCTTCTCTCCATGGGATTTTGGGTTATAGTATCGTGACTATATACGTTCGCTTTTCTGAGAATCCTTGGCTTCACAACCAGAATTAATGGACTAAAACCAATGATGCTATAAAGCCAAAGTGCTAGAATCATAACAGTTATTTACTGTTTACAATTTCTTCAACCAGCAAGAGAGACGCTGTTTATATCATCGATACCGATACAACGGTCGTTTACAGGTGAAATAGTTAAATTGTACTCACAGTGTATTATACTAAACAGCAACCCTGTCACGCTTAAAGGCCCTGTACACTGTTGGTAAGATCAAAAAACACAATGTTCACAGATTCACACATAACTTACATGATTTAAAGAAAGTAATGGTAGAAAGGGTTCCTTAAAATATTTCTGCCTAAAATGCTATCGTTTCTGAGAAACGAGTAAAACAATAGTAATTATCGCGCGCGATAATTTGAAAAAACAGAAAACACATAAGATCTCTTTTCACTATTTTCTCGTGACCTCGATGACCAATTGAGCTCAAACTTTCACAGGTTTGTTTGTTCATGCATATGTTTAATCACACAAAATGTTGACACTGTTTTTGAGCTGTTACCAAAAGTGTACAATACCTTTAAAGGAACATTACAGAATTGGTAATTGTAAAATATACTTTTGGTCACAGATTTACATAAAACTTACACGGTCTAATGATGATGATAGTAGAAAACATCCCTAGAAATATTTCTGTCTGAAATGCCATATTTGATGAGAAATAAATCAAACTAATTTCCGATTGGAGTTTATCGCTCATGAGCGTTTTATTCATGCATTGTATAACACATGCAAATTTGGAAACGGTTTTGCACTATTTTCTCGTGACCCAATCGATCTTAAACTTCTACAGGTTTGTCAGTTTATGTATATGGTGGATTACATAAAGTGATTACACTGCCAGCAACTGTTTTGCTAGCAAAAACCAATTCTGTAACGTTCCTTTAAGTGCAATTCAAAGGGAAGAATTATTGTGTGAATTTCATAATAGGCCTAGCTCATTATTCATCCACTAACCTTCACAGTTGACCTGTTCACGCAATTCGCACCGATTAAAGCACATGTACAACATTGGTAATTGTCAAAGACCAGTATCTGCACTGTATTTGACCCAACATATACATGAAATAACAAACATGTGAAAGTTTAAGCTCAATCAGTCATCGGAGTTACAAGAAAATAGTGAAAACCCCTCTTTCATGTTTTCACTGTTTTCAAACATTGATTTTCATCACCGAAGTTTTCCACCATGACCATCTTTATACCATGCAAGTTATGTGCAAATCTGTGAACTACATTACTTCAGGGGAGTCGTTTCTCACAACGTTTTACACTATCAGCAGCTCTCAGGTGCTTCTTAGAGTCCTTATAGGTTTTTGTGGTAATGTATTTGTTGAGTAATTACCAAAAGTATCCACTGCCTTTAAACATCAGCTGATAGCAACAAGCTTACTGTAATTAATATTGATGAGTTACGGAGTCCCTAAAGGGACAAGTCGGGGAATTATTTCCAGGGAATGAGATACATGTGTTTTCATTTATAATTTGTACCTGTTCCATTTAATCAAAGAGCAATGACTTGCCCTATGGTTTAATTTAACAAATTTAATTTTATTTCACCGTGATGACACTGGCATGAAAATAATAATAATGTGAGCACGAAATTGTAACCACTATAGCAATAGGGACCAGTTCCCACGACGCCCTGCTTGTATCAGAAACGGGTACCAACAACCAACATGGTGTTTGTTTTACATTATTGCGGAGCTCTTCGTGGCCGAGAGGCTTGGTACATGATCGTGTTAGAGTTAATGCCATTCCGAAAGTCTTGGTTTGAATTCCGGCCGGCTGGCCACGATGCTTGTTCCCTTAACCCACTGGACTGCCCAGCTGCCCAAAGCGGTACACTGTTACACGCGGTAGGAGAAATCGCTAGCCAGCTTGTGTTTATTTGGAGAAATAAAAGTAACATCAAAATGAAATAGGTCAAGTCAATAGCAACAATTTTTAATTCCCCCTTTCACAGTTGCCGTGCTCAATGTTCACGCTAATGATGATTGCATAATTGTAGTTCCCACCAACACCACGCTCATTTGTACCAACAATATAATTTTCATTCATCATGATGTTTTAAAACTAATGCCTTAGCAATTAATCAGTATGAGCATTTGATGCCAGACAAAAGTATATTGTGTATTGTACTTAAAATAACCGCCATAAAATTTACCGATAACCGTTAACGAGAAGCACTTATTATTTCCGGGAACTTATCACTTGCCGAATTGAAATGAGCTGTAATTATTAAATGACAATATTAACGAAAAGGTAAAAACGTTGTTTTCGTAAACAGGCCTTGGGTATCTTTTAAAATTTGAACCAAGTTTCTAACAATTTTCTGCAAGTGTCTTGATAACTAAACATTTTTTCAGCAAACTCGGCGGTGCAGGGACTAGAGGGTTAAAGCACTTGTACAACATTGGTAATTTCCAAAGACTTGTATCCGCAATTTACGTGACCCAACATATACATGAAATAACAAACCTGTAAAATGTTATGCTCAATCGGTCTTCGGAGTCATGAGCAAACAGTTGTATGTTTTTGTTTTAAGTTTTCAAACATCTGGTTTCGGACATGCGCGATAAAGACTAATTGTTTTACTCATTTCCTAAAACTGGACCTTTTTAAGCAAAATTTCTTCAATGGAAGCTCACCAGCATGACCATCTTATTATTATTATTATTATTATTACTATCCATGGTTTATTAAAAACAATCAATTTGGTTGCCATGGGCAAAATTACATTGAATTTACAAAAATTTACAGCTAAAGCATTAAAATTACAGACAGCATTAAAATGTATACCATGTAAGTTATGTGCAAATCTGTAAACATTTATATTTCAGTCTTACCAATCAATGTTGTGCACACCCTTTTTTATTAAGCAAAACACTTTGCCGAAACTGCTTTGTCCTTCGGATGGTCCCTTGCACTATAGGACAGGTGTGCACGTTACCAAGAACCCATCAACACTTATCATGGAATACTCCGGGGTAAATACCTCGAATATCGGACCCATTGAAACTACCGTTGTCTACATGTCCCCCCCCCCCACACCACGCTTTCGAGCTCCAGTGATTAAGCTTGCTTTTTGAGGCGCCCTTGGCTTCATCAGCAGAAATTGATAGTGACAATAATAAAATTGTGAACTATTTTTTGTGACTGGTGCCCTGCTCATGTTCAATAGTTACAGTTGTACAAAATTGGCGCAGCGAAATTTTCTAGTGAACTGCCTCACGACATAATAGGCCGTTTATATACGCTATCTCTTCAGCCCTCATGAATGTTAATATAACGACAGAAATCGTATACGTTTGCTCGCAGCGCCAACGAGCGCCATAATGCCTATAAAAATGTTTACAGCTGGATAGCAGCAGAGACCACCATTGTTAATTCGCATTGAGAGACGTGCATGGTTAAGCTAAATGTCCAAAAGCATTTTTACTAGATTCATTCAAAGACAATTGTGGGCTACAGGAGTGGTAATAAAATACTTTTTTTTCCTTTCAAACTCTGAAAGTTCACGAATTGGAGAAAAAGTGTATTGACCCCTTGTGATGACGTCACACTCTGTCAAGGCCTGCTCTTTTGGGAGACAAATTCATGTAAAAGTAATTACGGCGGCTCCAGACTAATTGCGCGTCGCCTTATTACGGATTCAGACAAAATGGTCAAAATAATGACAACACAAAGCAAACATTAGCCTTTTTGAGATATGGTGGACACTATAGAGGTTTTACAGTCACGATATGTTATCACACGACTGTGTGTTTGAGACGCCATATTGCCGGTCAATGACCAGAGGCAAGGTCACAGTTCATGACCGTAACCATGACCGGCAAGATGGCTGCCGTTGCGGTAGTCGGGCCAGTGACGTCAGCTGAAAAAACCTCTATAGGAGTGCACTGTTTGGTTTGGGTGTATACAGACAAATTTTAACCCAAACCTAATAAACCCCAGTCTGCTCGTTTAAAATGTACTACACATCATTGGTAGAGCGGACAAGATAGTCGTAAAGACCACCTTCGTGTTTGGTGTGCTCATCCAAATACATGAAATAAAACACCCTGTGAAAGTTTGAGCTTTGTGAGTCGGGAGAAAATAGTAAAAAACCATGTAAATATTTTCAGCATGTAGAAATATATTGTCCTTAATTTTGGTTGTGATCAATCGAAATCAGTTGTTGCGTTTTTTGTAGGTTTTTTAAGATACAGTTTTGTCGAATATGACTTCATTTCAGAGTGAAATATTTCACACAGGTGAAAAATTGTTCATAGTACGAACTTCAAAATTAGTCAAAGCCTTCAGACTAAAATTAATCAATATGTTTTTATCCTTATACCGATCCTGTGTAACACCATCAAAACCCTACGGCGACAGGGCAAAACAGAATCACGCGGGTAACAGGGCTACATAGTACAAGTGAACTTTTTTCCTTTTTTATTAATCATTTTTATTCTAATACAAAATTAGATACAAAAATTTGTGAATTCGATTTTTATTCGGCCTACTGTTTGACAACATTCATTAATGTCCCTTTGAAGGATTATCATGTCCAGGTCTTTAAATTTACATCGAGACCTGATATATAATTTAATTGCGTTTTGCTATTTTCAATAGAATAACAAAATAATAACTTGGTGGGGGAGCACAAACATTTTGTACAAAGTAATCACTTCTTGAATATTCATTAGAGTCAATAATTAAATAAACAAACCCTGGAAGCCGTGCAGGGTCAACCTCGTCCCCATGGCTTGCTTTATTTCCAACCATGTTTACAATAGTATACCCTGGGAGGGAAATTCCTTACTTGGACCCTGATTGGACAACGACTTTACAATATTAGCATATGTTCCATATTCATAGTGTCTAGAAGAATTACACCGTACAATTATTAAATCTTGTACCGGACCTCACGAGACCATGACGAAGATGTGAATTTCGAAAATGAGCCAGACTATTCTAGTTTGCATACGTATCCAACAATTTTGGATATGCAAATGATCCAATATACCAGGGTGAGAGGGCGGTCAACCTCGTACTGCTCGCACACCCTGGGGACGAGGTTGGTGCAGGGTCTGTTAAGTAGGATGACATTTTCAAGCAAGTCGAAAGTCAATCACCATAGATGCCGAGACTGACCATGCCTATAAAGGATACAACAGAAAAGTGGGGGGGGGGGGGGAGAAGATGGGGGAAAAGGAACAATCGTAGGCCTATGTTGGCGAAAACAAACTGGGAGTTGTAATTGTGAAATTGTGAAATTGTGACAGTTCATCCATTCTGATTGGTGGAGAGGAGATCACGTGGCCATGTTTAACAGAAAACAATTGTTGGGCAATATTGTCTGCTTCAGCTCTATAAATTTGTGGACAGCATTTCAGAATGAAATATTTCTCTGGAGTCTATGCTTTGATATTCACTATACCTTATGGAGACCGAGAACAAAACAAAATAGGGAAAGGAAAAGGCCTCCTTCTAAAAACCGGGAATGTTGTGTACAAAGTCTATGGGAGGTTTTTTAACTACAGGGACAAAGGAAGGAACAAAAGATGTCTCCACAGAAATGTGAAAAATATAATGCGTGAACTTCCTATTCAGTGAGCACTCGATTGATTTCGATATTGACCTTTTTTGTGTGAATAATAGCTTTGTAACGGCCATCGTCGTGTTCCCTGAGTCTGTGACAGCGGTGGTGAGCACTGATCCTTGATAACACTGATCCTTGATAACACATTCTTTTCGCGCACTCGACGAATCGAACTTTCCCTTTCCATCAAATTTAACACTGTCCCAAAAGTGGTCAGAATAACCGTATTATTGTTTTCTAATTAGCCATCCAGTAGCCAATGATATTGCGAAGACCAAGAGGTCAGAGTTCACTGCGCAAGCTCTGTTGCACAACGACGCCTGACAGCAGTGGGTGTATAAGCGAAATCCGTCCAGCTTGAAGACTGCTCTGCCGGCGCATGCGTGTATCCCGCACCCTCTTGTCACACCGAGTAGAACGCCGTCTTTCTTAATGTGCGTTTTCTGTATTTCGTGAAAAGGAAACAAAAATAGTAAATGAAAACAGCGCGCACTGATAATGATTGTAATCAACGTTTGATAATGCAGAAAGTGGACACATTTCAAAACTTGTATAGCTGTTATTCAGCGGGGGATCACTCTAACATTGACGGGTCAGAATTGACCCGGATGTGGGTCCCATGGGGCCTGACCCATTCCTGGGACAGTAAATGACCCGGAATCTGTGTCCAAATGACCCAGACATAGGTCAAAGTGGCGCAGAATCCGTATTAATATCCAATTTTTAAACCACTTTCGGGAAGTATAAAGAGTAAAAAATTGTGTTTTACACATATGTACAGTCTGGGCCCAATTTCATAGAGCTGCTTAAGCAAAAAAATTATGCTTACCAGATTAAGGTTACCAGCCAAAATGCCATGTCACCTGTACAATTTGTGGCCGGCATCCTACTCATTTTTGCTAAGCAGGAAACTCTTAAAACAATATTTTCTGCTTAAGCAGCTCTATGAAATTGGGCCCTGGTGTGTTATAAAGCACTGTGTATCAGCCTTTCCTGAGTTCTGTTAAAAATAAATCTACAGGCGTAATACTCGGTTGGGATTCGAACCCACCACCTTTCCCAGAGCAGATGTCATACCGCTAGACCACCGAGCTGGCCCAGTAGCTAGGGGCTGAGATAGGATTTGAAATTTTGCATGGCGGGAGTGCAATTAATCTAGTGAGGTTTGACACCATGTGCATAGATCTATATCTCTCTCTCTGGCTCTGAAAAGAACAGGTGGTTTAACAACTTGACGTTTCGATAAGTTTGCCCTGACTGTCTTCAAGAGAGCAAGGGGCTAGTACGATTCCCGTAACAGAGGGTAATGCAACGATTGCTTAGTTTGCGTTGTGAGTAACGAATGTAAAAAAAAAAAATAATAATAATAATAATAATAAACAATAGGTTTTCGGCGTTGATGGCCGAACACCTAATTAAAAAAAGTATACAGTGTCTTGCCTGCCATGGGATGCCATGGAGTGCGCAAAGTCACTCTTTTTTTGTAAACAAGGTGACATGGGATTATTATACTAATCTCTTGATATTCTTACCGAGCATCCAAATCCGTCCTCGCAGCTTATCGTCTCCGTTGATCCGTCAAATTGCGTGTAATCTTTTTGGAGTCCCGGCACAGTGTGCTTTGTCTGGTTAAAACAAAGCACACTGGCATCGCAGCTACCTTTAAAACAATAAACCATTTTTTTTTAAGTACAGCATTATAGTTGAATGCCTGAACGCATGGTGAAATCGCAGCAGAGAAAATTAATGGGCAGTTCTATTTTTAAGGAACTTTTAATAGAGGGGTTCCAAGGTCAACTCGAGTTCTGTGATTCACTCATTTACCAGGAGGCTCTACATATAGATTCCTCATGAAATTTGGGAAGAAATTACAAGTCTTTAACCTCACTATAGACTGGTGAAAAAATGTAATTTCATCGGATACTCTTTCAGAGCGAAAATTTAATAATGACGTCATCTGACATCAGAGGGAAACGGCTTTGTACAATTCTAAGAGGAATTTCTGCGCCACGCATTACCTCAAATTCAATGCCGTTTTTGATTGAGTTTCATCAGAATTCAGGAACTAACTAAAATTTTTATTTACAACAGTGTACAGACAATATTTGAAATGTGACGTCGTGGAACGTTTTGTATTTTGACCAAAAATTGCATTTAAAGGGTATCAAAACAATGGTTTTTCATTTCATTTTAACGTGAGGTTAGAGACCGGTAATTTTTCACCAACTTACATCATGACTCTATCTGTCAGAAAATGAGTGGATCACAAAACCTTGGAGCCCTCTTTTGAGGGTTTGGGCACAGGGTTAACTTGCGGATACAGAACGGAGGGTGAAGGGCTGTAGTGTACAGTGAATCCCTTTATCCTCAAACATTCCCCTACAAAACAACGTTTTGAAACAGTGAATCTCCAGCCAGCCTGAAGGAATATCATACAAAGCAATAATTTACAAATACGTAATTTAATAGTTTCATTTTCAAAAGTAATCGTGTCGTCACACCGAGCAGTCATGCGCACTGGACTCGAGCTCTGGTGTCTCTGATCAGCAGAGAGTGGGTTCGGGTCCCGTTCTTGACACCGTCCATTTATTGCTCCCGTCCTTGAGACGTAAGGCCGTATTGGTAAGAATCTCATTGCTTGTGTGTAGGCCTATGGCATGGTCTGGCAGCAATCTGTGCCATGAGTCACCTTGAATCTGTTTCAAGGTTTTGTACTAAACGGTTGCTTCATCTCATAAAAAAAATATATAATTATTCTAAAAAGTCTCCACCAAATATGATAAGTCGGTGCCAGGATTGTACACACTACTTCTATTATTGTTCAACAATAACTATCAAAACTTAAAGCACATGTACAACATTGATAATGTTCAAAGACTAGTATCCGCACTTTATGTGACCCAACATATACATGAAATAACAAACCTGTGAATAATGTTAAGCTCAATCGGTCATCGGAGTCGTGAGAAAACAGTGAAAAACCGAATTATCATTTTTATGTTTTCACAGTTTTCAAACATCGGGTTTAGGACACGCGCAATATAAAGACTAGTAATTGTTTCACTCATTTCCTGAAAACTATAGAATTTCAAGCAAAACTATTTCGACGAAAGTTTACCACTATGACCGTCTTTATATCACGTAAGTCATGTGCGAATCTGTCTTTTTAATCTTACGAATTAATGTACACACCATTTAAAGGAACATTACAGAATTGGTAAGAAAAAAACTTTGATCACAGATTTACATACAACTTACACGGTCTAATGATGATGATAGTAGAAAACGTTCCTTGAAATATTTATGTCTGAAATGCCATATTGGATGAGAAATGAATAAACTAAATTTCCGATTGGAGTTTATCGCTCAGTGAGCGTTTTATTCATTTGTTGAATCTATATGATTTCATGCAAATGTGTAATCAGTTTTTCACTATTTTCTCGTGACCCAGATGGCCGATCGATCTCAAACTTCTACAGGTTTGTCAGTTTATGTATATGGTGGATTACATCAAGTGCTTACACTGCCAGCAACTGTTTTGTTAGCAAAAAACAATTCTGTAATGTTCCTTTAAACACGACTTACATATAAAACTTAACACCAGTAATAGCACAGCGTGTAGTCCGACTTGAGTCATGGTGGCTGCAATAAAAAATTAAAAAATAAAATAAAAAAATTCTAGAACCAACAAAGGGAATTATTACTATAGAAGTCGTCACTCGAGGTGACCACTGTAATGGCGCTGTGCGGTTAGTAACTAACATTTTGAATTGAACACGTTGGAGAGATATTTTTAGAAGTAGAATGTAATGATTCACGTAAAAATCCCTTGAATTTGTGTGTTTTTGTGTATTTTAATGAATGAACACAGTTATTAGTAGATCCAAATGTTTGACTCCACAAAATGGCGGACCGTACGTCCCGCTGGGTTGTATTTGAAGAGGAAAAATTCGTGTTTGGTTAATCACTCCTCACTAATTACAGTGTTTTTGTGCATTTTGTACAACTCTAGAAAAGGAAAAGGCGCACTTCCAAACAGCAAAACTTTGAGAGATTTGAAGGCAATGTATGCGCCACTTTAAGCGCTGGATTATGTTACAATGTATTGCCTTCGATTTTTTTGTACTCGGATTTGGAAAAAAACATCTTCAAATTACTCTACCTGAGTACACATATAAGCAAAACAGATACATCAATGATACATCAATGATTATAATGCACACCGTTATAGGTATTGAGGATGTTAGGATATAACATTAAAGGCACTGGACACTATTGGTAATTACTCAAAATAATTGTTAGCATAAAAACTTACTTGGTAACGAGCAATGGAGAGCTGTTGATAGTATAAAACATTGTGAGAAACGGCTCCCTCTGAAGTAACACAGTTTTTGAGAAAGAAGTAATTTCTCAGTAAAATATTTGAATTGATTTCGAGACCTCACGCGTGAGGTCTCGAAATCAAGTATCTGAAAGCACACAACTTCGTGTGACAAGGGTGTTTGTTCTTCCATTATTATCTCACAACTTCGACGACCAATTGAGTTCAAATTTTCACAGGTTTGTTATTTTGTGCATATGTTGAGATACACCAAGTGAGAAGACTGGTCTTTGACAATTACCAAAGGTGTCCAGTGTCTTTACGTCTGAACTAACTGATTATGAAGTTCATAATTAGAATCACTTTTTTCAGTGTAATATTTCCCTCTGAAATGAAGTTACATTAGAGAAAACTGCAACTGATTTCGGTTGTTGCAACCAAACTTAAGGACAATGTACGATTACATGCTGAAATTTGTGCATGTTATTTTCTCCTGACTCAAACAACGGATTCAGCTCAAATTTTCACAGGTTTGCTATCAGTTTTGTGGTGGATCACACATGAACATGAACACTGCGCCTTTGCGACTATTTTATCAGCTCTACCAATCCTATGTATAATACCTTTACTGTATTTTAACCATCTCTCAACAAGAACCTCGGGTGTAGATGATAACTTCTTCTCGCTTTAGAGAGTCGTGAGTATTTTCAATAACGAGCTTGATGCATACAGGAAGATTATGATAGGATTTGGGTTACCAAAGAAGGAATCCTAAATGTTTTTCTCCCATAAATTCAGTATAATTACAAAGTAACATAGTATGAAAAAGAAACTGAAAACCTATACACAACTTTACAGCAATAACATTCAGAACCTCTTTTGAAATTTGATATCGTTCTGGAGCAGTGTAAGTAAAGCAATTGAAACAAGATACTAAAAAAATAAAAAATAAATAAAAAAATTACAGGTACAGTACAGGAATGGTAGAGCTGACAAAACAAAAATCGAAAACAGTGTACATGTTTTGTGCGACCAACCATGAAATAACACAACATTGAGAATTCGGACTTATCGGGTGAGTGAGTCAGGAGAAAGAAGCGAAAAAGCACGCACAATTTTCAGCGTTATATTGTGGTTGTAACAACCGAAATCATCTGCAGTGCGTTTTTATTTTTAATGGTTTTTCAGACACAGTTTTTCACAAATATGAACTCATTTCAGAGGGAAATATTTCACATGAACACAAAATGGTTCTAGTATGGACTTCATAATCAGTGAGCTTCCAGACTAAAAAATAAAGCAATGACGTTTTCCTGTATACCGTAAACACAGCTAACTTACCCTCAATTCCCACGACACCCCAAAATCAACATGGTCACAATTATTGAACAAGTCCGTAGAGAATACTGAGTAGGCTTCTCTCATAAGTCACCATTAATAATAATTATTGTTCGCGATCTCTGCGTCATCCAACAGAGACGTGTCGATAATACACGGCCTAACCCCCTCAAGTTTTATTCTGCCAGTCAGCAGACACGCATGATATCATTATGCCAGCACAAAAATATCGTATAATAATGATATGCAAATAGACAGTGCCATTTTCTACCTCTGAGTTCAAGGCCAGATGCAGTCACAACGTCTGTATATCCCCCAAACACAATAAAATGTAGGCATAATTTGCATTTCGCTTATATGCTATTGTTACGGGTTGGGGCTCACTCTGCTTTGTAACCGTAACGGTTCGTCATCTATACGCTATGGACAATTCTAACAGTAAAAAATGAAGGACACACATTGTGTTGGGAGTCACGTTGCTTTAGGCCTGCATAAATCTCAAATTCATCATTTTCTATTCGACAAACACAACAGCAACAAAACAAAAGCAAATGCCGTCAACAAAAACAACCCGTTGTGATACGAGCTGTGGGTGAACCGCCATATTGTTGTTTTTTGGGGCTGGTCTGGGTATGTGTTTTTTAAAATTCAGTGACTCCATTTTTTTGTCTGAGCCAAAGCATTGGTTTTGAAAGGGGGCTGGGGTCTTTATGTTTCCAATCCATTTTGGTTTGCTTCAACTTATACCAGAATGTTTTTGTACTAAGGGGCTGAATTTGGTAAGTGTTTTTCAAAATTCAGTAACTTCATTTTGTTGTATCTTACTCTGCTAACTGAAATGCAAATAAAAATATACTTTTGTCCCTATTTACAAGCTGCCGGTAGCATAATTATGTAAAATTTGACAAAACAGACCAGTCAATGTTGTAAAGGTTTGCATTATCCATGCATTATGATGGAACGAAAACAGGTCAAACATGCACGGACCTTTTAATGACGCAAACAGAAGTATACAAGCTTTATTTTTTGAGCTTTAATTGCCCTCTGTAAAGATGGCTACTGGGGGAGAACAGTTCTTTGATAAGTTTTGGTTCTACCCTGGTTAAACAAGACGAACTAAATTAATAATAAATAAAGCTCACTTGGTCATGTAGGTTAAACTTCGTAGGGCTTACTAATATAACATGTATATTGTTATTTTATTTATCTATTGATTATAATATATACTTTTTGAAATAAATGAATTTTGAAAACCACAGTCTTATTTTACAGGTTATGCACAATAGAAAAACAATCAAATCCATTTCTGGGTCAAAATTGACCCTGGGTTTCAGGTCCCTGGGAGCCTAATATATTTCTGTGTCTTGTTGAACCAGAAACTGGTGTTAAAAATATGATTTTAGCTCCGGGATTCTGCGTCATCAGCGGGTGACCAATTTCTGGGTCAAATTGAAGCAGACTTCCGGGTCACACTGACCAGTAATGGGTCAAGACCCCTGGGATCTGGAACCGGGTCAAATGTGAACCCGGAGCTTTCAAAAGTGGTCACACTGACCAATAATGGATCAAGACCCCTGGGATCTGGTACCGGGTCAAATGTGAACCCGGAGATTTAAAAAGTGGTCACACTGACCAGTAATGGATCAAGACCCCTAGGATCTGGAACCGGGTCAAATGTGAACCCGGAGCTTTAAAAAATATGTGCGAAGCCAAAAGATAAAGAAAAAAAAAGAAAGAAATCAAATCGCACGGTCCATACAAACGGATTCTTCAATGTTCATGTAAAACATTAGTATACGTGAATACAAGGCGCACCTTGTATTCACGGGCCAGATGCAAACACAAATCTGCTGGTTTGCACATTTTCTTTAAAAACTTGCGATTGTGTGTTTGCAACAATCTTTCTATGTATTTTTTGTTCCGAGCAAATTATTTTTAAGCACGAGCTATTGTTGCTGTTGTTGTTGTTGTTGTTGTTGTTGTTGTTGTTGTTGTTGTTGTTGTTGTTGTTGTTGTTGTTGTTGTTGTTGTTGTTGTTGTTGTTGTTGTTGTTGTTGTTGTTGTTGTTGTTGTTGTTATTATGTACTTCCACCAACATTTTGTTCATTTTGAATGCCCCCAATGGATGTTGTGAGTATAAAATCCGATCCTTTAAAGTTAAAGATTATATGTTTAGAGGAACATTACATAATTGGTTTTTGCTACCAAACAGTTGCTGGCAGTGTAAGCAGTTTATGTAATCCACCATATACATAAACTGACAAACCTGCAGAAGTTTGAGATCGATCGGCCACCTGGGTCACGAGAAAATAGTGAAAAACCGATTACACATTTGCATGAAATCATATAGATTCAACAAATCAATAAAACGCTTACTGAGCGATAAACTCCAATCGGAAAATTAGTTTATTCATTTCTCATCAAATATGGCATTTCAGACAGAAATATTTCAAGGGATGTTTTCTACTATCATCATCATTAGACCTTGTAAGTCTTATGTAAATCTGTGATCAAAAAGTATATTTTACCAGATTCCAAGCACACAATGAAGACACAGTAGGGAGGGGGAGGGTTCCCTCTGCCCCATATCGAGCACCAATTGAGAAAATTGGGCAACCAGCTTGCGCGATCACCATGGATTTGCATTGTTAACGTTATGTCATTCATTTTCATACAGTAAGCACCGGAAGGTAAGCATGTCTTTTCGTTCGCTTACGGTTAGCAGCGCTATTAAATGAAAACTCTCACAGTAAGCAGAACATCAGCTGTTAAGCAGCTCTATGAAGGCCCAGTCGTGGCACTTGTGTCTTTGAGCAAGATACTTTACCATAAATCCTTTGTCCACAATTGCTTAAGTCTCTTTTACTAGGATTGGTTGTGCAAAAAGAACCCAGAACACTTATCATGGAAGAGTAGGCTAACCCTGGTGTTTCTAGTTCACAATAGCAAGCACCCTTGTTTACAGGTTTCCTTAAGCTTGTGAGCTGCAGTGATTAAGTTCACTGATCAAGTTCACTGATTATGCATCCATGGTTTCATTACCAGAAATATAATAATATTAATAATGGTAATTATGTGGATTTGAATTGATAAAGAATAAAAGTAACTATTTGTGGATTTGAATTGATCAAGACAGTTTACAGTGGGGAAAAAATGGTCGCCGATGTAAATGTGGATGTTATATTTTGTTTGGTATTAAAAACGTGTTATAAAGACACTGGACATGTTTAGTAATTACTCAAAACAAATATTAGCTTAAAAACTTACTTGGTAACGAGCAACGGAGAGCTGTTGATAGTATAAAACATTGTGGGAAACGACTCCCTCTGAAGTAATGTAGTTTTTGAGAAAGAGATAATTTCTCACTCAAATATTAAAATACTTCTGGCCAGAAGTATTTTATTATGCACCTAAAAGCACAGAAATTTGTGCAACGAGGGTGTTTTTTCTTGTATTATTTTCTTGCAACTGCGATGACCAATCGAGTCCAAATAATAACAGATTTTTTATGGGATACACCAAGTGAGAATACTGGTTTTTGACAATATTACCGAAGGTGTCCAGTGCATTAAACCTTAACTATATACTTAAAGGCAGTGGACACTATTGGTAACTACTCAAAATAATTATTAGCATAAAACCTAACTTAGTAACGAGTAATGGGGAGAGGTTGACAGTATAAAACATTGTGAGAAACGGCTCCCTCTGAAGTGACATAGTTTTCGAGAAAGAAGTAATTTTCCACGAATTTGATTTCGAGACCACAGAATTAGAATTTGAGGTCTCGAAATCAACCTACTGAAAGCACACAACTTCGTGTGACAAGGGTGTTTTTTCTTTCACAGTTATCGCGCAACTTCGACGACCAATTGAGCTCAAGTTTTTACAGGTTTGTTATTTTATCCATATGTTGAGATACACCAAGTGAGAAGACTGGTCTTTGACAATTACCAATAGTGTCCAGTGTCTTTAAGCGATGCTGTACTTTACTTTTAAATATGTATTAACATTTTATTAAATTGTAAGGGGTGCCCATCTGACTACAGTGTAAATTCTAACGAATCATTGTAAAGAGTTGGTCCCAGACGATCTCAAAGCCATTACAAGAATTTGAATTCTAACAAACATCATGGTGTAGTCATTTTGTGGCATTTAAACCAAACCGAAGAAACGGGGAAACATAGACTGGCTCCCTTTTAATCAATGACCATCAGTAATAGTAATTAAATTACTATTCCTATTAATGTATACTAGCTATCAAACCGTGGCAAAACGGGGGTTGTGGCAAGCGGGGGCAGGGAATTTTTTACGGGGGGGGGGGGGGGGGGGGGGTTGGCTATGTATTGTATCGAGCCAAGTATTTTGTGTATGTTTTTGATTTCAAAGGGGGACAAGCGTTCTTGAGCGGGGGGGGGGGGGAGGGAGTGACATCAACCAACCCCTCTGGCTAGCCACTGCTTTCAAACATTTAATTCTCCTTTCTAAACTTGAGAATTATTGAGTCAGGAGGTATCACTCTTACTCTTAAACCCTCTAGTCCCTGGACTGCCCCCCAAAAATTTATGCAAATACTTGACATGGTTTTGACATATTTGTACCAAAAGGGTGGTGTTTTACTCAAAAAATGTTCATTTTTTGTGGTTTCTGCCCTGACCACATGGTAAGTCAGATCGGGCTAAAAATTGGTGTGCATTCATGCTCATTAGGACCTACAAGCACAGCAATTTTTTTCAAAATCGGAAGACATGAGGTAAAAAAGTGCGTTGGTCTGACATGGAATGACCCATCTGAAAATGTAGGCCTGTATATTTCTGAAATAAAAAAATTGACATGAACGTCAACTGTTGTAAACTGCTTACCAAACAAGATGGCATGTGGTATCATCCAATGGCCTCACGTTTCGACCTTTGCAGAGTCTTTCTCAAAGGCTGACATTCTAAAACGGGTTAAAGTTTGACACCTACAGTCCTACACCCAGAACTGACCAAATTGTTCGCTTTTTAAGATAAGGTAGTTTTAATAAAGGGGTTGGGATGGGTATCGATTTGAAAAAAAAATTGTTGGTTTTAGTTTGTGATTTCTTTAAAACAATTATCGAATAAAGAGAACGGTGTAACCCTATCTCTGTTTGACAATGATATATTTATTGATGTGTGTATTTACCTTGCCCAATTCACTGTAAATAAATACATTTTCTTTCTTTTTTATAAAAACAACAAATAAATGAAAGCAAGCGTAGCTATTCGTAATCATGGCAATTTCAGTTGAATCTTTTTTCTTTTTTCTTTTTTAGACGTTCATCTTTGGGTTAAAAAGGCAGACTATGAGCTCTTTGATAACGAAACATACAACCCATAAGGAACTACCATTGTTAAAAAATGTTCGTTTTTTTCTTCAACAAAAATAGATAAAATTCTCAGTTAGATTTCCAGTTTCAAAAAATAAATAAATAAATAATGGAAGACAGGCAGAATATGTTTTTAAAAATTGAAAAATTGGGTCGGGCAGGCTTTTCGGAAAAAGTAAAAAAAAATGTTTTTTTTTTAAATTGATATTTCAATAGTATCCCCTGACAGTGCCTCATCTCAAAAATTATTTGGCTCACAAATCAATTAATTTTAATTCTTTTTTTAAAGAGGATTAATGCAATGCAAAAACCTTCCTAAAAGACGCTCTATGCGCTTTGCAAAATAACAATTAAAGGTATTGTACACTTTTGGTAACAGCTCAAAATCAGTGTCCAACATATGCATGAACAAACACACCTGTGAAAGTTTGAGCTCAATTGGTCATCGAGGTCACGAGAAAATAGTGAAAAGAGATCTTATGCGTTTTCTGTTTTTTCAAATTATCGCGCGCGATAATTACTATTGTTTTACTCGTTTCTCAGAAACGATAGCATTTTAGGCAGAAATACTTTAAGGAACCCTTTCTACCATTACTTACTTTAAATCATGTAAGTTATGTGTGAATCTGTGAACATTGTGTTTTTCGATCTTACCAATAGTGTACAGGGCCTTTAAAAGCAAGGCTATACAAAATTATTTATGATTACATACATAAGAAAATGTTACAACTTGGACACAGCAAACGTTTTGTACGATTTTTATTTTCGATGAAGTAGATAAATGCATAGGCCTGTATACATTTTTTAGCAAAGAAAACTTTACCAAATTATTAAGAAAATTTATTGGTACCGATTCTAGAACAAATTGATTTAAACAAAACATTAGACGTCCTAAATTAAATCTTTTACAAAAAATCCTAGCTGAAGAAAAAAGAATCACCGATATCGACCATTTTAAAAAGCTAAATCCTTGGCTGAATTTATTGTCACAGCGTGAATGATGCATTTAACACCCCGTGTAAAACAACAATATCCGTAGGGTTTGAAGTATCATACAAAATCCAAATGAATGTTACCAATTATTGTCATCATGACCCCTCAAACAACTCTGTCCGATTCCCCTTTAAGAGCCCCCCCCCAAGAAAAAAAAAAACCCAAACAAACAACAACAACTGCAGGACGCCCTTATACATGTAAAAAAGAACACCCATGAATCGAACCCGGTACCGTTGGGTTCAGAGTCCGGAACCCTTCCACTGGGCCACTGCTCCTTTTACTTAATTTGTGTTCGAGTTTAATTTTATACCTGAGGATGAACAATTTTTTATCTTGTTGTATAAAAAAGAACATCCAGGAATCGAACCCAGTACCGTTGGGTTCAGAGTCCGAAGCCCTTCCACTGGGCCACTGCTCCTCTTACTTTAATTCATTAGAGATGCTCTCAAAAAAGTCAATTGTCTTTCCTGGTAATTAACAACAAAAACACTTTTGTATGAATATATATCTTGGGTCAAGTTAAATAAAAAGGCGTCAGTAGGGCCTACCACATCGTTTTGAAGTCGCATCTTAAAAATTGGCAAATATTTGATAAAAATTAATCCCTTATCATTTATATTTTTAATTTTTGCCTATGTGTCAGGTATGATTGTTTCCCAAATTAAAGCTGATATCTTCGGTCAAGTTAAATAAAAAGGCATAAGGAGAGCCTAGTGCATACTTGTGATTTTTTTTTTTTTACATGGTTGGCCTATTTTTCTGTCAGTCTTTATTTCTGACAGATAAAGACAGGATCATCAGCAGTCCGATGCCTCACATTGCATTACCTCCGAGGCATTTGTAAAGGGAACTGTAGCATATGTGGTGAGGGTAGGTTTTCAAATGTGCTGACCCTGGTTCGCATGCCGCTACTGCCAATTCTTTTCTTTTATCAAGTTGCTGCCTTTATCACAATGTTTAAGTAGTATTTAAAATCACCCGAAAACACCAACGGGCACTTCGGTGCACTGGATCGTTCAATTGCGTGCGGTCTAGAGCTGGTACACCCGGTTCGAGCCCTCCCCGTACCAAAGGGACATGACTTTTACTGCTGGCCGCTGTAATGGATTGGGGTCCGTCATGTCTTTCCCCAATTAGGTAGAGGGTGAATATTCCGGGTGGGAAAGAACAAGGAGGGACGGGGTCTAGCCAAACCCACACGAGAACTACGGGGATCACCACTCTGGTTTCAGGACTAGACTTTGAGTCCCCCGAACGCCCAGTCGACCAAATTTGGAAAAAACTGCAAGGGGGTAGTCCAGTCATTTTTTCAGCCTCGAAAAATTGTTCTCTCCGATTTGCCTCAAATTTAATTCACAGAAAGTCCTTTGTATGTAGAAGACAGTCGCCAAGTTACAGGTGTTTGGGACAAGGGGGTTTGGACTAGAAAAAAATAAATGTTTATCTCCATAAGAGCTGAAAACCAGGAATTTTCAGCTCTTCCTCTTCTATTTCAGCTCTAAATCAAACATCAGGCGATTCGGAAAAGAACAAATGTCGGCCAAATTTTGAAAAAACTGCAAGGGGGTAGTCCAGTCATTTTTTCAGACTCGAAAATATTTTCTCTTCGAATTGCCTCAAATTGAATTCACAGAAAGTCCTTTGTATGTAGAAGATAGTCGCCAAGTTACAGGTGTTTGGGACAAGGGGGTTTGGACTAGAAAAAAATAAATGTTTATCTCCATTTTGAGGCAACGTTATATCAAAAATTGATCAATATCTTCAAAAGTTGCCAAGATAGACGCCTCAAACCAAGAATTTTCAGCTCATCCTCTTCTATTTCAGCTCTAAATCAAATATCAGGCGATTCGGAAAATAACAAATTTCGGCCAAATTTGAAAAAAAAAACTGCAAGAGGGTAGTCCAGTCATTTTTTCAGACTCGAAAATTTGTTCCCTCCGAATTGCCTCAAATTGAATTCACAGAAAGTCCTTTGTATGTAGAAGACAGTCGCCAAGTTACAGGTGTTTGGGACAAGGGGGTTTGGACTAGAAAAATAAATGTTTATCTTCATTTTGAGGCAACGTTATATCAAAAATTGATCAATATCTTCAAAAGTTGCCAAGATAGACGACTCAAACCAAGATTTTTCAGCTCTTCCTCTTCTATTCCAGCTCTCAGTCAAATGTCAGGCGATTCGTAAAAAGACTCATTTTCGGACAATTTTGGAATAAACTGCAAGGGGGTAGTCCAGTCATTTTTTCAGCCTCGAAAATTTTTTCTCTCCGATTTGCCTCAAATTTAATTCATAGAAAGTCCTTTGTATGTAGAAGATAGTCGCCAAGTTACAGGTGTTTGGGAAAAGGGCTTGGACTAGAAAAATAAATTGTTATCTTCATTTTGAGGCATCGTTATATCAAAAAATGTATCAATATGTTCAAAAGTTGCCAAGATAGACGACTCAAACCAAGAATTTTCAGCTCATCCTCTTCTATTTCAGCTCTAAATCAAATATCAGGCGATTCGAAAAAGAAAAATTTTCGGCCAAATTCAGTCATTTTTTCAGACTCGAAAATTTGTTCTCTCCGAATTGCCTCAAATTTAATTCACAGAATGTCCTTTGTATGTAGAAGATAGTCGCCGAGTTACCGGTGTTTGGGACAAGGGGGTTTGGACTAGATAAAATAAATGTTTATCTCCATTTTGAGGCAACGTTATATCAAAAATTGATCAATATCTTCAAAAGTTGCCAAGATAGACGCCTCAAACCAAGAATTTTGAGCTCTTCCTCTTCTATTTCAGCTCTAAATCAAATATCAGGCGATTCGGAAAATAACAAATTTCGGCCAAATTTGAAAAAAAAAAATGCAAGAGGGTAGTCCAGTCATTTTTTCAGACTCGAAAATTTGTTCTCTCCGAATTGCCTCAAATTGAATTCACAGAAAGTCCTTTGTATGTAGAAGACAGTCGCCAAGTTACAGGTGTTGGGGACAAGGGGGTTTGGACTAGAAAAAATAAATGTTTATCTCCATTTTGAGGCAAAGTTATATCAAAAATTGATCAATATCTTCAAAAGTTGCCAAGATAGACGCCTCAAACCAAGAATTTTGAGCTCTTCCTTCCCTATTTCAGCTCTAAATCAAATATCAGGCGATTCGGAAAAGAAAAATTTTCGGCCAAATTTGGAAAAAACTGCAAGGGGGTGGTCCAGGCATTTTTTCAGCCTCGAAACATTTTTCTTACCGAATTGCCTCAAATTGAATTCACAGAAAGTCCTTTGTATGTAGAAGATAGTCGCCAGGTTACAGGTGTTTGGGAAAAGGGCTTGGACTAGAAAAATAAATTGTTATCTTCATTTTGAGGCATCGTTATATCAAAAAAAGTATCAATATGTTCAAAAGTTGCCAAGATAGACGACTCAAACCAAGAATTTTCAGCTCATCCTCTTCTATTTCAGCTCTAAATCAAATATCAGGCGATTCGAAAAAGAAAAATTTTCGGCCAAATTCAGTCATTTTTTCAGACTCGAAAAATGTTTCTCTCCGAATTGCCTCAAATTTAATTCACAGAATGTCCTTTGTATGTAGAAGATAGTCGCCGAGTTACCGGTGTTTGGGACAAGGGGGTTTGGACTAGATAAAATAAATGTTTATCTCCATTTTGAGGCAACGTTATATCAAAAATTGATCAATATCTTCAAAAGTTGCCAAGATAGACGCCTCAAACCAAGATTTTTCAGCTCTTCCTCTTCTATTTCAGCTCTAAATAAAATATCAGGCGATTCGAAAAGAAAAATTTTCGGCCAAATTCAGTCATTTTTTCAGACTCGAAAATTTTTCTCTCCGAATTGCCTCAAATTTAATTCACAGAATGTCCTTTGTATGTAGAAGATAGTCGCCGAGTTACCGGTGTTTGGGACAAGGGTTTGGACTAGATAAAATAAATGTTTATCTCCATTTTGAGGCAACGTTATATCAAAAATTGATCAATATCTTCAAAAGTTGCCAAGATAGACGCCTCAAACCAAGATTTTCAGCTCTTCCTCTTCTATTTCAGCTCTAAATCAAATATCAGGCGATTCGGAAAATAACAAATTTCGGCCAAATTTGAAAAAACTGCAAGAGGGTAGTCAGTCATTTTTCAGACTCGAAAATTTTCTCTCCGAATTGCCTCAAATTGAATTCACAGAAAGTCCTTTGTATGTAGAAGACAGTCGCCAAGTTACAGGTGTTTGGGACAAGGGGTTTGGACTAGAAAAATAAATGTTTATCTCATTTTGAGGCAACGTTATATCAAAAATTGATCAATATCTTCAAAAGTTGCCAAGATAGACGACTCAAACCAAGATTTTTCAGCTCTTCCTCTTCTATTCAGCTCTAAATCAAATGTCAGGCGATTCGTAAAAAGATCATTTTCGGACAATTTGGAATAAACTGCAAGGGTATCCAGTCATTTTTTCAGCCTCGAAAATTTTTCTCTCCGATTTGCCTCAAATTTAATTCATAAAAAGTCCTTTGTATGTAGAAGATAGTCGCCAGTTACAGGTGTTTGGGAAAAGGGCTTGGACTAGAAAAATAAATTGTTATCTTCATTTTGAGGCATCGTTATATCAAAAAATGTATCAATATGTTCAAAAGTTGCCAAGATAGACGACTCAAACCAAGAATTTTCAGCTCTCCTCTATTTCAGCTCTAAATCAAATATCAGCGATCGAAAATAACAAATATCAGGCCAAATTTGAAAAAAAAATCAAGAGTAGTCCCAGTCATTTTTTCAGACTCGAAAATTTGTTCTCTCCGAATTGCCTCAAATTGAATTCACAGAAAGTCCTTTGTATGTAGAAGACAGTCGCCAAGTTACACGGTGTTTGGGACAAGGGGGTTTGGACTAGAAAAATAAATGTTTATCTCTCATTTTGAGGCAACGTTATATCAAAAATTGATCAATATCTTCAAAAGTTGCCAAGATAGACGCCTCAAACCAAGATTTTTCAGCTCTTCCTCTTCTATTTCAGCTCTAAATCAAATATCAGGCGATTCGTAAAAAGATATTTCGGACAATTTTGGAAAACGCAAGGGGGTGTCCAGTCATTTTTTCAGCCTCGAAAATTTTTTCTCTCCGAATTGCCTCAAATTTAATTCACAGAAAGTCCTTTGTATGTAGAAGATAGTCGCCAGTTACAGGTGTTTGGGAAAAGGGCTTGGACTAGAAAAATAAATTGTTATCTCATTTTGAGGCATCGTTATATCAAAAAATGTATCAATATGTTCAAAAGTTGCCAAGATAGACGACTCAAACCAAGAATTTTTCAGCTCATCCTCTTCTATTTCAGCTCTAAATCAAATATCAGGCGATTCGGAAAATAACAAATTTCGCCAAATTTGAAAAAAAAACTGCAAGAGGGTAGTCCATCATTTTTTCAGACTCGAAAATTGTTCTCTCCGAATTGCCTCAAATTGAATTCACAGAAAGTCCTTTGTATGTAGAAGACAGTCGCCAAGTTACAGGTGTTTGGGACAAGGGGGTTTGGACTAGAAATTAAATGTTTATCTTCATTTTGAGGCAACGTTATATCAAAAATTGATCAATATCTTCAAAAGTTGCCAAGATAGACGACTCAAACCAAGATTTTTCAGCTCTTCCTCTTCTATTTCAGCTCTCAATCAAATGTCAGGCGATTCGTAAAAAGACTCATTTTCGGACAATTTTGGAATAAACTGCAAGGGGTTGTCCAGTCATTTTTTCAGCCTCGAAATTTTTTTCTCTCCGATTTGCCTCAAATTTAATTCATAGAAAGTCCTTTGTATGTAGAAGATAGTCGCCAAGTTACAGGTGTTTGGGAAAAGGGCTTGGACTAGAAAAATAAATTGTTATCTTCATTTTGAGGCATCGTTATATCAAAAAATGTATCAATATGTTCAAAAGTTGCCAAGATAGACGACTCAAACCAAGAATTTTCAGCTCATCCTCTTCTATTTCAGCTCTAAATCAAATATCAGGCGATTCGAAAAAGAAAAATTTTCGGCCAAATTCAGTCATTTTTTCAGACTCGAAAAATGTTTCTCTCCGAATTGCCTCAAATTTAATTCACAGAATGTCCTTTGTATGTAGAAGATAGTCGCCGAGTTACCGGTGTTTGAGACAAGGGGGTTTGGACTCGAAGAAAAATAAATGTTTATCTTCACTTTGAGGCAACATTGATACTTTTCGATATAACGTTGCCTCAAAATGGAGATAAACATTTTTTTTTCTTCGAGTCCAAACCCTTTTCCCAAACACCTGTAACTCGGCGACTTTCTTCTAAAATAGTCAACATCTTGAAAAGTGTATTCAGGTAAAATAAATATGTGCAGAAAGTTAGTGAGAGTGTCGACTGGGCGTTCGGGGGACTCAAAGTATAGTCCTGAAACCAGAGTGGTGATGATCCCCGAGTGGTGATCCCCGTAGTTCCCGTGTGGGTTTGGCTAGACCCCCCCCCCCCCGTCCCTCCTTGTTCTTTCCCACCCGGAATTTTCACCCTCTACCTAATTTGGGGAAAGACATGACGGACCCCAATCCATTACAGCGGCCAGCAGTAAAAGTCATGTCCCTTTGGTACGGGGAGGGCTCGAACCGGGTGTACCAGCTCTGGACCGCACGCAATTGAACGATCCAGTGCACCGAAGTGCCCGTTGGTGTTTTCGGGTGATTTTAAGTAATACTTAAACATTGTGATAACGGCAGCAACTTGATAAAAGAAAAGAATTGGCAGTAGCGGGATTCAAACCAGGGTCATCACATTTGAAAACCTACCCTCACCACATATGCTACAGTTCCCTTTACAAATGACTCAGAGGTAATGCAATGTGAGGCATCGGACTGCTGATGATCCTGTCTTTATCTGTCAGAATTAATAACTAGCTTCGAAGCAAAGACGTCAGCTTTATTTTATCTACAGTAGGCTCTCCTGGCGCGTTTTTATTTAACTTGACCAAAGATATAATAATATTCATACAAAAGTGTTTTTGTTGTTAATTACCAGGAAAGACAATAGACTTTTGTGAGAGCATCTCTAATGAATTAAACTAAGAGGAGCAGTGGCCCAGTGGAAGGGCTCAGGACTCTGAACCAAACGGTAATGGGTTCGATTCCTGGGTGTTCTTTTTTATACCATGTTGATAAAAAGTTGTTCATCCTAAGGTATTAAATTAAACTCGAACACAATTCAAGTAAGAGGAGCAGTAGCCCAGTGGAAGGGCTCCGGACTCTGAACACAAAGGTACTGGGTTCGAACCCTTGTGTTCTTTTTTGTAATTTGTTAATTTAAAGTTGTTAAATTATGTGTTTTAAATTAAACTCTTAACGTAATTTAATTATGTAAGAGCAATAGTAGCCCAGTGGAAAGGCTCTGGACTCAACCCAAAGTGACAGGGTTCAAACCCTAGGTTTTCTTTTTGTACGTTGTTGATTTAGAGTTGTTCATTCATGTTTTAAGAGAAGGGAAAACATGTTTAGGTAACATAAGATCGTACATGATCCTTGGTAAGAGAGTTTACCATAAAAAGCCCCCCCCCCCCGGCCCGGTTCACATGGAACAGTAAAACATTTTATGGCTTTCTTTATGAACAATTTCAAACCATTTGTTGTAGGATCAAATACAATTGGTAAGGATTACTCTGGACGAAAGAAAGGATTTTTTTTTTTTTACAGCGTACACAAATTTAAGATTTCACTCGGTGATCATCGCAATGAACTCAAGCAATGGCAGATAAGGCGCACCGTTAGATAAGACGCAGTGTTTTTTTCCATGGGGGTTAGATTTACCAATATAATTGTTAATTTATCATGATAGTACATTGAATTTTTGTTATTTTTAATGGCCTGGAATAACTCTTAGTAAAAGCATGTGTGTTAAAAATGATTTGTGTATTATAAGTAACTAAAATGTAACTTATTCTGAAAAGTTGTGTTTTGAACATAATTATTTCTTTTTCTAGAGCCATTAGTTTTGTACACATATAGAAAACGCGCAAAAAAGTGACGTCATGATGACGTGTTGGCAAATATTATGCCAGAATGCACATCTACAATACAAGACAAGTCCACAACTGAAAAAAAACTTGAGGATCGGATGTAGGCCTATACTTCTTGAGACATGATGGACACAAGATTGACTTATTAAATATTCACACCTGTAACGTGAATAATTAATTAAGAATTTTAATCTAATTACATATAATATTTAAGTCAGGGCATAAGCTTCAATATGTTATATTATTTGTCTACTTTTTATAATTCCAAGAGGGACATATTGACTGTCACAAAAGTCACATGTTAAGTCATTAGGGTTTTAGGGAAAGAAAGAATAATATTAGAAAGAAAGAAAAAAAATCTTGACGATTACAAAAGCTATTCCGACTACCACGTCGGAACAGCCAATAAGTATGTGCTGCAATTTGAGAATTGTCCATGTCCTGTAAAGTTTGAGATCACACACCAACTGAGCAGACAAAATACACATTCTTCGTTTATACAAGTTTTATTTCCTGTTAAAATCCTTTCAACAGTAAAACCAGTTTGAGGGATTCGTCAAGAAAAAAACAATACAGTGCAATTCAAATCTACATTTAACGGGAAGGTACATGTATACGCTTGGTAATCACTCCAAAAGCCAAAGGTGTACGCTCCCTTTAAAAACCGCAGTTGGATTTCCGATTTGAGGGATAATGGTCACACAACAAGTATTCTTCAATGTAATTAGTTTATAGCTAAACTAAAAAATAGAAAAAACAAAACCTAAATTTTTTGTAATCGAAACCATAATTTATTTTTGACATTTTTTCCCGAAATTCGGCAGCAAGTAATAATAAATGCCTGTTCCAATGAATGCCGGATGTACGATACACCATTGGGGCTTGGAAGAGTCCATTACAGTTCCCTTCCTCTAGTTTTCAATTCACACATCACACAAACATCCAGGGCAGTAATTTTCACCAAGTAGTCAGGTATCCCCATGGATACACAACAAAAAGGTTCACTTCTAGTTGAGGATCTTGTAGCGTGGATGTGTGCTTATTTTGATTTGGGAAATCAAAGGAAACACAAAACAAGGGTTCACTTCTAGTTGAGGATCTTGTAGCGTGAATGTGTGCTTATTTTGATTTGGGAAATCAAAGGAAACACAAAACAAGGGTTCACTTCTAGTTGAGGATCTTGTAGCGTGGATGTGTGCTTATTTTGAATTGGGAAATCAAAATAAGGGAAACACAAAACAAGGGTTCACTTCTCGTTGAAGATCTTGTAGCGTGGATGTGTGCTTATTTTGAATTGGGAAATCAAAATAAGGGAAACACAAAACAAGGGTTCACTTCTAGTTGAGGATCTTGTAGTGTGGAGGTGTACTTATTTGGATTTGGGAAACCAAAATAAAGGAAACACAAAACAAGGGTTCACTTCTAGTTGAGGATCTTGTAGTGTGGATGTGTGCTTATTTTGATTTGGTGCTTTTTGATTTGGGAAATCAAAATAAGAAATGGATTGATGGGTGCATACATTTATTTCACAATGTAACAATCATGTATCATACTGGATATGTGCACAACACTGGCAAGATTGAAAACACAGTCCACTCTCGTTATAAAGCGCAGGTAAGAAAGAGGTACTGGTTATAAAGACTACACTCTGAAGTTCCGAATCTCATTCCTGCCTTGTGTCTCCATGTTTTGCTGTTTTCTTATAACAATGTTCCGTTTTTTATTAAGAGGTGATTTGGCCAGTCCCAGTGATCTCATTATAATCATTTGGGAGGCCAATCATGCTTACCAGCAGATGAGAGTCAACCAGAGACAACAGGAGTCAACAAGAGTCAACAGGAGCCAACGAGAGTCAACAAGAGCCAACAAGAGTCAACAGGAGTCACCTACATTGTATGTTCACAGATCTGCACAGTAACTGAAGGTCAAGGGACTGGACAACTTCCCTTGTTTTTGTTTTTTAAATGGGTGACCGATTAACCTTGAAATTTTACAGTGTATGTTAAATCATGTACATGTATATGTTGTGTCACACAAAGTGCGGATACTGGTGTTTGACAAACTTGTCTGTGTGCTTTAAAGGCAAAGTATACCTTAGGTTTTTAGAACTGTTCAATTGTTTTAGTCGTATATAATTGTAGACAAACAATAAAACTAGCGTGTGAAAATTCAATTTCAAAAGGTGGTAGCGTTTTAGAGATATTGCCAAAAATCTGGAGCAGTTATGTCCATGCAGGAAGAATAATCCGTAATTGGAATACACAATCTGAGAAACATTTTAATGCGGAAATGTTTCTCAGATTGAAATGTTTTGAATCCCTCTCTCTAAAACCATAATCTTTTGAAGGGAATTAACTCTCAAAATGTTACACAAATATCCACAGCTGCAGAGCTCCTTACCAAGTAAGCTTTTTTGTTCATCAATTTGTGGAGTAATTACCAAAGGAATACCCTCCCTTTAAAGGCAGTGTCATTCAACCCATCTGAAAACTGCTATGTCAAAAGAGCACACTGAAAACTGAAAACTATTTCATTTTAAAACTAAATAACTATATCAAGAACTATTGAATCGTCATGTCAGTACAAAAATATTGTATCTCGCTTAAAATAGCCCCGATGTACATGTACACAGGCATGCAACTGTACCTTCACCAAAAAAGAGGAAATTACAAAATTTCAATGATTTTGTACAGTATTTTTCAATTTTGAATGGTAAAACTGAGAATAAAAAAAGAGGAAATCAGCTGATCCGAGGAAAAGTTGCATGCCTGTGTACACACAAACCGAGTACGCACTGAGAAATGTTCTTGTGTGTGTGTTTATGCAACATCAAGATACGATGATTCTACGAAATTGAGATACAATGTTTTTGCACTGACCAACGAAATAACCCAATTAACCTCAAATAATTTCTGTACAATTCAAATCCCCAAAAGATATTAATATCAACTGAATCAAGCTAGAAACATAACAACTTAAATGTAACAAATCAACCATAAACCAATCCTGAAAATGTAAACATTTCAATTTATCATTTATATACAAATAGCGTAATTAAAAAACCTAACAATGCACCAGGTTACCACCAAATTCTGGGGTTAAAGCCCATAGTATCACACACTTTGGTGTCGTACAATGTAAGTGCAAAACTGTGTTTTTAGCAGTGCCATGAATTAAGGCCCATGGCCCAATTTCATAGACCTATTTTTAGAAGCACAAAAAGGAGCTACCTGAAGCACAATAAAATTATGCTTACCAGAATAAAGTTACCAGCCAAAATACTGTTCCACGTCTACCATTTGTGGCTGGTATCCTGCTTCTTTTCGCTTAGCTGAAAAATTCTAAGCAATATTTGCTGCTGAAGCAGCTGCAAGGATATGGTCTAAGCAAAGTGTGATGTTACAATACAAATCAGTAAAGGCCTTATTTACGACGTATCTGAAAGGCAGGGTACACCTTTGGTAATAGTCAAAGACTAGTATCCTCACTTGGTGTATCCCAACATATGGATGAACTAACAAACTTGTGAAAACTTGGGTTCCATTGGTCATCGAAGTTGCAAGAAAATTATGAAAGAAAAACACACAGAATTGTGTGCTTTCAAATGCCTGAGAAAAAAAGGCTTCATGTCTGAAGCCTTTCTCGGATCGAACTATTTCAAACTCTTTCGAACTCTTTCTCAAAAACTGCATTACTTGAGAGGGAGTCGTTTCTCACAATGTTCTATATTTTTAACAGCTCTCAGTAGCTCCTTACCAAGTCAGTTTTCATGGTGATGTATTTCTTGAGTAATAACCAAAAGTATCCACTGCCTTTCAGATGAATATTGGTGAAATCGGGCCCAGATGAGTTTGTACAGCAGACGTGTCATAATAATTGTGTATTTTTTTTGTGAGTGCTCAAATATTTGGTTTAAACAAGACAAAACCAATACCCTTTTAAAAGGTAATCTTTTGTATAACTTCGTCCATGAAAACTGCAATTTAAAGTGGAACAAAGAAGAACAAAAAAAAACACAAATTTGTATGGACTCTGAAGAAAAATATATTATCAGTCCTTATAGTAACAGTCGACAGGGACAATACTAATGCTACCCCTGTGAGCATCATGGTCAAGTCCAAGGAATTTAGTCAAAATGTACGCATTTGTAGTAGATTTGTAAAAAGGGTTGGTCCACGGTTAGTTTTTGAAAGAGCAAATTCAACAATGCAGTGACTGAACCCATTGATAGTTTCTTTGCTACAAAGATTGTGCCACCAAGCTGCGTTTAACAGAAATTGACCCAGCTCTTTAAACCGGCCAGGCTTTATTGTTTGGTAATTACCATGGTTACATGCGAGACAAATGCTCAGAAAGTGGAAAGTGATAATGCATTTTTTTTTTTACTAGAGCGGGATTTGAACCAACGAGCTCTGGATTAACGTGCCGGCGCTCTACCAACTGAGCTTACTAGCCCTATGTTGGCGGTCTCCCTATTTTGAATACAGAGACCGCTAACATAGGGCTAGATAGCTCAGTTGGTAGGGGGCCACTCTGGACTGCAGGGGGTTGTGGCTTTGGGAAAGCACTGACTATGCAGTAGGTAGAGTGCTTATCACACATCAGTGTGAGAGGTAAAAACCAAAATAATATTCTTTCCCCTGATGCAACTATTACAGCAATTAAATCCGCTGCAAATAGAGAGAGAGCGCCAGAAATTGATGGCCCTCATTAATATATAAAGTACATACAATGTACCTCTGGATTGTTATTCTTAAAGTACTATGAGAAAAAAAAGCTTTGTACAACAGATTGTCACCATTTTCACAAAGTGCCAAGAACATGAGAAATGGGTAGAAAAACTCGCTTGATTTTCTAAACCTCAAAGGGACTGTGTCGTCGGGATCAAAGAACTTAGGACTGTGGATGTACATGGAATTGTGAACTCTCATCCAGTTGTGTCATCTGTGCACGCCCTCCCTCCGTATCATTGGGGAGAGGGTGCGCTTGCAGTAACTGGGTGAGAGTTCATAGTTCCATGTACAGCCACAGGCCTGCTTTTATCATGACGACACGGCCCCTATACGGTTTGGCTGCAAGGAACTTTTTGGGGCACTTGGTGAAAACAATTATGAGATCTGGGAATGAAATCGGGCCCTTAACTGAGTTTTAGGTGAACTTAAAGATGAACTTAAAGATGGTTTGGCTGCATGATTATTTCTCAGTATCAGCAGTTCCTAGACCCTCAGTCACCTCTTTAGTCCCTTCAAGATTTCCTACCTCCTCCCCTTCCTTTGAGCTCACTCCCCCCGTCCCTACTCCCTCGTTGGCCACGTACACATACAGCTGCACTTTGTCTCCATTAGCACTGGTAAGGCTGCCATCCACTTCTTGTAGTTGATTCTCCACTTCATGTAGTTGATTCTCCACTTCTTGTAGTTGATTATCTACTTCCGGCGGTTGATTCTCTACTTCCGGCGGTTGATTCTCTACTTCCGGCAGTTGATTCTGCACTTCCGGCAGCTGGTTCTCCCCGTCGACGACCTTTCCGCCAGGGTCCTTTGCTGCTTTCGTTGTGTCCATGTGTTCGGGCGATTCCCCCGTGGCATCATTCTCATCGCTCTCATTCGCGTCGCCGCCTTGGACCCCGTCCTTATCGCTGCGGTGCGACTTCCGGTGGCGCTTGATGTCAGCCTCCGACGCGCAGGCCTTCGGGCAGATCCCACACGCAAACTTCTTCTCCACAGGGTGCATGCGGTCGATGTGGCGGGTGAGGGCGCTGTTCCCCCGGAACGCCTTACTGCATTGTTGGCAGGAGTACGGCCGCTCGCCGGTGTGGATCAGCATGTGGTGCTTGAGGTGGGCCAGCTGGCGGAAGATGTTGTGGCAGATGCCGCACTGAAAGGGTTTCTCGTTGTTGTGGATGCGCATGTGGATCTTCCTGTCTGCCTTGCTCCGGCACGGCTTGTCGCATATCTCACAATTGAACATTTTTCTTGATGAGCTGCAACAAAACAAAAAATGGAATAATACATTGTACCTGAACAATTTGTAAAATTTCTCTCTTTTTCAATATTTACACACAACTTAAAGGTTTATCCTTTCAAGCTGATCTGCGCACCAATTATCAGGGTTTCTGTAGAACTTAAAAAGTCAAATTTAAGACTTTTTAAGACCCTTGTATTGCTGACCTTAACAAAATTTGAGAGAAAAATACGTTCAGTGAAAAAAATTCCACGGGCGTGTTACACTTACTCAGGTGAGATTCGAACCAACTAAAGACACCTTTTAAGTTTATCATCAAAATCAGATAACTGATGGTCACCATGTTGAAGACATATCTTTTTAATGGTTTCATTTATTTCTTACTCGGCCAAACACGATCCCAATCCAATCATACAGCTTGCGTACTACGACAAACGTAACCTGACAAAGCAGTGTACAATGTACAGTACATAAACCTGCACAATGTGTTGAGCACTGGTACTCGGTATTGCAACTGGTACACAAGTTACATGAAAACGCTACAGCGAAGACTCCCACCAAGATCTCCCTAGCAGTTGTGCTCATTAAAATCAACTTGAATGACTTGCGCGATTGCGTTGATATTTTGATAACTATTTTGATAACTATTGCAAAAATACAAATATATTTTGATAACTATTGCAAAAATACATACTGTATGTAGTCATACATGTACATGTATGTGTCCATATATATATTCTGGTAAGCTAATTAAAGGCACAGTACACGTTCGGTAATGACTTTGAAAATGAATGACAACAAAAACTTACTTGGTCAGAATAAATTTGAGAAACTTTTTACTTTGAAGTACTACAATTTTGGTAAAATATATCACTTTTTATTCCCCGAAATTTGAATCTGAGAAGCAATTCTGTCAGAAACGCTTCTCAGACTGTGTATTCCTATGGGGAATATTCTTCCTGCGTGAAAATATTCACTTTTTCAGTGATATCCAAAAATCACAACCACCTTTTGAAGTTTTATTGTATGTACCTACATTTATATAGGACTAACACAATCAGTAGGCTCCAATTACCAATTGTGTGCTGTGCCTTTAACTGCAAATGTTACAGTAGTAACTTGTTTGTTTGTTCACAAACATAAAAATGTGCATGTGTGGCGTGCATTGTGCCCACTGGGCAGGAACTACGTACAAATATTGTCTCCCTGCATTGGCTAATTGCAGGCCTGGCTAATCTTGGCCTTGGTGCCCGTCAAAAGATTCCCAAGAATTTAAGATTTTCCGATTGAAGGGCCCTTTGCAAAATAAAATTGGCCTTGCTCTCTCAAAGATGAAATTACGAGGAATGCTGAACAACTTTTTTTCATTTTACATGACCTCATGACAACAAAGACTTGATTGAGCATTGAACAGTTAGCACACACCAGGGTTCTGCCCACAGTGGTGGTGCCGGAAAACCTGCCCGGCACTCAGGATTCCCCACCCACCACTGGCAGAATTTTCTCTGTTTTTGACAACCACACATTTTCCAAATTTTTTAATTACACTTGCAATTTCCTTTCAAAGGTTTTCAACGAAATGTAAAATTGGATATTTACCAGTAAAAATGGTATCCAAAGCCATTAATTTTGAGTACTTTATTGATTCAAATGTGTCTATTTATATGATCTACCGTGTAACTGATCCATCTCGCAATGGTTTCCAGGGAAACATTTTTCCACCACTAAAGAAATCCTGGGCAGAACACTGACACGCTACTTACAAATTCCTTTCCTGATGATGATAAGACTTCTCAGGTGAAGCACTGCATGAGTCGGACTCTCCGTCATCCTCTCCCAAAGTTCCTTCATCTGCCACGCCCGTGTTCCTTTGCCTGTTGCCACGTGCTTTTGATTTTCTCGGTTTCGGGACACGCTTCGGCTTATCCTTATTGCAGGTCGTCGCTTGATGCCGTTTCAAATCCGACTCCAGTCGGTAGGTCTTGTCGCAGGACGCGCACGCGAACATCTTCTGCGCAGCGTGCATGCGGATGATGTGGCGTTTGAGGGCGCTGGTCTGCCTGAACCCCTTGCTACAGATGTGACAGACACAGGGTCTGATGTTTGCGGTGGATCTTCTTGTGGTCGTTGAGGTGACTGATCTGCCTGAAGACCTTGTCGCAGTCGGCACACACGTACGGCTTCTCCTCGGTGTGGACCAAGACATGCCGTCGCAGATGTCCTTTCTGGAGAAAGCCCTTACCGCAGAATGGACACTTGAACGGTCGATCCATCTGATGCACCTTGTAATGGAACTTGAGGTGACCTTTGCTCTTATAGGATTTATTACAAACGTCACACTTGAATGGCCTTAATGGATCATCTACCTGTACCAGAGGGACTAATACACCGTCCACCACGGTGTAGTTGGCTTTCTGATTGATTCCTGCTGTTAGCGCGGTATTGTCCGCATTGACGTGATTCACAGTCACAGAGTTGATTATATTCCTTTTTGAGGTGATCATAGTCCGTTTCTTTGCTGTGTTGATTCCCTGTCTGCTCCTGGTCATGGCTGTCTGCTGTTGAGAAGTGTTGCTCGTTTGTTGCTTGGCACTGTCGTTCTCCTTATTCTCCTGAGGCATTCCCTCTTTGTCCTGAGGTGCGAAGCCGTCGTCCTCCTCAATGTGGCCGCAGATTTTGGATAGTTTGGTGTGCAGATTCATGACAGCGAAGTAGGTAATGTTGACGTGGGTTTTCTCATGACGGCGGAGGTCTGCCTCGCCGCTGTACCCCTTGTCGCAGAGCGAACAAACGTACACCTTCTCTTTGATGTGCATGCGCTGGATGTGCCTGTACACGGCACTCTTCTGTCTGAAGCCCTGACTGCACACCTCACACTTGTAGGGCTTCTCGTTGGTGTGGATGCGTAGATGACAGGTGAGATGACTACTCTGCCGAAAGGCCTTGTTGCACACATCACACTTGTACGGTTTATCGAGTGTGTGAATCCGAGAATGTCGCCTCAGATGTCCCAGCTGTAGAAAACTGAGGTTGCACACGTCGCAGACGTACGGGCGTATGTTGTCGTGTACCTTTTGGTGATACTTGAGGTGGCTCTTGCAAGTGTAGGTCTTCCCGCATTCGCAGACAAACGGTCTGTTTTGCCCACCGGCTGATTTCTGTTCTTCCGGACCTGAACGTCTGGGATCTATCTGATGTGCGGCTTCCGCCATCTGCTGTAGCGTGTCCTCGGCACTCTCGAACAACTGGCCGAGAACTGCGATGACGTCGTCCTCCTGCCTGCTGAGGGTGTTCCCACTGGCGTCAATGATGTTGGTGACGCTGCCGTTGTTGATGATAGAGATTTCCATTTGGGTGCTGCCTTCCACACTGTGGGTAGCGTCGTCATCCTCATGGGTGCTTACAACAATTGTTTGACCCTCCATATTTTCGTCTTGCCTTTAGAGACTCAAATTATAACATCTAGGGGGGAAAAACAAAACAAAACATGGTTTTAAGAAAGGTTTGACAATAACGTTAAGAGTCTAAATGCAAACAGAATAAATAAACACAGGAATCAAGCTGCACACTTATCTTCTGAATAATCTCACTTGAGTTCTCCCATTCCTAGCCTAGTATCGTAAAGTAGTGGACCCCGCTATTGGGGTGTTAAACTAATTTTTTTGAAACTTTGCGCAAATCCGTAGAATGCGCTCAACCCGCAACAAGAGTTATGCGAGGTCCAAAGTCATGTGCGTCGATGAGCACAATCCATGGATTTGCATGATCTGCAGATTGAGCTCTGCAGATTAAGCAGCTTAACATTAAGCTGCCTGATCTGCAGTAGAATTTCCCCAACAATCATTGACGCACAACAAAAGTCACAAGCTCTCAATTTTGGACATCGGTTCAAATTTAAGCCAAAATTTCCTCTTGAGTAACAAACTTTTCTGACACATACAATTGTACGACCATATTAACAGGCAACAAACATTTCCCACGTATCTCAGGGCGAGTTTAAAGTATATTTAATACTATTAGTAGTTTTTATAGTAGTGTAGGTCTTTCCTTTGAGCACAGTGAAATGGATTTTGGAGCAGTTTTTTGTCACTCTTATTCTGGCTTAGGGGTTTCGAATGAATACCGGACACTTCGGCACCGACGAACTCGGCACCTTGCAAACTCGACACCTTGCAAACTCGAAACCTTGCAAACTCGACACCTTGCAAACTCGGCACCCACTCGGCACCAAGAATGTCGGCACCATACAAACTCGGCACCGGCCTATTTTTTACTAACAAACTCGGCACCATGCAATTACTACGAGTTCGTTGGAATGGTCAACAGGCGTAAATGTGCTTACATAATAAAAATGAGGGATGTTTAGATTCTTTCTCAATATTTCGATTTACAATGTGCAAACGTGGAATGCCACTTAGGAGGGGGGGCGGAGGCAGGGGTATGGGTTTGGCAGTGGTGGGGGTCATGCTTTTATTTTGGGAGGGGGACGCTGCAGGGGGTCACCATCCTCCTGGCATTCTGTGGCTGTGGTAGTGATCCCAATTTTCCTTTTTTTTCTTCTTTTTTTTCCTCATTTTTATTTTTGTGAGCACTTTCATGATTTTTTCAGGGGGGGGCACTTATTTTTATTTCATTTTTCATTAAATCTGCTTTTAAATTAACTGCAAATTTAAATATTTTTAAAATTCCATTATTAATTCATGATAAATAACTACAACTTTATCTTCGTACTTCGTAGTTGGACTGAACTATATTTCACATCCTGGAGGTAGAAATTACATAGGCACCTTGTTTACATGTACCATGCAGCTGTAAATCGGCAGAACCTGTATTTGTGCATGTGCCGAGTTTGTGGGGGCAGAGTTTGCTAGGTGCCGTTTTCGACAGTGTGCCGAATTTGTATTTGTGCATGTGCCGAGTTTGCAAGGTGCCAAAGTGACCGGTTACCTTTTGAATTGTGAATGCCATCTGTTGTACACACAGGTACATGTTTTCAACAAACAATTGAGCAGTCACTTGGATCTGGACCCTACATTTTTAATGTTCAATGTTAAAAAAGCGTTGTTGGGTCCAGTATAGTTGTGATAATCGTAACACTCCATCCTCCCGACGGTCGGAGACCGGAGGGTTACGAGTCATGCAGTCCAAAAAAGTGGCAACAATTGCAATTTCGACTATTTTTGTCAGACTAGTCACCAGATTTGCCCAATTTTTACCACTTTCAAAAAACATGACACACATTCTAAGAACATGGATTTGATCTTCAATGTATAGTGAATCCATTCATAACACTCTAAACATCGTTGAAAAATTATTTGAAGAAAAAACGAACCAGAAACTGACCGAAATGTCCACGGACCGCACTTCCCCTAAATCAACCAATCAGCGTAAACCAAACCGTTGGGTAGGCGTGGCGATAGTCTGTGTGCGACTGTGCGTGCACGCAGTTAATGTATTTAACAGATTTGCGCGATCTGCAGTTTGCGCTGATTAATTGCAGGAACAGCATTCCACTTCCAGAATGCGCGCTCAATCTCTAAATTTTTCCTCATCAATATCCTGTGATTGTGTAACTCAACAAAATGTGTTCAACGACGAGTCCGCTTACGCTGATTGGTCGAGATGTTGCTAGGTCACGAATCGCGAGGTTCGAAAACCGGACCTGAGATTGTCTACGCTTCGTGAGTTTTCCGCTCAGTCTCTGGTAAGTTTTTGTCTTTTTTTCTTAAAATATTTTCTCAATGATGTTTTGAGTAATACGAATGGGTTCATGACACATTGATGATCACATCCATGTTTTTAGAATGTGTGTCATGTTTTTTGAAAGTGGTAAAAATTGGGCAAATCTAGTGACTAGTCTGACCAATATAGTCGAAATTGCAATTTTGCACTGCATGACTCGTAACCCTCCGGTCTCCGACCGTCGGGAGGATGGAGGGTTACGATTATTGCAACTAACTAGGTCCAGTAATACTATTTATTACTAATATTAGTATAAAATTAGTGCCAGCAATATCACTCAAACCTACCTCACCTCCATGCTCAAACTGGGTTAGTAGAAGCACAACATTTCCAGTCAATGTCCAAAATCAATAACGATTTGTTTTCAATAAATAACATTCGACTGTATTTTGTAAAACTGTCCCCTGATACGTATTTCATGTCAACTGACATTTGTATCTGGACGTCTACCCCACTCCATTGCCTACCACCACTCACTAGTCCGTACGGATACGAGTTCTAAGATTTAAGTACTTACATTAATATTAATAACATAATTTTTAGACTGTTAAAACACAGTTTAGTTTCACCAAAAGTAGCCACCATCGCTCTACCCGACCAGGAAAACGTACCGTGTCCGGAAACTGGACGACCGTTGAGTTTTCCGAATTTACATCAGAGTACTTTTGAGTTTCGACAAAGGATTACAACTGATTCAAACACTAAGTTATAACGGGTCTCCTTCTACTTACCAGACATTTTATTACACACTGCCGAAATCAAAATTCTTAAAAAAAGTATGTTCATCGCAGTTTCTAACGAGGCTAAAGTTGTCCCAGCTTTTTCAATGTTAGTTTTTACGGCGGGAGCTCGGTATTTTGGAAGCACTGGTGCCCGTTTATCCTTTACAAAGTACACCTTTTTGAGGACGTGGGTACCAGGCACAAACCCTACGAACGATCAATGTCCACCTCGATCTCTGTGTCCGTAGCGTGGGATCCCAGCATGCCCTCCGCGTCATATGCAAATTAGCCAAACCATCATTGACCTATAAAAATTGATGTTTGGTTGGTCCAGACTTCATAACTTGGGGGGGGGGTGGGGGGCACGAAGAGAAAGAAGAAGACGACGAAGAAGAAAAAACTCAAAGGAAATTTCAAACAGAAAACTACGAAAATTAAGGTCCCAAAAATGAATCACAATATACAATGTAGTTTCTTCCTTAGGCAAAGTATACCTTTGGTTTTTGGGACCGTTTGATTGTTTTAATTTGTAGGTACATAAAAACAAAATAACCTGTTAACATTATCATTTCAAAAGGTGGTCGCGTATTTGAAATATAGCCAAAATCCTCAGCGAATATGTCCACGCATAGATTAATCCCTCAGGAAAACACGATCGGATAAACGTTTCTGACAGAAACGTTTCTCAGATTCAAATTTTGGGGGATAAAAACTGTCATATTTTTCCATATCCACACTTTTTTGAATTGAAATATTTCTCAAAATGCTCTATACTATCGAAAGTTGCTGTACTTCTAACCAAGTCAGTTTTTATCGTCATTAATTGTTAGAGGGTTTTTGTTTAAATAGGTATGAAGTTTAATTTCGCTGCACGGGAACAGTTACATCAATCCGATGACCGTTGGCCTACTTCTTATACTTGGCCTGCTGAGATTTTAAAAATTTGTTAAGGGAAGGTATACGATTGGTAATATTACCAATCGTATACCTTCCCTTTAACAAATTTTTAAAATCTCAGCAGGCCAAGTATAAGAAGTAGGCCAACGGTCATCGGATTGATGTAACTGTTCCCGTGCAGCGAAATTAAACTTCATACCTATTTAAACAAAAACCCGCCCTCAACACGTCGGTTAGTTTATGTTTAGAAGACGATCATCAAAAAGGTTTGTTTAAATGAACATTACAGGCAACTGTTTTGTTAGCAAAAACCAATTATGTAATGTTCCTTTAAAGACACTGGACACTATTGGTAATTGTCAAAGACCAGTCTTCTCACTTGGTATATCTCAACATATGGATAAAATAACAAACCTGTAGAAACTTGAGCTCATTGTGGTCGTCGAAGTTGCGAGATAACTATGAAAGAAAAAACACCCTTGTCACACGAAGTTGTGTGCTTTCAGATGGTTGATTTCGAGACCTCAAAATCTAATTCTGAGGTCTCGAAATCAAATTCGTGGAAAATTACTTCTTTCTCGAAAACTATGTCACTTCAGAGGGAGCCGTTTCTCACAATGTTTTATACTGTCAACCTCTCCCCATTACTCCTTACCAAGTAAGGTTTTATGCTAATAATTATTTTGAGTAATTACCAATAGCGTCCACTGCCTTTAAAGGAACAGCAAAAACAAATTCTGTTAGGAACATTACAGAATTGGTTTTTGCTCACAAAACAGTTGCAGGCAGTGTAAGCACTTTATGTAATCCACCATATACATAAACTGACAAACCTGTAGAAGTTTGAGATCGATCGGCCATCTGGGTCACGAGAAAATAGTGAAAAATCGATTACACATTTGCATGAAATCATATACATGTAGATTCAACAAATGAATAAAACGCCCACTGAGCGATAAACTCCAATCGGAAAATTAGTTTATTCATTTTTCATCAAATATGGCATTTCAGACAAAAATATTTCAAGGGATGTTTTCTACTATCATCATCATTAGACCGTGTAAGTTTTATGTAATTCTGTGATCAACAAGTATTCATTTTTCATCAAATATGGCATTTCAGACAAAAATATTTCAAGGGATGTTTTCTACTATCATCATCATTATACCGTGTAAGTTTTATGTAAATCTGTGATCAAAAAGTAAATTTTACTAGTTTTTTTCTTACCAATTCTGTAATGTTCCTTTAAAATACTGTCACTTTAGAAAATTGATCATGTCATGCCTATAGGCCTAATGACATACAAAACAAAATGCGGTGTGGTATAATATAATAATTATAGGCACTCGATAAAGACCCCGCCAAAGGTAGTTTAAACGGATATTTTTCCCCTTCCTACGGTCGTTCTCTTTGGATAAGAAAAAAAGAAGAAAAAAATGAAAAAAAAGTAACACAAAAAAATAAAATAAAATAAATTGGCGAACCATTTGCTGCGATGCGAGGCTGTAGACATAAAACAATCAATTGCCCTTAATGGTGGACTTTTATTGATGTGAAATCGCCCCGATGTGGCAATCAAATCCCCCTGAGACCTGATATTATGATGAAAACACACTTTTAATTTCAAAGATCCAACTTTCCCAAAACAAGAAAGACTTGGATTGCGAAATAACGGTTGTGAAACACTGACACACTGAAACACAAAAGGGGATTTCCATTACGCGGGTCTCGTGACATCATGCAGCTGTACGGGGTACGCAGCAAGACAACCTCGTATAAAAAAGACGTTCTTCCGGGTGGAATTTAGTTCAGAGCGCGGAAATGATTTGAAGTTGAACTTACAGTTTCTGCTTTGAGAATTTCCACCAATCGAACTATTGTTCACATCTGTTGTTATACCACTCTATTCCAATTGAACGAATTGAGAAGAAGAAAAAGCAGAGAAATTAAGTGTTATCAGTGCGTTTCTGCGAATATTCCTTTTGGAATCTGGAGCAAAATGGGCATTTATCTGCAGTTATTTGTTTGGGCAGTGTGCTTCTACACAACTCTCGGTGATGCACTACCAAGCAGCGGTGTGACTCCCGTGAACTCACCGGACGGTTTCCCAGTGGGAGACCCACGGGGATGCCTCCTGCGTCCCGGGGACCAGAGAGTCCTTACGTTCGAAGGGCTACCTGGGGGAGGATGGGACAACCTGCGGAACAAGGAGGCTGGATTGGTGACAGCTATCAACTACACGCAATGCCGTTTCACAGGTAAGAACTTCATCCCAAGATCATTTGCAGAAAGGAACAAGCTACCACAAGATATTCGTCAAGCCCCAACACTAGCTATTTTTAAGGGAAGACTTCAAGCAATGTGCATGGGATACATCATCGGGGGGGGGGAGCATTTTGTGTAGTTACATTCTGCTCAGTCACCTGCATAATGTACATCCCGATATGTGGAGGTTAAGCAGTATTTCACCAGAACCAGAACCAAAACCAGAACCAGAACCAGAACCAGACCCAGAACTTTCAGAGTTATGGGAACTTTCTACGTTGTATAATTTGCAGTAGGCGACCGTGGTCGATTATAAAAAATCATCAATTTCTTAAAGCCAGGATATACTTTTGGTAATTGTCTAAGAATAGTGTCCTCACTTGGTGTATCCCAACATATGCACAAAATAACAAACCTGTGAAAATTTGGGCCCAATTGGTCACCGAAGTTGCAAGAAAATAGTGAAAGAAAAAACACCCTTGTTGCATAGAATTGTGTGCTTTCAAATGCCTGGGAAAGGCTTCATGCCTGAGAAAGGCTTAATATTTTAGTGAAAATTTACCTCTTTCTCAAAAACTACATTACTTCAGAGGGAGTAGTTTCTCACATTGTTTTACACTGTCAGCAGCTCTCTGGTGCTCCTTACCAAGTCAGTTTTTATTGTAATGTATTTCTTGAGTTTTTTCCCAAAAGTATCCACTGTACCCAAGGTACATTAGTCCTCATGAAAGTGGCAAAAAGATTACCAGTCTGTAACCTCCCCTTCAAATTATGTAAAATGGCAATTTCCATTCGATACTCTTTGAGAGCGAAATTTGAAACATGACGTTGACGTCATACGACATAAAAAAAAATATTTAAAAAATGGGTCTGCACATTCTCCAAAGAAGAATATCTGGACCAGTCATTGGCTCAAATTCACTACCGTTCTTCAGAATTCAGGAATGAACTGAAAATGATCTTTGTACAAAAATACAATTAATATAGTTATTTGAAATTTAACGTCATCGAACGTTTTGAGATTTTGACAAAAATTTTTCTTGAAGGATATCAAACACAGTGGCATTTTACACCATTTGACGCGAGTGAGGTTAAATACTTCTATTTTCTTCCCCGTTTTCATTACAACTCTATCTATTAGAAAATGATCTGAGTACATCACAAAATTATTATGACCTTGCTACGGAAGCTTGAATTGCCGTACACTGGAGCCCCTGACGCGTAAAGGCTCAATGTCATAATCTGTCAAATATGCACGTGCATTCTTCATGGTGTCGTCAGCAATATACATACTTGTTTTTGGTTATTTCATATTTAGTTTTATTATTAAATATCAAAATATATTCAATGGTTTTAACCATTCAAATTTCGTTTCTCATTCGCTTACAAATCAAAAGATGTAGGGCAGATTTTCGGCCGATCTGAACCGAAAATTTAGAAACAAATATTACGCCTTTTTGAACATTATTATATGGTGGGACCTAAAAACCTGAAAAACGTAAATATAAAAAACCATGCATCAATACTTTTCTTCACATGTTATAGTCAGATAATGTCCGTGTACATGTAATTTAGTTTTGCCCTAAGTGGTACCCTGAATTTTATCAAGTTTTTGTCGTCTGTGATATCCTGTGACCAGGAAGAAATCATTCAGAACAAACTCCATAAAATCATTCGGCCCGATCACACATTTTGCAAAAGAATAAAAAGGGGAAAAATGAATAAAAAGGAATGAAAAGCAATCAAAGAGTAACCCTTTTCAATCATACAATCTTCGCATAGGCCTACAGCTGAGGAGTTTCGGTCTATTATTTTCCCAAAACGTATGAGAAGAACACCCAAAGGTGTACCCAAGAGACTATAGTATTCACAACTACTCTATCAAAATGTTCGAAACCAAACACAATAAAACAAAATGTAAAGGCACTTGTCAATTTGTCCAGATGTGTAGTCGAGTAGAATGCCGTTTTCTGACTTATTATTATTATGTTTTACTTCCTTGTTCACGATGTGGGGAATTTGGGGGCAGCTATTATTACAACTGTCCTGGAAAAAGAAGAGAAAAAAAACACAGGGTACTCGGAAACTGATCGCCGCCAGATTTTGGCATTTAACTGGAGATAGAAGGGTAGGCCTATGGCTTGACTACGGGGCCCTTCCATGGTAAAACAGCCTATCTCGAAAAAATAAAATGAACATGACTTAAAGGAACATTACATAATTGGTTTTTGCTAACAAAACAGTTCTGGCAATGTAAGTACTTTTTGTAATCCACCATATACATAAACTGACAAACATGTAGAAGTTTGAGATTGACCGGCCATCTGGGTCACGAGAAAATAGTGAAAAACCGATTACACATTTGCATGAAATCATAATTATAGATTCAACAAATGAATAAAACGCTCACTGAGCGATAAACCCTCAATCGGAAAATTAGTTTATTCATTTCTCATCAAATATGGCATTTCAGACAGAAATATTTAAGGGATGTTTTCTACTATGACCATCATTAGACCGTGTAAGTTTTATGTAAATCTGTGATCAAAAAGTATATTTTACAAGTTTGTTTCTTACCAGTTCTGTAATGTTCCTTTATGACAGATATAAGCTGTTTTGCCACAAAAAACGGAAATAAAGTGTAAAAAGAGGCCAAAAGTTGGACATGCTGCACTCCAAAAACTTGGGTGTTAAAATTGACATCATGGGTGTGTCACATATAGATACCAAAAAAGAATCCCAAAATTTACATCATAGGGTGTTAAAATAACACTAAGTTTCTGCCAATTAACACTAATTTCTGCCAAAACAATTACATTTGAGTTATTTTAACACCCCGTAACGTTCAATTCAATTATCTTTTGGGTATCTAAATGTGACAACACCCATGGTGTCAACTTTAACACCCCAGTTTTTGCAGTGTGCATACAATGTAATTTGAAATTTCCAGAAATGAAAAAAGTCCCCTAAATTTACCCAGAAATGATCTTATATTATAACAACCCAAATTTTCGAGTTGGGCTGTTTTGCCATGCAGCAAATCAACACATGCTCTATATAATATTGATTGCAATAAAGGTAAGGTCATAGATTGGTAACTAGGTCTATACTCCACAAAATAATGACCATAGAAACTTGCTTGTTGAGAAAAACATGTTTCGGGTGACTGACACTTTTACAGAAAATGGGGGGGGGGGGGGCTGAAAGGAAAACAAAGTTTCGGATGACAATAATGTAAAGAAAAAGGGAAGTAGAGTCTGAAAGGAAAAGGAGGAAAGTAACAAGTTTTGTGTAACAATTATAATGGGGGGGGGGTGTGAAACAGAGAAGGAAGAGGAAGAGGAAGTTACTGGTTGCAACAATGTACTAAGAAAACAGGGAAGAAGAAACAATAAATGACTTGCTGTGTTTCTTTTAGTGGTGGCGTATTGACATCAATCAATATTAAGGTCTATACATGTAGTTGCGGTTTCTTCTTCTTATCAACACTTTGCAAAGCGTCCTATTCTCATTACTCATTGCTCAAAACCGAAACTGAAATTGAAAGGAAAAGTGCAAGTCTACTTTCGGGAAGGGGTGCTTTCTGTCAAACAACCCCTTCTCTGAATACGATGTGCGAAAGTGAAATACATGTATATAAATTTCCAATGAGATTACTTCTGCGCGGGATCCATTGTTCCTCTTTCGTTGAAAACCCTCGAGTTAGGGCTTCTAACACCAAGCCATGGCACATGTTATTTATTTCACTGTCTTCCCCAAAGTGCAATGCCCCAGGGGAGTCAAAGTCTTTCTTTGATACCTTACTCTGGACCATTCCACCTAAGTGAGAAGGGGATCAGCTCCCAGAGTTGTTTATTTATTTATTTTTTTATAGTTTTTTATCTGACACTATATATTTTCCACTCATATACAATTGTACAGAAACAGTTACAGACCTACCCAGATCTAACCCTCTGATAAAGTGGAGCCATCTGTTCTTTGTAGCGGGCTTCCAGATGTCTTGCTGGTAGCCTGTACTAGGTTCTGAGATTTACGACACTCCCCCATCCCCCCTCCCACAAATCAAACCTTTTGGCTTTTGGCTTTCCCACAAATCAAACCTTGTGGAGCAAAAACTAGTGGAACAGTCCTGCATTTTGGTAATTCTATGGGGTCACTCCCTTACTTACAACTTGGGGGAAAAATAGATTTCAGAATAATTCTAACCGTATAATGAGAATAGATTTTTAACATAGTGGGATTAAAATCTATGAGGAGGTTTTTGGTAGCACGATGAAAGGAATAATAAATTCCACCTACCGTGCAGTTTCAATAAACACGGCATCCAAATTGTGAGGGAAAAAAAGGAGTTTCTCAAATCAATTAACTTCCTATAGGCAGAGAGCCTTCGTCGTTGATTGTGGCAGTCGAGGGGAGCAACGGTGATTTGTTGGTTTGAAACATGCTATAGGTTTTGTTTCAGACATATTATATCTTCGGAGGATTTATAATCAGCTTTCAGATTTAAAATAATAAATGGTTTTTCCTGATCCTGTAAAAGTACTCTACGTCCGATAATTTGACGTTTCGATAACTATGATCCAATTGTCTTCAGCAGAAGATTCAAACACATCTTTTCTGTTCCTCTTGATTTGTCTGTGTCTTTAAAGAACGGCCAGTTTCTTATCTTAGAAGGAAACCAACGTTTCGAATAAGTATGATCTAATTGTCTTCAGCAGAAGATTAAAAACCACCTTTTCCTGTTTTTCTGATTTGTCTGTTTCTTCAGAGGACGGCCAGTTTCTTATTCCAGACGGTACCTATGTCATCCCAATCAAGTCCAGCAAAGTTGACACCTATGCTGAGATCTTTGTCCACTGGAAGAACTACACTTCAACCCTCTCCAGAAGCATCAACGCAAACGCAGGGCTGAGCTTCGGAGGGATCGGAATCAGTGGAGGGTTCTCCGATGAGTACCGGAGCGTCAAGTCAAGCCAGTACCGAGACAGCTCGGATACTGTCAGGGTCCAAGTAAGTCCACATAAACGGGAATTGTTCAACACAAACTCAATGATAACCATCGGTTTTCAATCAGGAGACTCACTGATTTATAAAGTAAACAAAAATAAAAATTAATGGCCTGACGTTTCGACCCTAGCAGAGTGTTTCTCAAAGGTGAAAAGACAACAGAGAGAGAGGAGAGAGCGAGAGAGGTAGAAAGCAGACATAACAAGCAAAGGGGAAACATGAAGGAGACAACAGGGGGGGGGTAGAGGGAAGGGGGTTGGTTTCAAAAATGAGCTTGAAATCACAAAGGACAACACCAAAGATAAGAGGAGGGAGAAACAGAGAGAAGTGTCAACAGAGAGAAAATACTAATTATACCCCAAAATATGACTTAGTTCGATTTTAAGTGCAGTATAGAGTACCACATATAAACTGTTTGCAACTGTTTCAATGCAGCTTTCTGCTCAGCAGACATAGTTTACTAAGCAATATTTTCTGCGTGTAGAAAAACGATCAGAGCGATCGCTGAAGAGTATTATAACATTGGCTTAACAGATAGACAGTTAGGTGACCGCATTGTGATGAAATGTTTAGTCTTCAAAAAAACAAATACACTTTAGAAGTCAACCAATCTTGGTATTAAATTAAACAATGTGCAGCGATTCAAAACACTTTCAAATAAGGACATCGTTTAACCCCAAACAGGAAACCAATTTTATAAAGTTCAGCTTCATAATTTAAGTACATTTAAAAACAAAACAATTAACCCTCATGTGATTTTGTTGATACAGGCACGTTACGTCCGCTACGCAGCAAAACTCCAGCCAGACACACCCCTGAGCGAAGCCTGCAGGACTCGTCTGTTGAGGATTGCCGCCCACCATGAGCTCAACCGAACCGACCTGGCGACGTTCGAGAGCCAGCTCTTTGTCCGGGACTTCGGAACGCACGTCGTCACCAGCATCGATGTTGGGGCTGCCCTGTCACAAGAGGACCAGGTCCTGTCAAGCTACGTCCGGAAGTACTCCTCTGACACAAACCAGGTCAAGGCGTCAGCTGGTGCCTCTTTCTTCAATGTCTTCAATTTCAACATCGGCACCTCGACTACCACAACAAAGACCATGATAGATGAGTACCAGAGCAACAGGGCCTCATCCGTGATCAACACAAATGGAGGACCCGTCTTTAAGCCTTCAAACTACACCGCAAACAGCTGGACGGCTGACATGGTGAACAACTTGGTCGCTGTAGATCGGTCTGGTGATCCGATTCACTATGTGATCACTCCCGCAGCTCTCCCAGAAATTCCTCTGTCGACTGTTTATGAGACGTACAAGAGCGTAAAGGCTGCAGTTGAGCTCTACTACCAGCACAATATGTACTATGGGTGTACGGACAGAGAGAGTCCAAACTTCAGCTTCATCTCAAACTTGGATGACGGATCGTGTAAGCCACCACTCACCAACTACACCTTCGGTGGTGTTTATCAGACGTGCGACCAAAGTGGTATCACAGATCTCTGCTCCAACCTCAGGCAGAAGAACCCCCGCACTGGAGACTACACCTGTCCACCCGGGTACGAGGCAGTCCTGTTGAATGAGGGATCGCGATCAGCAACGACCAGCCAGCATCACTGTCACAGTTGCTGGGTTTTCGCCCACTGCTGTCATGATGACACCTATCACAGTACAGGAACCTACAAGGCCTACTGGTGCGTTGCTGCCGGACAGGTCCCGCAGCAGTCTGGGTTCCTGTTTGGTGGTGTCTTCACGACAAAGGTCTCCAACCCCCTCACCCAACAACAGAGCTGCCCTGCTCAGTTTTACCCGCTTCACCTGTTGTCGGATCTTACGGTTTGCGTCAGCGATGATTACGAGCTTGGTTCACAGTACGCCCTTCCTTTTGCCGGCTTCTACAGCTGCAAGTCCGGCAACCCACTCATGGTCAAAAGGGGTCTGGACGCATCATCTGGGTCTCTCCCAGGAGGTACCCTCAGCCTAGCACGCTTCATGGCGCAATCCGGCCCAACCGCCTGGCCTCATGGATGCCCCAAGGGGTACAGCCAACACCTCGCCCTGGTCGACAACGGATGCGAAATCGATTACTGCATCAAATCCGGAGCGCTCACCGGGCCTCTGCTACCACCTGTCAACCGCCCTCCCTTCATGACGTTCCCAGAGAAGATTTATCCAGTACGTGATTCTGTTCAGCTCTACGCAGATGGGTCCATGTGGAAGGTCATCGCCAACGAGTCCGACGCAGGTTCTGGTCAGGCAGTGCACGCGTCGTCATCAAGTAGCTCTTCCCTCTCCGCCGGGGCCGTTGCTGCCATCTCCGTGGTGGTCACAGTGCTGTGTGTTGTGGTGGCTCAGGTCCTTCTGATGATGTACAGGTCCCGGAGCAAGAAGAGCCAGCAGGGCGACGACAGCAACACCTTGCCGTCTGACGAGTCACCACTAGTCAGAGATTCACCCGTCAATTACGGTGTCCATGAGGGCCAAGGGATGATGCCCTTGTAAATATTGGATAAGAGTCTCTTCAATGGACTAAAACAATCCAAAGAGAGGAAAACACAAATCAAAAGATAAACAATTAAAAAACATTTGTTTTTGATGAAAGTTTGTTGAAGAGTTTTGTTTAAAGAGCAGTTACAGGATGCTCTGAAATATAAAGTTTTTACATTTTTCCAATAGATTGGGTCCCCAGTATATAGAAAAAATTATAATGAGTCCCTTACCTCACGCTAAAACATTGTAAAATGTGTTTTCCTCGAAATTAACTCAAATCTGGAAACGCCAGGTCAAACAAACCCCGCGACGAAGGACTCATGACGTCACCGGCGCTTAAGTAGTTTGGACCTGCCTATAATGAATGCACTTAGCTAACGCAAATACAAGCGACAAACTTCACCATTTGCAATCAATACGGCCGTATTTGACTCTTTAACGGACGATCCAACAGGCATTGATCAGCAAGCCAATTTACAACGGATTTATGTTTTGGAGATTTTCGTTCTTTGAGAGGCGAGGCGATTCCGCAGCTCGGCTTGATTTTTAGTGCATCGCTCTACACGTCAAGCATTCAACCCTAACATAACACACACACATGGCAAGAATTCACTCGACAAGTGCCGCGAGCGAAGCATGCAACGCAGACCGCATTATCAGGGGGAGGTCCCTACACAACACTTTCTTTCTTGACGTTTCTGCGCATGCTCGGGAATACGGTTCAAATTCCCATGACATTGCAATAATCATCGCTGGTGCACACGTTCAAACCGTGTACATGTGCAGCACTGGTCCGCATGCTCATGGTCTGCGGGGCTTAGTTTATTGGAAATTTTTGCTTCGTTTATAGCGAAAAACAACCCAACGTGTAGGCTTCATTTTACAATGACACAATTTAGGATACTCTGGATGGACAGAAAGAGTATTTAACTGTGTGATGTAAGTTTGGTTTCTTCTTGATTCTGTTTTGTTTTCCAAGCAGAGACATTTGTGTGTGTGTTTATAATGCTTACCGTGAAGTTTTAGCCGCCGGTGACGTCAAGGGGTCATATGCATATCATTATCATAGATAAGTAGTTTTTGACTCTCGGCTGAAAAAGCCGCGCGGAGAGGTGCATTTTTGACTTGAATTCTTTATTACTAAATGCAAATTTTAAGTTTAAAATGGTTATTAAACGGTATCTACGATGTCTATTCGGCCATAAAAAGGTAATAGTCAAAATATTGAGAGCATCCTGTAACCGCTCTTTAAAACAGTAGTTCCCTTTCCCATGATAACTATTTGGTAGTGGTAAAGGATACCAGTGAAGTGTAAAGTGATTAGTTGATTGAAATATTATGTTTTGCTGTAGTTTTAAGACGATTTATCTTTTTGTATATACAGATTTCAGGATGGCTTAAAGAAGAAAAATTAGAAGAAGGAAAAAAAAGTTCAACAAAATTTATTTATATTTTTTACAATAACGACTTAAGAGACTGAACGAAAAACTTTTCCCTCAAAGGTGTGGAATGTACGCAGAGGATCACAGAAGTTACATGTTGCCATAATAGTGGCTTCTTATATAGCACTCATATCCGCCACTCAGTGACGCTCGAGGCTCTTCAACATTCAGTATTTTCCTGCAAGTATTGTGGAGCTACGTTACCTTACCCTTACATAGCACCATGTAATAGTTTACAGGGTGCTTAGGCACAATATGTTGCCTGATGTTGTTATCAGGTTCTTGAGCTTGCCTGGCCCCATGATTATCAGAACCTAAACAACATAGTCTTAAATAATGCACGTATCGACCAATAATGTACTCAAGGCGCTCGAACAAACGCAAACATATTAAGACAGGTTTCTGAATGAGGCCAATACAGTCTGAAAACTTGGCCGTTTTAATTATCACAGGACACAGCTACGGTTAAAGAACCAAATAATGGGTCGAGAATAAACATGAATGTATCCCACTGAAATGAAGCATTAAGTACGGAGCTCTGGAAGTGCCATCCGACATGTTGAGATCCTGAGATATTTTACTGCAGGATGATGACACCAAAAATGTAAGATGACCACATCCTGAATTAAGATGTCGACTACCCGATATGTTTTATCTTAGGATGTCGACATCATGAAAGTAGATGTCGACTTCCCGATATCATTCATTATGGGACGATATCATCCTGAAAATGTCTAGAACCCAAGATCAATAATCTTGGGAAGACAACTTCCTACTTTGAAGATGTCGTCATCTCCCAGATAAATCATCTCGGGATGTCGTCATCCTGAAGGTAGGATGTCTACTTCCCGAGATCCTTCATCATGGGATGATATCATCCTGAAAATGTCTAGCACCCAAGATAAATTTTCATTGGAAGACAACTTCCTACGCTAAAGATGGTGTCATCCCTATTTTATCCTGAAATAAAATATATCTGGAAGACCACATTCTTTTTCAAGACGTCATCGGCTCAGAGATAAATCACCTCAGGATGTCTCATCTTGCGTTTACGACGTCATCATCTTGCAGTAAATTATCTTGGGATCTCCACAAGTTTGATGGCATTTCCAGAGCTCCGTAATTAAGCAAACTGGACTTTCACTCCATTTTTACATTCTCCGCTGATTAACTTTGCTTCTTACAAGTACAAAAAAATGCAATAGAATTAAACTTTTTTACACAGTTGATATTTACAGTGCTGAACCTAATGATCATTTCATCACCGAAGCCACGAACTGACACACAGTGTACAAAACCACTTTTTGTTTTTACTTTTCAGTTTTTTACATGTTTAAACAATGTTACCCAAGGCCTACAACTTCGTGAAGTTTCATCACTTTAGGAGCTTCACTGGTATCTACGTGTGTGTCAGTCTGTGGCATCTGTCACGATTTATACAGACAAGAAAGTTTGACTTTATAATCAAGCAGTAACAAACTACCTTCGGCTTTGTACTTATGTATGGTCCACTCCACTGTGTCCACAGTAGAGAGGAACTGGTTTTTGTATCACATGCCCAGTGTCAATTCCCAACTATTTTTACATGAATAAATAATGAGTAGCCGTATGAGTTGAGTTTTGACTTGTTTTCATTCCCTGGCAAATGTGCTGTTAGTGTTATTCTTACAATAGAACACCCAAATGAATCTGTGTCATCTGAAATACCCAGCAATTATCTGTGAAAGACTTCAGCAACATCAACAAACACGCATGCTACGTTCTTCCTCCACGCAACCTTCTCCTTGAGCATCTAACATACACTAATGCAGGAGACCGAGCCTCCTCAAATGCGGGCCCAGCTCTGTGGAACTCACTTCCTGATAGCTGCAGGAAAGCAAGCTCACTTGATTCATTCAAGAAATTGCTGAAGTCTCACTTGTTTCGTCTTTGATTGGACAAACCCAAGCGCTTTGCAACCTATGGAAAATGCGCTCTATAAATGCTAGCTTATTATAACTATTATTATTGGAGGATTGCAGGTCACATGACACTCATTAAACCTTACAGTCGCAAATCTTTCTCATGTCCAATTGCCAAAGTGCAGGATTCAGAAGGACCGGGACCGGAAGGACCGGGGGCTGGAAGACCCATAGAACAAGTACTTATAGACAGGGTCAGGCAAATCTCATCTATGAGTATTGTCGTGCAATCTACCATACATTTCTATTTCATATTATCTGATCTATTGCATCCCTGGACCACACCATGCGTTATACAAGTAGAAAAAACAAACCCCAAAAACAAAAACCAAAAAGACAAGGATACCAGAGTACAATCTTGTACATTTTGTTCAGTCCTTGTACAGTTTCATTCTCCAATCCATTGACAAAGATCTACTTGAACCCAGGGCATAACCACTCCCAGATCCCTCCCCCCCAAAAGATCACTATAAATGCACAAATGAATAGTTCTATACATTACATCCCCCCCACCCCCGAATTATGTCTTTGAAATGATCTGCTGACAGTGGCTCATCACCGCTGGGAAAAAAAGGCTATGAAGCTCCGATATAAAAGATACGATACTCTTAAGTTGCGCTAAGTTTAGGTTGACTCTGCGAATCACATAAAAAACGTGTCGGATAATCGTTATTTTGTTTCTAAATGTTACTCAGCTTGCGTTGACCGCCTGGGATCGGATCCTGATCATCTCCTTTGAAAGGGACTCGACACGTTTGTGGTAATTCTGGAGCTTTAAGCTTAGATCATGAGACAACTGCCGAAGAAAACAAAAATATATATATATAAATAATGCAAAAATAAAAACATTACTAGAAATGAGTTTGTTACGAACAAACACTGGGGTTTCGGTTGTATAGTCAATAATAAACTCTGAATTAATGTAATAATTAATTTCACACCTGATGACATCACGATGACGAAAACATGTTTTTCGTACTAACTTTGTTATAAGCTACAAGACGGCACAAAGATTGTGACTTTATGACATGTGGTTAAGGAAATGTATTTTGTATTTGAATTTTCTGTTTGGACTGGACGAAAAGATCAAAGTGGGGTCATGTTTTTAATAATAACAAATGTATCATTAGTTTCAAGACGTCACAAAGAGCATGTTTCAATGTGCCGTAAGTTACAAGATGACACAAAAATTATAACCCTTGACAATATGGTTCAGACGATATAAAGTTTTAAATAATAAACTTTTAAATAATAAATTTAACTACTTCGCTAAGGCTAAATTTATTTATAAACTATACCACACGGACCTTCAAATGAATTGTGGTGGGAGAATTCAATGAAATTGCGTGAGGATAAACGGCTAATAATATCCCCAAACGCTTCCGTATTCAATAGTTCGAGGACTCTCCACAAGCAAGAGGGCGCTATACAAGTTCACCATTGCAATGCTGCCATTGCAGATAAGACCATAGATCAAAGCTTATATGCCAGGCGGCTTATACAATGACACCTGAATCTTGTTTCGACAATTTCTGTGCATTGTGGCTTATACACTGGGCGGCTTATACGCCAAAGATTAGGGAATATAAAAGCCCCGTGTATGTATGTACATGTATGTATGTAGAAATACACAAATATTTTTAAATTTCTGATATTACTGACCTGTGTTATGGTTGGATCTGAATGACCTTTGAGTGCGGTGAGAAGGTGATCAATGGACTGGTATGGAAGCCAAACACTGGGTAACGTTGCTCTCAATGGATTCTGTAATAGATTAACACAATAAATGACTAAATTAGGAGAGTAGATTGAGTAAATCTTAAAGGAACATTAAAAAATTGGTTTTTGCCAACAAAACAATTGCTGGCAGTGTAAGCACTTTATGTAATCCACCATATACATGTACATAAACTGACAAACCTGTAGAAGTTTGAGATCAATCGGATATCTGGGTCACGAGAAAATAGTGAAAAACCGATTACAAATTTGTATGAAACCATATAGATTCAACAAATGAATAAAACACTCACTGAGCGATAAACTCCAAACGGAAAATTAGTTTATTCATTCCTCATTAAATATGGCATTTCAGACAGAAATATTTCAAGGGATGTTTTCTACTATCATCATCATTAGACCGTGTAAGTTGTATGTAAATCTGTGATCAAAAAGTTTTTTTCTTACCAATTCTGTAATGTTCCTTTAACGATCATTTCATCTTGCTTATACAAGGAGAGTGACCTTGTTCATTCCTTGCCATTTCCTGGCAGGCAAGATACTACAGTGACCACATGAGAAGTTTTGTTCATTTTGTATCGTACTTAACACAGAAAAATACAAATTGTAAAAATGACCACTGAACAAGTTTTGAGACATGCCCCTTTCCTCTTGTCAAAAGTTGACACAAATCGTTTTTTGGGTAATTTCCATTATAAGGTAAGTATTTTAGGTTTCCTTCCATTGAGCTTTGAACAAATTGAACAATTATATGGCACCATATTCCAATGGCCATTGCTCATGGTGCCTTACAGTAAGCTTTTGTAAACAGGTGAGATTGGATTGACGTCTTGAAAGTCGGTATAGACCGTACTGAATATGACGTGCTTTATTGATGTGCACGTTTAGACGCGCGCATACAGTTTGCCCTACAAGATGGCGACTTTCATAGCAACAAAGGGGTTATTCAATACGGTCTATTGTAGGTGATTGTCTGATGTTGTGAGGAAGACTGTTAAAGGTATTAAACAGTTAATGGTAAAAGTTAAAGTTAACTGTATGCAACATAGCCTTGATTGCAAGGCTGTGTAATAATTTGCTGACTATAAAGCTAAAAATGTGCATAACCACAGCCGCACGAATGCGATGCCCGAATGCAATCCAACTCCTGTTCCGGTCCCCCCGACTGTCTTTAAACAGCACACCACGCTCTCACCCAAGGAAGCACACACACGCTCGTTTCCACAGTCCACACACACCGCTATTCCACACACCGCTATCGGCCACAATCCTAGCCCGTGAGCCGTCAGGCTCACAGCCTTGACGATCTTGTACACTTCCGGGTCTTGCGGTTATGGTAATGAGTGCGCTCTTTGCATATCCACTCAACCCCCCATTTTCCACGGATTTGCGAAGAAAAACAATGAAACACATAAGACACTCGGTTTACAAGATTGTCAAGGCTGTGAGCCTGACGGCTCACGGGCTAGGGTTGTGGGCGATAGCGGTGTGTGGAATAGCGGTGTGTGTGTGTGGGGGGCTGCGTACATTGTACAGGCGCTGTGTATGTGCATGGTGAGAGTGCGGTGTGCTATTTTTTCAGTCGGGGGACTGGGGTTGTATCGCATTCGGGCGGCTGAGGTTTTAGTATCCTTGCTCTATGGTTTTAGCTAGAGTACTTGTCTACACAGCCTTGATATCAAGGCTATATGCAACAGGATTGGTAGAGCTGACTAAATAGCTGTTGACAATTTAATGCTCTGTTGGATTAACCATATGAATGAAGTATTACAAACCTGTGAAAGCTTGGGCTCAACCCGTTGTGTGACTCAGCAGTTTTCAGCATTTAAAACACATTGTCCTTAATTCTGGTTGTAACAACCAAAATTAGCTGTCATTATAGGGCTTTCAGATGCAGCTTTCTTTAATACGATTTTAGAGGGAAACATTTCACATAAACATTGGTTCTAGTTTGAACCTAATAATCAGTAGGCTTTTAATTTTGGGGTTGGACAAAGAAAAATTCGACTAGAGAGGGATTTGAACCAACAATTTGAGACCGCCAACAAAGGGCCAGATAGCTCAGTTGGTAGAGTGCCGGCACGTTAAACCAGAGGTCATTGGTTCAAATCCGCTCTAGTAAATTTTTCTCTGTTGAGCCCCAAAATTATTTAACTTTTACGCAGTCAGAACTGAAGAACTAAGCACTGATGTTTTGTTATCTTTACCAATCCTGTATATTTATTTTTTTTATTTTCTATGAGCTATGGCCTAGCTCACACAGCCTCGAATGGCCACTTCAACGTGAGGGCTACACTAAACTGATTTGGGCTGTTGACCCAAATCAACTGACACCAGGGGCACGTTGCCACCTACTCCTGGGGCTGACACAGGGTTACCCCCCTTCACAGTCCATAAGGATGTAGGCATGGGTATCATCCACTGGGAGCCTAGCTGGTAGAGCAGAATGCACTACCTTCCCACCTTTTTAAGAAGCAATTATTGTTAAGTGCCTTGCTCAAGGGCACAAGTGTCATGTCCGGGATTCGAACCCAAACTCTGCTGCTGACAACACCAGAGCTTGGGTCCGGCAAACTAGACCACTCGGCCACGACACGCCACTTTTAAAAATATACCTTACAAAAAGGGAGAACATATACAAGGAGTGGACAGACTCACCTTAAGACCGAAGTATTCTGAGTCGTTGCCTTGTACAGCATCTATGTACTCAATAGCCAGGGCTGTAGCTTCCTCCAGCATGTCATACGTAATGTACAGAAGTAGTAATGATGCTGGATTCAACTTCTGCAATGGCAAAACGGGTTACAAGGTACAATGTATTAGCCTGCAATGCCTCCGGGCGTCTTTTGGACGCCCTATTTTATTTTGTCAACGGCCTGAAAACCTGTCGGATGCCCTTGAAGACGCCCTGTTTATTTGGCCAAGTAAATTTTGTGTACACTGTATACAAAAATATTACATATTACTAACCAGTTCTTAAAAAAAAACCGACCAGCATTACAACATTGCCAACGAGTACTTGTTTTTGCCGACAGTGAAACACAAAAACTTACAATCCGTTTCTTTATTCAATGGTAGCCACAGACACTCTCCAGCCCTGTCCTGGGAGAATGATCGACACTCCTAATGAGAAATCACACCCCTGATGTTGACATTTTACTACCGTACTGTTTTTAAACAGCGCCCTCAGGGATAGCAGCTGCAATACTGATAGAGCTAGCCTGTCTAAACCAAAAACTGCCAATATAAATAAATAAATAACCTACTTTATATGCATTGATCAGCCATGTTGGTAGCTGGTACCCGAGCGAAAGCAGCTTATTGATAACACACTTGTAGTTGCTGTGGTCACCGATGTTGTCATGCTTCTCCAGGTAGAGCTTGAGTAGTCTCCAGGCCAGGTCTGCCGGGCTATCAGGAAAAACCACAAAGAGCAAAATGAGACACACACGCACACCAAGCTCTGTGTTGACATTCCTTTGTTCTGTAACTTAAGGAAAAATCCTATTCTTCACACTGTGAAAAACACTGTTTTCTTATTGCAAAGTACGCCCTGAAGAAGGCCACCACTATAGAGCGAAAATTCTGCGATTTTATTTACTGCTGAGCAGTAAATTTCCTTCCGTCATGAACAAGACAGTACACCAAGGATTGACATTTTCAACTTTTTTAATTAAACAAGTTAGCCTAACACTCTAAAATTCAACGTATATGCATTTTCAACAGTAGCGAAACACGCGTAATTAGAACAGCCCAATACGCGTAGTTAGAACAGCGCAATACGCGTAGTTAGAACAGCCCAATACGCGTAGTTAGAACAGCCCAATACGCGTAGTTAGAACAGCCCAATACGCGTAGTTAGAACAGCCCAATACGCGTAGTTAGAACAGCCCAATACGCGTAGTTAGAACAGCCCAATACGCGTAGTTAGAACAGCCCAATACGCGTAGTTAGAACAGCCCAATACGCGTAGTTAGAACAGCCCAATACGCGTAGTTAGAACAGCCCAATACGCGTAGTTAGAACAGCCCAATACGCGTAGTTAGAACAGCCCAATACGCGTAGTTAGAACAGCCCAATACGCGTAGTTAGAACAGCCCAATACGCGTAGTTAGAACAGCCCAATACGCGTAGTTAGAACAGCCCAATACGCGTAGTTAGAACAGCCCAATACGCGTAGTTAGAACAGCCCAATACGCGTAGTTAGAACAGCCCAATACGCGTAGTTAGAACAGCCCAATACGCGTAGTTAGAACAGCCCAATACGCGTAGTTAGAACAGCCCAATACGCGTAGTTAGAACAGCCCAATACGCGTAGTTAGAACAGCCCAATACGCGTAGTTAGAACAGCCCAATACGCGTAGTTAGAACAGCCCAATACGCGTAGTTAGAACAGCCCAATACGCGTAGTTAGAACAGCCCAATACGCGTAGTTAGAACAGCCCAATACGCGTAGTTAGAACAGCCCAATACGCGTAGTTAGAACAGCCCAATACGCGTAGTTAGAACAGCCCAATACGCGTAGTTAGAACAGCCCAATACGCGTAGTTAGAACAGCCCAATACGCGTAGTTAGATCAGCCCAATACGCGGTTAGAACAGCCCAATACGCGTAGTTAGAACAGCCCAATACGCGTAGTTAGAACAGCCCAATACGCGTAGTTAGAACAGCCCAATACGCGTAGTTAGAACAGCCCAATACGCGTAGTTAGAACAGCCTAATATGCGTAGTTAGAACAGCCCAATACGTGTAGTTAGAACAGCCCAATACGCGTAGTTAGAACAGCCCAATACGCGTAGTTAGAACAGCGCAATACGCAGAGTGTAATATGAGCCGTGCAATATAGGTTTATATCACACTCCTTATTGCTATGGATCAAGCAATCAGAATCCAAGAATCAAGCCTGCTTGAAGATAACGTCTCTTGTACACTTCTCATGCTATTTAACCATAGCGGCCAGAAATGGGCTTACACCAAAATGTCCATTACCTGAGTTCCCTGGATGGATGTAAAGGTCCTAGATCGTTCACTGACAGCCACTTCCAGGCTGAGTCTGTCAGTCCGTTCAGTGTCAGCTTCACGCACCTGTCCAGAATAAACAATAACCAACCAATCAAGACTTGACTATTGAATGAGCTTTGACCATGAATGAAGGCAGTGGAGTTAAAATCTGAGAGAGTAATAACTAAACAGAATTTTACATAAATCATTCGAAGGTTAAGCCTAGATACTAATATCATTAATAATTATAATAATAATAATTTATTCTTGATATAGCATTTTACATAAAATCTCAAAAACGCTGTACAGGAAATCACAACAAAAAATACAAAATATACAGTAAACCAGTAAACCAGTAATCAAATAAGCCTGCATTTTAAATGTTTATATAGAAAAACAAAAAACCAGGGGTTGAAAATGCCTGTAGCCTGCTAAGCCTGGGACTGGCAAGTTTACAGCAGATTTACAGCAGGTCTATTCGACGGGCTAGTGGAAAAATAACTAAAAAATGCATCGACACAAATAACAATTAGCTGTACCAACAAATACATACACTGATTTTTTATTTTATGAAATACTTTCGGTGTTTAATTTTTTATTTATTTATTTCTTTGTAATATGGCTAAGGAACTGTCTTGAGAAGGCAGCTTGTCGAGTGGAAATCGACCCCTTCACTCGAGAGCAGATAACCACTAGACCACAGAGTGTGCCCGCAGGAGTAGGAAAGCATAGAGTTTGGGTGCAAGGGAACAATCGTGTAAGGAGGCTACCTCGGTGGGATTCGAACCCACGACCCTTAGACCCCTCATATTCTACAGCAGATGTCTTAACCTAGAACACTGGGTAAAATCAAAGTCATAAGTTTCCTACCAAAAATACAATATACATAACAGATCTTGATAAAAGTAACAAAGGTAATAAATATCTTTACTTTTACATAAAATACATATACACAATGATGAAACATCAGAGAAAATGACCATTCAAATTTAAAAACACACTGTGGGGTTGGCGGGCTGTTGCTGGGGGGGGGGTAAACTAGTTGAAGATATATGACAAAAATTACTAAATAAACATTTAAAATCATACAATACAAATACCACATGATGTCAAAACGAGTAAGAACATGATGGCGATTCTCAAATGCATCCATAGTTAAAGGCCACATGGTTAGTATCTGGACTACACGGAGTGGACTTACTTTGTAGTGAGTCCCTCGAAGATGGGCGCCAGGCTAAGTTTGAATGTCTTACAGACTGCAGTGGCGGTGTCAAACAGACCGGTCTGTACGAGTTGAGAGACTGTTTCCTCTGGGCTGAGCATTGGTCCCACTGTAGAAACAAAGATGAAGTTTTAACCCTTACAGTGCAAGCCTCGTTTTGGTAACTCTGTATCCACAGGCCGGCCATTAAAAAAAAAAATTTGTCGAGTAGTAGAATGTAAGGGAACGTCAGCGGCCTGTGGATGGATACTCAGTTGGACGTTTCAGAACGTCTGCGGCACTCCGAGGGTTTCTTACAGTGCCGGTTGCGTTTTGGCAATTCTTTATCCAGAGGGCAATTTTATATTTTTGGGGTCGAGTAGTAGAACATTTGGGAACGTCAGCGGCCTGTGGATGGATACTCAGTTGGACGTTTCAGAACGTCGGCGGCGCTCCAAGGGTTAAGGCCTTAATGAGCACTTTGAGACGCCCTATGGTGTGATGTTGTGAATTCATCTACATAGTCCACTGTCAACCCTCCTACTGTCGGACCACTTAATATCATCCACTGTGGTTTTGAATCAAAACCACAATGCGATGAATCCGATATCATTATTTGGTTTTTACCTCTAATGATGTAAAGCACTGTAAGCTCAGTACTTTCCCGAGTTCTGTGAAAAAAAAATCTACAGGTATGATACTCAGGTGGGATTCGAACCCACGACCTTTGCCATTCTAGAGATGATGTCTTACCAACTAGACCACCGAGATTGTCCAGTAGCTAGTGGAAGTTCGATATCCTACGTTTTAGCAGTGGGTACCACAACAATTAATAATAGATGATAAATTTATCATCTATTGAATCTAATATTGGACTTGTGAAATCCAACCCCCGGGGTCGCCAACTATTGAAATAAACAAAGAATTACAACGAATGAAGAATAAAACCCAACGAAGGAACGGGACTCACTTGATGTGCGGACAGGGTCCGGATCGTGATTCGCAATCTTGAGCCGAGCGTCGATGAGCTGGTACTCCTTCTTCAGGTCACAGAGTTCAATCACCTTCACCTGACGCCTCACTGCTGCAGAGGGGAGGGGAACAATAGGAATGGCTGAAGGCTAACGATCTGTTCATTAGGGATTATTTCTTTGAGGTCAAATTCAGTTTTGTGTTGCACTCACTTTTCCAATACCTGGGTCTAAATTTACACTGGACCACAGGGCTACTGATTTTAGCATCGGGCCAGTAAACTCAAGACTGGACAAGTCCAGCGGCCTTGTGTCTTTGTTGAAATCTTTACACTACAAAGTTCTTTTGTAATTATGTGACTACAGAGACCAAACAAAGATTCAACTGAATTTGACCTTGGAAAGCCTCTTAAAATAGGCCTTGAAATCACAATCAAAACAACCTGGTACCCTTTACACTCTGATGTTCTTTTGTGATTATGTGACTAAAGAGACAAAACAAAGATGGCAGTAACTGCGTACCTGGTGGGTCTAGCGTCTCGCCGTCGTAGTTTCTCTTGGGTGAGGCACCGACCAGGTCCTCAGGGTGCTGAAATATCAAAGGTTAAAAAAAGTCTGGATAAATCACAAAGTTTGGAAAAGAGTTTGGGAAAACTCAATTATCTTGATGACCGTGGCCCATTACGGCTGCGGCTTCCACTTCAGCTCTGACATTAACCGTGTTTGCACTGGACTTTTTGGGGGGTAAACTAATCGAGTGAATGGGTAAACTTTACATTTTTGAGTCCAGTGCAAACAGCCCAGAAAAATTTCACCCGGGTAACTTAAATTGTAGTGCCATCCAGCATCGCTTTCATAGCTCATGTTCACACAGTTCTAGTAACGTGTCTACGTTTTGTGCGCGTGTAAGTACCTAGGCGTGGCGATCAATAAATACTGATGTCTTTTGAGAAGGGTCTACCTGATAGATGGATTGCACGTAACGTCATTGACCACCATCTATGGTAAAAAAAACAATGGAAACGTGCATGCGTGTAGACCTTTTTTTTTTTACAATGTCACAGCCCAAGTTTTTGCCAACCAAGATTGGAAAACTATGGGAAGCCTAAATGCAGAGCAAAAACGGATAGCCACAGTTTCTAACAATGTTACACAAATATTCAAAAATAGTGTTGAATTTGTTGCAAACAATGCAATCAAGCATAAGATATAAATTTTGTAATTATTGAAAGTTTGCAGAAATGTTGCATTTGGTCACAACATCTGTATCCGCAATTGAATGTTTTGCTAACATTTGCTAACCAGTGCGGTTTGTTGATCAGCAAAAGGAAGGTTGTACACGCTGCGAACAACTGCGGCCTTTCATGCATGCACGATTCATAAATGATGGCCGCGAATTCAAGGGGTCTATACAAAGCTGCTTCATCCAGGAACAAAAACAGACACCAGAGGAATCTTATTTTTAACCTCAAACTAGTCATTTTTGTATTTCTTGATTTTCCTTATGCATTGTTAGATGGCCACATTCATAGCGAGTTGTGGCCAGGCGGTTAGAACATCTGACTCAAGTTCTGGTGGCCGAGTCATCAGGGTGTGGGTTCGTATCCCCGTCATGACACTTGTGTCCCTGAGCAAGACACTTTACTATAATTGCTTCTCTTTACCCAGGGGTAAATGGGTACCTGTGAGGGCAGAGATGGTTTTTGTGATTGATTTAGCTTGGTGCGCTAAAGCAGCGCAGGCTGTTTACTCCCCAGGGAGCTGAGATGGTTTAAGGAAAGAAATTAATGGCCCAGTGACCAGAACTGAAGTGCGTTCTATAAGAACGTCATATTATTCTTATTCTTATTCTTTGGATAGAGCTTACCTGTTCTTCAACTGCAACAGGCCTGACGATCCAAGCAAAGTCAGGGTTGACTAGATCCAGGGCGTTCATCGCTGCCAGGTAGTATTTAGCTTGTCTCCTCAGTCCGTCGAGTGTCGACACCTCTTGACTGAGCCGTATGGCATGCTCATACATTGCACTACCGGCTGGAAGGGATAAGGGTTGGGTTAGAATCAGGGCTCGAACTTTACACTGGACCGCTGGCCTGAGGCCAGTGATTTTAGAATAGGGGCCAGTAAACTCATGTCCGGACAAGTCCAGCGGTCTTGTGTTCATGTTCAAATGTTGACTTTCAGTCTGATAAATACAATTCTGTTGATTATCGAAGACTACTTACCCATAATTTACAAATGAGATAAATTTTCTCTTTTTAAAATTCAAACAGTTCAATTATTAACCTTTGAAGGTGTTTTTTCTTCTCACTTCAATTCTGGTCTTGTACTCAAAATTCCGGTCCAGTAAATATTTTGAGCAACAAGCCAAAATCCCACCAAATTCTGTTCTAGTTTTTTTGACACCTGATTTTTAATTGACCGCCATTTGTAATGGACCAACATGAAGTGTCTTGGTCGAGCGGTTAAGAGCACCAGGAACAAAGCTCTAGTGTTTTTTTAATCAGCAGAGAGTGGGTTCGAGTCTCCGGTCGTGGCACTTGTGTCCTTCAGCAAGATACTTCACCAAAATTGCTTTGGAAGGGACACTAAGCCGTAGGTCCTGTGCACTAGGATTGGTAGTGCATGTAAAAGAACCCAGAACACTTATCGTTAGAAAGTAGGGGTTAACCTCAGTGTTTCTGGTTCACGTAGCAAGCACCCTTGTTTACAGGTTTCCTCAGGCTTGCAAGCTACAGTGATTAAGTTCACTTGTGAGGCATTCTTGGTTTCATTACCAGAAACATAAAAATAATAAAATTAATAAAAAATAAATAAAAAGATTTTAAATTTTCCAGATTTTCAGGGTATCATTTTAACAACAATATTCCTCAAAAAATTATTTTCTGGAAAATTAACATCGCAGAGAGTTCCGAAAAAATTCCAGGAAATTTTCCGGTAGAGGGTCTTACCTTTTCTGTAATTTCCCCTGAAGATGTGGAAAGCATAGAGGAGATCATAGAAGTTACGTGTTACCATCAGGTCCATTGAGCGTGCCCTGGACTCCATTATGGCCACAACCTAAAGGGACATTTTTAGGGGGTGGGGGGATTCAAATAAGAAACAAATTTAACAAAAACAAAGCACCCCTGAACAATTACAGGATTCGAACTGGCTGGCTTCTTGTCAATGGGCAAACTTGGTTTGGTGGTCTAGTGGTATGACAACTGTTCTTGTATGGCCGGATTCGTGGGGGGTTCGAATCCCATCCGAGGTATGCCTGTGTTTTTTTCCCACCGGACTCGGGAAAGCACTGAGAATACAGTGCTTAGAATACAGTGCTTAGCATACACCGGTGTAGTTAATAACAGCCCACTACACCCCAAAAAAGCCCCCCTCCCCCCTCCCAAAAAAAGCTAATAAAATAATTGATATCTGAGAGTTCTAAATACAACCACATAGCACACTGTGGAAAAAACACAAGTTTGCGAAAAATATTGTTTGCATCTTTAGACTTTGATGGAATGAAGTACAATATGAAATAGTATATTTTACCTCATCGTGCAGATCAATGTACGGATACTGAATAAGCTCCTTGGTCTGACCCATCTTGCATAGCACAATGGTGAACTGACGAAGGCAGTCACGACGTCTGGTGAACAAAGAACATTTAAACAGAGTTACAAGAATGATACAACCCTGGATGCACACAGCGGTCAACCCTGGATGCACACAGCGGTCAACCCTGTATGCACACAGCGGCCAACCCTGGATGCACACAGCGGCCAACCCTGGATGCACACAGCGGTCAACCCTGGATGCACACAGCGGTCAACCCTGGATGCACACAGCGGTCAACCCTGGATGCACACAGCGGTCAACCCTGGATGCACACAGCGGCCAACCCTGGATGCACACAGCGGCCAACCCTGGATGCACACAGCGGTCAACCCTGGATGCACACAGCGGTCAACCCTGGATGCACACAGCGGTCAACCCTGGATGCACACAGCGGTCAACCCTGGATGCACATAGCGGCCAACCCTGGATGCACACAGCGGCCAACCCTGGATGCACACAGCGGCCAACCCCGGATGCACACAGCGGTCAACCCTGGATGCACACAGCGGTCAACCCTGGATTTACACAGCGGCCAACCCTGAATTGACACAGCGGCCAACCCTGAATGCACACAGCAGCCAACCCTGGTTCTTGGCCTTGGTGCTCCCTTTAACTAACTGTGACTGTGTACTGTGTAGATTCATTAACCACGTTCTATATCGTATTGCAGGTTGGCACAGTTTATCCACCCAGTGGACAAAATGAGTGAAGGATATATTGAATGGACAGACAACGGGAGGTATTTGCCATCGATTTACATCCTTACCTTTCAGGGTCAGGGTTCGTTGCCATGGCAGCGTAAGCTTCATCATTGTGTCCTAACTCCAAATGGTACTTGAAGACTTTGGACCACAACGTTGGCTGCCAGAGAACAATAATACACACACAAAAATATATATGACAATAATACATTGAGTTCAACTACATGTACATCAAAAGCTTATGTCCAGTATGTATGATCCCTGTGTACTGACCACATCAGACCGACCCATTAAGATCCGCCCCCTCACGTGTTGACCAATCACGACCTTGGCTACGCCACCCAAAGTCCAACAAAAGTTAGACCTGATAAGATCCCATTAGAAAAGTAAACATGGGTGCGCACGTTTAAAGCGACACGTTCATGTCGTGAGTGTGGCACATGTGCCCACGTCAGCAGTGGTGATGCAGTCAATGCTGTGATTGGTCAATATGTTGAGGGGGTGGGGCTTAATGGATCAGTCTACTGCCGGGGATAAATACACAAACACAACATAGAGCTGCTTGAGCAGAAAATATTGCTTAAATTCTTTTGCTAACCAACAATAAGCAGGATAAGGCAAGTCCCAGATGGTTCGCGTGAAATGGCATTTTTGCTGGTAACCTTATTCTGGCGAGTATAATTTTGTTGTGCTTCGCTAGTTTTTGTGCTTAAAGGCCCTGTACACTATTGGTAAGATCGAAAAACAAAATGTTCACAGATTCACACATAACTTACATGATTTAAAGTAATGGTAGAAAGGGTTCCTTAAAATATTTCTGCCTAAAATGCTATCGTTTCTGAGAAACGAGTAAAACAATAGTAATTATCGCGCGCGATAATTTGAAAAAACAGAAAACACATAAGATTTCTTTTCACTATTTTCTTGTGACCTCGATGACCAATTGAGCTCAAACTTTCACAGGTTTGTTTGTTCATGCATATGTTTAATCACACAAAATGTGGACACTGATTTTGAGCTGTTACCAAAAGTGTACAATACCTTTAAGCGACGAGAACAAAAACGAGGGGTAATTGAGTGAGTACACACCATCGCCTCAAAAGTATCCCATTGGCCGATAAAGTTTGTAGGCTTATGACCAGGGTCCAATTTCATAGAGCTGCTTAAGCAGAAAATATTGCTTAACAATTTTCTGCTTAGCAGAAATGAGCAGGATACCAGTCACAAATTGAACATGTGACGCGGTAGTTTGACCGATAACCTTATTCTGGTTAGCATAATTTTGTTGTGCTTAGCTACTTTTTGTGCTTTAGCAGCTCAATGAAATTGGGCCCAGATCCCACAGAGCAATGGATGATGATCATCAGCGAACCACACACCAACATAAGGGCTGGTAAGCTCAGTTTGTAGAGCAACTGTATGGTATTCAAGTGGTTGCCGGTTCGAGTCCGACATCATTAAATTTTTCTTGCTCACTACCCGTTTAGTACATACAATATACAGGCATGCAACTGTAACTTCACCAAAAAAGAGGAAATTACAAAATTTCAATGATTTTGTATAGTATTTTTCAATTTTGAATGGTAAAACTGAGAATAAAAAAGAGGAAATCAGCTGATCCGAGGAAAAGTTGCATGCCTGAATATAACACGCATAGCTTGGGGTTTGTTGGCAACAGCTTTGAAGGGTTAAAGGCAGGTGTTCATTGGGGGTTAGGAGGTCAGCAAAGAGGTGATTGTAAGGTGCAACTCACCACGTTAGGGTCATCATCATCAGCAACACTGAGGGCTGTACTTGCTAGCGAGATGACTAGATCTGGCAGGGAAAATTGCTCCAGTAAGCGTATCACCTAGGCAACAATTAAACAACAATAATGAGTGTTGACAACAAAGTTCAAGATATGCAAATATTGAAAAAAGAAACACAGAAAATTGTTTACCGGGTAGTTTCAATGTGAAAGCTCACTGATAATAGAGTAAATACCAGTACCAGCCATCCCTGTTTAAGGCAGTTCTTGGACTGGGGTTCAAGGCAGTACTTAGACTGGAGTTCAAGGCAATACTTAGACTGGGGTTCAAGGCAGTACTTAGACTGGGGACCAAGGCAGTACTTAGACTGGGGTTCAATGCAGTACTTAGACTGGGGTTCAATGCAGTACTTAGACTGGGGTTCAAGGCAGTACTTAGACTGGGATTCAAGGCAGTACTTAGACTGGGATTCAAGGCAGTACTTAGACTGGGGTTCAAGGCAGTACTTAGACTGGGATTCAAGGCAGTACTTAGACTGGGATTCAAGTCAGTACTTAGACTGGGGACCAAGGCAGTACTTAGACTGGGGTTCAAGGCAGTACTTAGACTGGGATTCAAGGCAGTACTTAGACTGGGGACCAAGTCAGTACTTAGACTGGAGTTCAAGGCAGTACTTGGACTGGGGTTTAAGGCAGTACTTAGACTGGGGTTCAAGGCAGTACTTAGACTGGGGTTCAATGCAGTACTTTGACTGGGGTTCAAGGCAGTACTTGGACTGGGGTCCAAGTCAGTACTTTGACTGGGGTTCAAGGCAGTACTTGGACTGGGGTTTAAGGCAGTACTTAGACTGGGGTTCAAGGCAGTACTTAGACTGGAGTTCAAGGCAATACTTAGACTGGGGTTCAAGGCAGTACTTAGACTGGGGTTCAAAGCAGTACTTAGACTGGGGTTTAAGGCAGTACTTGGACTGGGGTTTAAGGCAGTACTTAGACTGGGGTTCAAGGCAGTACTTAGACTGGGGTTCAAGGCAGTACTTAGACTGGGGTTCAAGGCAGTTCTTGGACTGGGGTTCAAGGCAGTACTTGGACTGGGGTTCAAGGCAGTTCTTGGACTGGGGTTCAAGGCAGTACTTGGACTGGGGTTCAAGGCAGTACTTGGATTAGGGTTCAAGGCAGTACTTTGACTGGGGTTCAAGGCAGTACTTGGACTGGGGTTCAAGGCAGTACTTAGACTTGGGTTCAAGGCAGTACTAAGACTGGGGTTCAAGGCAGTACTTGGACTGGGGTTCAAGGCAGTACTTAGACTGGGGTTCAAGGCAGTACTTAGACTGGGGTCCAAGGCAGTACATGTACTTAGACTTGGGTTCAAGGCAGTACTTAGACTCGGGTTCAAGGCAGTACTTGGACTGGGGTTCAAGGCAGTACTTGGACTGGGGTTCAAGGCAGTACTTGGAGTGGGGTTCAAGGCAGTACTTAGACTGGGGTTCAAGGCAGCACTTAGACTGGGGTACAAGGCAGTACTTAGACTGGGGTTCAAGGCAGTACTTAGACTGGGGTTCAAGGCAGTACTTGGACTTGGGATCAAGGCAGTGCTTAGACTGGGGTCGTCAACAGAGGTGAAGACCAGGGTTAAAAACCACTACCTGATCCCCAAACTGGCAAAATGCTTACCTTCAAGTAATACAAGACATCCAGCTTCATGCCCTCAGCCTCGTTGGTCAGGAGGAGTTTGTTGCGGAGGAACTCCTCGTTGGCGATGCGGTGGGACGCCTTCAGGAAGCAGGCGAGGGCCTTGTGAGGTTCCCCGGTGTTCAGGAGGGAGTGGCCGAGGAGGAAATGACGCGAGGAGATGTTCCAATCGCACCAGGGGTTCAGAAGACGGATGTACTCCTTTAAGTGAAAAAAAACCCCCAAAAAAAATTCAGGATAAGTTGCGGGAAAGTTTATCCACAAAGGGTAAATCATTGAGGATATGTTGCGGATGTTTTTTTTCTTTCCCTCAAAATTACTTGTTTGACTTATCTAAAGCTAATTTTTAATCTTCCTAACCACTCCATTTTTGACATGAATTTACAGGGCATTGAGGCACTAGGTAACTCCAGAGAGACTGTCCGTCTGAGTAGGGAGAAATTGTGGATAAGGCGCATAAAGACCATTCAGCCCCATGGTTTGAACATCCAAGAAGGAAATGATTAATAACCTTTTGTCTTTGCCTTTTCCCTTTCCCCCTAAGATATCCATATTTTTAGTCTGCCCTATTAACTAATTATTTACTTTTCTTCCAACCTTCCATTTTGTCCTTTGTGTTTCCAACTTCTTGTGGTCTAGTCATCCCCTTCTCTCCAACCCCCCCCCCCTTGTCTCCATAATCCCTGTTTCCCCCTGCTCTTTCTGAATGCTTCTTGCTTTTCTCTCTCCACTCTCTCTATTCATGTTTTTCCACTTGACTGCTTTTGTCCCCCTTGTATGCATGTATGTGTGTTGTCTTGTCATTTAGCCTTCGAGAAAGACTCTGCTAGGGTCGAAACGTCAGGCCACTAACATTTTTTGCTAACTTTTATCCACAAAGTATGTTGACAGACTCCTAGCAGTCCGTGGTTTGGCCAACTGATAAGGTCTCATACCATTTGGCAATGTTCTTGTGACATGCCTTTTGGTCAATAGTCTTATGGGAAGTCAATGACAGTGCCTAACCTGGACCACTTGGTGGTTTCCATTAGATAAGAATCTCAGAGGCAGTTTCAATCCTATATTTTAGCAGCATGTAATTGCCTGTGATTATGTGAGCATTTTGTCACACCATACATGTTGAAACCAATGGGCTCGTGTATTCACTACTTGCCAGGGCTCGACCTTAACGCTAGCCCGGCGTACATTGGCTAGTAAAAACTGCTGCGGGCAAGTAAAAACCACTTCTTAACTTGCCCGGCGGGCTACTTAAAAATGCACGTTCCTTGTTTTTCAGATGTGATGAAAATAAAAAAAATAAATCTTCAAAGCTTAATTACCTTTTGTGTGTAATGAATGTAACTTTATTTTGTTGCAAATGCAACCACGCTACACGTTTACATTTTTTCGGTTCGGATAACCGTAAAAAAAAATCACTTGAAAGTGCCGCGGAACGCATGAATGACCACTTGATCTCGATGTACACAACGTGCTACCCGTGCGACACACAAGCAGTCACATCGTTTCCACTTTACAGGTCTGTAGTCTTTGTTATCACGTGACTTTGCGTGCTACAATAAAGCTAAGAAACATTGAACGCTAGAGGGCGTTTCAAAACAATACGATAGAATGAGAAACAACCAGTGCGGTACGCGATAGCATACAAAATTCGGTTACAAACGCCTTGACGAAAGACTCTACGTTTCTATGCAGAAGGTTATTCCCCCCCGAACGTGCAATAATCATTATCATTGGTGTCGTGATAAAAGCGTATACAGCAATGGCGTCGCTGGTCCGCACGCAAAATCCGTTGACAGCGTGGTCTGCCGAGCACACTTGGAAATTCGAAATGTCGGCTGGTTTTACGAAAAACTACGCAACATTTAGGCTTCATTTTACAAAAATGACAGAGTTTAGGATCCCCTGGATGAATGGAAAGATTAGTTAATTGTATAATGTAAGATTTGTTTCTCTTTATTTTATTTTTGTTCATTGTTTTATGGGTTTTTTTTTGCGGCGTGGTTGTGCCAAGTCAAAATGCTGTAGTGTTAGTGTTATGAAGACGCAATGTTTACGATCGCATGCACGGTTGCGTAAATGATTTTTTTTTAAACCCTCACTTTGGTGTCTGAAACGGACGGTTACGTGTAACCGACCGTTTCAGAAATGGTTACACGTTTACAAAAATAACCGTAAACGCACAGGCTTATGAGTGTGTTGTGACAGCGAGTACAAGCAACTAAAACGTGTTCACAAAGAATTTTTACTACCGGGCTGCAACATGTGGCTGTAAATGTCCACCGTTAAAAATCCAAAATCCGTCACCAAACAAACGAGAAAACGCAGCAACAATGATTTCTAGCCATGAACAAAAGCCACTCAACCTTCTCAGTAGTCAACAAGAACATTAAACCTGATTTAATGGTTATGTTTTTTCCAAACATATTTTCTCGGGCAAGTAAAAATTTCTGCGGGCTAGTATAAAACACAATTTACTTGCCCGGTGGGCTACTCTCAGAAAAAATTAAGGGCAAGCCCTGCTTGCACAGATCCGCCATGTGCGTGTAGAGCCTCGACTTAAAGCTTCATTTGTATTGTATTTATGTATCTGTTTGGATGAAAGTGTCATTACATTTACCATGACAATACAGAGTTATATAATGCTTCTATTCACTGCTGTCCCCAATTTGAGGCTCTACACACAAATGGCTGACCGTGCAAAGGGCGAATGGTGCAGTTTTTGAAATTAAAAATTCTTTGAAAACGGCATTGTCAAAATAGGTAGATATGATCAACAAAAGGGTAAAATTGGTGAAAAATGTACATGTACGCCAAAATCGTACACGTTGAAAGATCTGAGACATGCCAAGAACACTCACCTGTAGTTGTGCATATTGACACTTGCCCATCAAGAATTCTGGAAATAGAAAACTGCCACTGATTGGCCAGCTGGGGAAAAAAAGGGCGGAGTCAAGGAAGGCAAACTTCACAAACCATTTTTGAAACTGTTCTAAAAACCAATTGTTCTACTGTAGTGATCGCAAGTCTTCTGGGCGATTTGGGAGAAAGGAGGAACGGTCCTCTTTGAAAAAGGGGACGAACATCCATTCATAAATACCCGGGACAGTTTATCCATTCTGATTGGTCGAGAGAGATCACATGGCCATGTTTAAACATGCGATGTAAACACGTCTAGAAGTGTTTAAACATACCTGTGGCGCTCAAGGTTACGCAGACGCTAATTTACGCAAAGCGCAATCAATACAAACTGGTATTCATTCTAAAATGTGTTAGTGTTATTACGCGCGCACGCACAACCAATGAGCGTGGCATGCATATTCTTCGCAAAAAAGGGGCCCGAGGACGAGACAGGAATTGAAAGTTAACAGAAAAGTTGTACATATTTTCAAACAACATTATGCTTTTAAGAAAAAAGGCATTTATGAATGGGAATAAAAGAGCAGTGACTCGGACTTAACCGGCCGTTTAGAACCTTGCAGGGACGTAGCCGTGAGATTAAGGACCAAGCCGAAGGTGAGGTCCTTTATCGCACGGCCACGACCCTGCCGGTTTTAAACGGCCGGTTAAGACCTTGTCTTCTACTCTTTTAATCCCCTCAATAAAATTCAACGAGATGACATCTAAAATATTATTAGTTATCACACAAGCGGGAGTGGAATAAAGAAACATCATACAGCGCCTCTGCGCCCCATACCCAACAAGGCCGACATAAAGTGGTTAATAAATACAATCAGATAAAACAAGGATACATCATCTGAGTCAGCGCAGTCACACATGGCTGCAAAACAGACGTCCACGTCTCGCACTCGTTCGTCTTGGTGTATCCCGCCTTCATGATCTTTGACCTCATCTGCGACCCGCCGACCCCCCTCAGGAACAGCTCGGCCAGTGTCGGCGTGTGTGCGCCCATGGTGGCCAGGGCTGATGAGAGAGGTGGAGTCAGTCCAGCTGCCGTGTCCGTGATCTCCAGGGCTGCGAGTTGTCTAAGGTTGGCCTCTCTGGTGGAAAGAGAAACGATACTTTCTGTTGAAATCTTGATGCATTATTTATTCATTTATTGACGAATTCAGTCTAAAATCATAAGCATTGGAACTATAAGAACAATAACACAGGCCTAGAGTAACATGGAGGCCATGGCCTCTGTTGCCCTGGTCTCGGCATTGACGCACATTCAAAAGTTCCCCATAGACTTCAAGATTTTCTAATGGAGGTGCCCTTTGCAAAATAAAAAATGGCCTGCCCTCTCAAAGATGAAATTCCCAGCCTCGTAAAAACAACGATAACAATAACAAAGTGGCGTGTCATGGCCGAGTGGTCAAGCGTGCCGGACTCAGGCTCTGGTGTTTCTGTTCAGCAGAGTGTGGGTTCCAGTCTCCGTCTTGACACCTGTGTCCTTCAGCAAGACACTTACAAAATAACCATTTTGTCCTTCGGATGGGACGAACGCACGTTGTGTAACGCACGTAAAAGAACCCAGTACACTCGGTAATAGAAGAAGTTTGCCCGCTGTTTTCTGGTATGGTTGGCTGCAGAATGCATCACAGCACCTTGTAAACTGTTACTCGGTTCTATAAACAAATGGATCTGATATTTCGCACAAAGCTCCAAATACTCTGTAGAAAAAACAATGAGTGCTTTGAGACACCCTAGGGTGTGAAAAACCGCTATATAAGAACTACGTATTATTATTATTGAACAATGTCGTAGTCTTGAATAAAAATAAAGAAGATGTGTCATCTTAGTGACATAGATGTGCCGAGTGAAATAAGGGTAGCTTCAAAGGCAAAGGAAAAGGATCAGGAAGTACCAAGACCCAGGGTGGATTTCACAAAGAGATAAGGTTGATCTTAACTGCGAATCACTCTTAACTGCTTAAGCAAAGTGTGATGTCACAATACAAATCACTATGATGATACTGACAACTCATGCTAAGATGAATCTTAGTGCTTTGTGAAATCGGTCCCTGGTCAGGGAAACGCTGTAAACTTCGCGCAAAGGAAGACGAGGGTTGTCGCTGTGGTGGTAAGAGAACTTGGTGGCACCATTCCAAGCGTACTAGAGATAAATCTAGATAAGATTGAAAGTACTGTGAAGGTAGATCTACTACAGAAGGCGGAGCGAGGATCCTGAGTAAGACCCTACTGGAAGTAGCCCGACTCGAGGAGTTACCGGCACAGAGGAAAATACAATTTTTGTGCCCATCATACTTTTTAAGTTTCTCAACAATATTTTCAGTTTAAGCCACAATTAACCATTGTACATCTGTTTACAATATTATTTACAGTGTACTAGAAAGTGGGTCTTATATAAAATCAATATACTATTGTTTTTTTAAATTTTTTATCATAGACATCATTGGTAAACAATGTTGACACAACAATATGTATACAAAATGCACGCTTGAAGCGAGTGAAAACCTAAAAAAAAAAAAAAAAAAAGTGAACATGACCAGAAATGTTTCCCAGTAACCAAATATGGGAAACACTGGTTATGAAATTGACTGATTATAATAAATAAGTGTACAGTCCAAACCCTCCCACCAGTGTTCCTACTAACAGTGAGTTTGTCGGTACGGTGCTTGCCAGGCAACTGCCCACCCAGTGTAAGGAGTAATAGGCAAGGAGACAGGACGCCGTCTCTGAGATGATCTCTGAATCCAGGTCATCCAACGCATCCGATGAAAGTGACGTCTGTCAGAGGGAAGACACAAGATGAACAGTTTTCAAAAATGGTAGAAAAAGTAACAGGGGCGCAACCTTGTCCCCAGGGTGTGTCGAGCAGTACGAGGTTGACCGCTCTCTCACCCTGGTATTGGATCATTTGCATATCCAAAAATTTGGGATACGTATGCAAAATTAGAATAGTCTGGCTGCTTTTCAAAATTTACATCTTCGTCATGGTCTCTGGCCGGCTGTTTTGACAAAGGTTAACATTTGGTTTTGTCCAATCAGGGTCCGAGTAAGGAGTTTCCCTCCCAGGGTTTACTATAGTTAACATGGTTGGAAATAAAGTAAACCATGGGGACGAGGTTGACAGGGGCGGGATTCAAACCTTTGACATCTCCGAGGTGAACAGTAGAGGGCGCACTGTATTGTGAACAGCCTGTATTTACAGCATCATTTGAATTTTTATTTTGCACCAAATAGTTAGTGGCCTGACGTTTCGCCCCTAGCAGAGTCTTTCTCGGAGGCTAAATAACAACACAACCCACATAAACAAGGTGTAATAGTGTAATAGAAGCGGTCAAATGGCGTGTCGTGGCCTAGTGGTCTAGTTCATTGAGCCCAAGCTCTGGTGTTGTCCGCAGCTGAGTGTGGGCTCGAATCCCAGTCATGACACTTGTGCCCTTGAGCAAGGCCTTTAATCACAATTGCTTCAAAAAAAGTTGGGAAAAAAGAGCATTCTGCTCTACCAGCGAGGCTCCTAAATGATACCCAAGCCTACATCCTTTTTAATGGGGCAACCCTGTTTCAGCCCTAGCAGTAGGTGACAACGTGACCCTGGTGATAGTTGATTTGGGTCAACAGCCAAAATCAGTTAAGTGTAGCCCTCACCTTGAAGTGGCCGTCCGGCATCGTGAGTTAGGCGATATCTCATTCAAAAATAAAAAATTTAAAAACAGAGAGAGGCAGAAAACACACAGAAAAAGCAAGGGATGAGCAATGAAGAAGGAGACAAAGAGGGGTTGATGGAAGGGGCTGGTTTGACCATCAGATGTTGGAAGCATCAAAGAAAAATTTAAAAAATATATTAACAAAATATATATATATATATCTTATTTTATATAGCAAACAATCCTTCTCTTTGTCTATTATAATGAATGACATTCTACTGTGCCAACATCTCAAATACTCATTGCACACTTTGTATGAGTGACAAAAACTCACATGATCTCCAAGTTTCACCATGGCACACTCTAGGATGAGTAGGTCCCTAAGGAGCTGGAACCGGGTACCGGCCATCTGGATGAAGCTTGCTGCCAAGATGGACACACCCTGGGAACTGCTGAACAGGTGGCTGGTGGTCAAATGCTCCATGGCATCAGGAGCTTCAAGAAACAAGCCAGGTTCGAAGCGGTTTAGCAAATAATTGTCTCAAATAGATTTGCTTCAAAAGAGTTCAAACAAAAAGCATTTATATGTACTCAACATGTATAAATTATGCTTAAGCAAAAAACAGGGTTACCAGCCAAACTGCAATGTCTTTACAGAACACACTTGTGTGTAGTGGACAAGCAGTCCACTGCATCGGACTCGAGTGCTGATATCTGATTCATCGGATTGTGGGTTCGATTCTCGTTTGTGAACACTTGGTGTCCTTGAGCAAGGAACTGAACCATAATTGCTTCTCTTCACCCAGGTGTATGAATGGGAACCTGGGACGGCTGAGACAGTATTGTGTTGGGTTATTAACCCCTTGGTGCTAATATAAGTAGCTTGGGGTTGTATGCTCCCCGGGGAATTGAGAAAGATGAAATGATCTAAAAGTATGCCTGATGAACAGGGATAATAGTAAAGTGCCTTGATCTAGCAACAAGAATATGAGCTGTACAAGAATCAAACATTACTAATATTGTTGTTTTTTTTCCTTACTTTTTTAATGTAAGTTTGCCCCAAACAAGGCTAACAGCCACTCTTGGTAAAGGGTTACAAGAAGAAAAATGTTAAAGATGAAAATAACTCAGGGGAGCTGAAGGTAGGGACTGATATTCCTTTTAAAGCAGTCTAGATTGTAGGATGGGGGGATCATGCACCAGGCAAGGAGTTCCAAAGAGATGCAGTACGTGGAATAAAGCTGTTGGAATGGCTCTTTGTTCTACATCTCAGCAAATCAAGAGTGTATGGGTGAGAAGAAGCATAAAGCCTGGTTTCACGCTGAAACACACCCTGATAGGAGGAACTAGGCGGAACACACTGGTGGCACATTTACCATGAAAATATATGTGACAGGTGCAATACTATTATTTTTGCTTAATGCTTAACAGCTTCGCTGAGCAGTACATTCTGCTCGGCAAACTCTGTGTACCTTCATCGTCCACCATGAGTGACATGGGCTCGCCATTCGCTAGGTCCATAGCATTGAGGAGGGTGACGATGGCGCGGACTGGATCATGTACAGCCTGGAGGCTGCTTGAAAGCTGCTGGACGAAGGTGATCGAAGGAACCTGCGGGCTGTCCATTGTCTCTCTGCATAAAATAAACAAACAAAGCTTGCGCTATAAATATTGATTCATCGTCTTTCATTTCCCTGTAAATCTCACCGATGTAGACGAACTTAGTGACCCCTCTGTAAAACAAACAAACTTGCGCTATAAACATTTAGTTCATCATCTTTTGTTTCCCCTGTAAATCACAAGCTAAAGACGAACCTGATGACCCCTCGCGTCAACGACACCTGCTGCTACTGTCTGCTTTGCTCGTCATTTTGCCACATAACAATTATGGCAAGTGTGTGAATGCTGCATTCCCTACAACGTGCACTACACTGTATAACACACAGGGGGCATTGATTCCCAAAATTGTGCAACAAAAAACATTGTGATGATGACGCCAGGTGAATTGTGTTACTAAAATCAAGGATGTTAAGCTTGCATAAGGGATGAGGAGTATCATTTAGTTTTACCCATACACCTATGTGTGTAAAGCACTGTATAGCCAGTACTTAACATCTTTTAAGTTGTTGCGGTACTGGCTGCTGAAATATAGGAATCGAACTGCCTCTAGGTATCGGGCATTCTTGGTTGTCTAGTAGTAAAATATCTGCTCTAAAATGGCAAAGGTCAGGGTGTTCTTGACTGACACTGGTCAAGCGTCTTGCTTTAAGGACACGAGTGTCAAGACCGAGACCCGAAACACACTATGCTGATCAGAAACACCTGGGCCAAGTTTCATGGCTCTGCTTAAGCAGAAAATATTGCTCAGCAGTTTGCTGCAAAGCAAAGATGAGCAGGGTACCAGTCACAGATGGTACGAGTGACATGGTATTGTGGCTGGTAACCTCATTCTGGTAAGCATAACTGTTTTGTGCTTTAAGCAGCTCTATGAAACTGGGCCCAAAGCATGAGTCCAGTGCGCTTGACCGCTCGACCACGACACGCCACAAAAGTACACCATTATTACGTACCCAAGGAGATCGCCGGCGATCTGCTGAGCGATGACGTCGGGTTTCTCTAGCTGGTAGACGTCATGCTCAAACGACATCTTGATCTCTGGACTCAGGGCTTGAGACACCATCTTCATGCAATCTCCAAGTGTCACCAGGTCGCGACAAACTGTCTTCTCTGTTGGCGAGAAGAAAAAATCAGGAAACAATTGATGGAGGATCTGGGAATACTTCTACCAAACCCAACAGGTAAAATACAGGATTGGTGATCATCTAAATTTAGGCTGGAACGCAAAATGAAACAGGCAAGGTTAGCCCCGATGTTTTTTTAAGGTTTCGGGGGTACAACCTTGAGTTATCTCAAGTTACTATTTGTTTAATTCTGCATTTCTCCCTTGAATTAATTATTTTCAATCAGAAAGCTCACCAATTATAGAATTCGTACAGCACCAATACTCTGTGAAATTACTTTTTATCAAAACTACTGTCCAAGTCAAGAAAATATAATAATAATAATAATAACAATAATAAAAAGACAGTTCTTTGATAGCACTTTAGGGCATTTTATAACTCTCAATATTTTGGTATGCAAAGCTAAGCTCGAATTATGAGACCCATAGACTACCAAAACACCATCGCTTTTTTGGATTGACAAAATCAAACAAAATCCCTGAAATGAATTTGTCGTTTTTACTAAAAACATGACAAAAATTTGATAAAACTTTAATAGATTGGTTGATCAATTTGATTGATTGCGAAAGATGCTGCACGGCAAACTACACAAGGCATGCCGGTCAAGGTGGTACATTTTTGTCATCATGGTATTGATGGTCTTACCTGAAGCAACAAAGGGGAAATCCTGGACATCACAGCCACCAGAGGGCGCCAGATACATATGTTCCACAGCATCGCATGGCCGAAGCACAGACAGAAGATTCTGCAAGGAAAAACAAAACAACGACTTTGGGTGGAATTAAGAAAACAAGCAGCATGTGTTTCTGATCAGCAGTGTCCCTGTCATGACACTTGTGTCCTTGAGCAAGAAACTTTACCATACTTGCTTTGTCCTTCGGATGGGACATTAAGCCATAGCCCCCGTGTACTAGGATTGGTAGTGAACGTAAAAGAACCCAGAACACTCATCTTAGAAGAGTAGGGGTTAACCTTGGTGTTTCTGGTTCACATTGCAAGCACCCTTGTTTACAAGAGTAGGGGTTAACCCCGGTGTTTCTGGTTCACATAGCAAGCACTGTTGTTTACAGGTTTCCTCAAGCTTGCGAGCTACAGTGATTAAGGTCACTTATGAGGTATCCTTGGTTTCATTACCTCAACTATATATAATAATGTCCAAGTTGTATTATTAATAATTTTACTCCCATTCTCAGAAAATATTGAGTAATAAACATTGGAAAGATAATAACTAGGACAACGGCAAAATATGGAGAGGGCAAGGCTGCAGGAGAGTAAATTTTCCACAAAACTAAAAGTTTCAACATGCCCATAAAAAGAACAATCCAACCAAAGTAACTTAAAGGAACATTACAGAATTGGTTTTTGCTAACAAGACAGTTGCTGGCAGTGTAAGCACTTTATGTAATCCACCATATACATAAACTGACAAACCTGTAGAAGTTTGATATTGATCGGCCATCTGGGTCACGAAAAAATAGTGAAAAACCAATTACACATTTGCATGAAATCATATAGATTCAACAAATGAATAAAACGCTCACTGAGTGATAGACTCCAATCGGAAAACTAGTTTATTAATTTCTCATCAAATATGGCATTTCAGACAGAAATATTTTCAAGGGATGTTTTCTACTATCATCATCATTAGACTGTGTAAGTTTTATGTAAATCTGTGATCAAAAAGTATATTTTACAAGTTTTTTTCTTACCAATTCTGTAATGTTCCTTTAAGGAGAAAAATAACACAAAATAAAAAACACTGCAAGTGTCCTCACCTTCTTGAGAAGACAAACCATCCCGGTGTTGGGATCCAACATGATTCCCAACGGCTTACTCGCCACCTGGAGGATAAATCATCCCAAATCAAATCAACTCAAACAAAAACCAATGATAACAAATACTTGTACAGTGTGTGACAACTGGGCTCTAGCCTTCCATCAAGGCCCTAGTGGCTTCGACGGCTGTGTAGCCGCGAAGCGACTGAAACCGGACACCAAACATGCCAGGAAACTTGTCAGTAAATTATAAAATGTTTTCCTTATTTGTCAAATTTTGATACCCTCAAACTCAAACCAATCATGAGCGATGGGGTCAGCATATATTAACATATTGTACATTGTGAACGGTTTACCTTTCAGCACTTTTACTGATGTGCATAAAAATTTTGAATGAATTATTAACATTTTGTGAACAATTAAAACAGCAAAAAATAGTTTCTGGCCAGATGTTTTGACCCTAGCATGGTCAATCCCAACTATGAGAAAGACTCCACTGTACAAAATTAAGACGAATGACATTTAACGGAAAATGCTGAAGTGGTTGCAACCTCAGTATTGTTTGAAGCTTTGCATGGTGTGGAAAAAAAGGAAGGAACTATAAATAAATAGTAAACTTGCGGGTACAACCATGTGTAATCTCTTTTGCGAGAGTGGTGGCGAGAAGACGAGCAGAGTATACTGTTCGAAACGTCAAGACCACACCATCTCTTTTCAGAGCAACCACTCTCACAAAAGAGATTTACACATGGTTGTACCCGCAAGTTTACTATTTATTCATAGTTCCTTCCTATGATTGTAACCTGTTGGTACTTGACACAGCCAACAGGGGATGTGTGGCCTCCTGATTGGCCATCACTCTGGGATCTGTGTTGTTATGTAAATTTCAGTTGTGAATAAATGAATATCCCGTATACACAAGAGGGTCAAGTCTGAGATCCCAAGTTAGAGTGTGAGATAACCAATCTGCAAGAGGGTTCCCACCCCCCCCCCCACACCGGTACAACACCCCTACAACATTTTGACTCGTCCGACTCAAAACCGTAGACCTCACTCACTTATGACCCTTTTGAACTTTGACCTCTCACCTCATGATACTGCACACAGCAGGTGTAGAAGCGGGACCAACTCTGCTCCAGCAGTTCCCGGTACTCCTCCTGTGACATCTCGCTGCCTCCGACCTTCTGCTGGATCTCCAGCTCGATGACGTCGGTCACCTCCGCTCGGAGGACCTCCGGAGACAAGAGAACAGGGTCCGGCATCGACGTTTGGGCAGGGCCACTCGATCGGCTGTAAATCTGGACATGGCATCAAATTTTTGGGGGTCACTTTGTATCGATGCTTTCAAATCATAACGCGTAGTTCTCATTGCACTACATACAAAAATGTGAAAGCAAGGTGACAGCGGGTACCAAATGAATCTCTGGCGGCAGCATTCACGAACGGACACCAACCCTCAGAAACCCGAGAAACGATTCAGGCATGAATTGTTTCTGAGATTCAAATGTATTGATTTCTAATCAACGGGGGCATTTCAGACGAAATAATTTCGCAGGATGCTTACCATCATTACCATCTTTATTAACAAATAAAATTTCGGATCAAAATTACACAAACTTTTTTAGGAGTCACAACCAACCAATGACCCTCCCTTTTAACTAGAAATTTCAAAATGACTTTGTTTTGGATATTTGAAGGGCTAAAGAAGATCGATGGAAACAAATTCAACAAATCACAGTGGGCCCGGCAAGGAGTGAGGGCCAGTCTGCACTCATGTACTTACATTCAAAGCACGATATATGGATTGTAGAGAGAAACGTCCTGGATGAAAAATGTGATCCAAGTAGGTTTCCTGATGACAACAAATAAAAAAATAAAAAATAGGGGAGAAAAAAACAAAAAAATTATAATTGTAGGCACTTTAATACTGAACTGTATGGCAATGAAATAAAACTATCCACTAAAATACAACAGCGTCGTCTAAACAAGCAGGGCGTTCATACAGAAACATCAAAGAACCCGTCTCTCAGCTTATCACCATCATCAAAAATGTAAAATGCACAGAAAACCTACAGTCGATAGAATAATACTCAGTTGACATCAATACATAAGGTCCATTCGAAGACGTTAGGTTTAAACTAGAGTTCTAACTTACTCTGGGTTCTAAGAATGGTGGAATGATCACATCTGGACTGTGCAGAGGCTCCATGAAGACGCTGTTCCAAATGCGATCACGGGACGATGTCCTGAAAACCCAAACAGGAATAAATAATCAAATAACTACTACACAGTTCTTTAGTGCTTTGAAATGCCTGTACATAAAGTGCTATACTGTGTATATACAGGCATTTCGAAGCACTTGTTACTTTAACGACAGGCAGTCTAAGTTTTGAATTACGAGACCTCTGATGTGATGCCGTGCAACCACGCCAGAAAGTTTACCCCTAGGGGGCGCCCTCTCCAGGACTCTCTCTTAATAAACCAGCCCGACAGTTGTTGTCTGGTAAATACTGCGGCGGGAAAGTAAAAAATAATACTGGCTTCTTGTATAGCGCGCAAATCTGTCGCTCAGTGATGCTCCAACAATATTACCCCTGGCCACTGGGCCATTTATTTTAATCCTTAAAGACACTGGACACCTTTGGTAATTGTCAAAGACCAGTCTTCTCACTTGGTGTATCTCAAAAAACAAAACAAACCTGTGAAAATATGAACTCAATTGGTCGTCGAAGTTGCGAGATAATAATGGAAGAAAAAACACCCTTGTCGCACGAAGTTGTGTGCTTTCAGATGGTTGATTGCTTGATTTCGAGACATCACGCGTGAGGTCTCGAAATCAATTCAAATATTTTACTTCTTCCTCAAAAACTACGTTACTTCAGAGGGAGCCGTTTCCCACAATGGTTTATACTATCAACAGCTCTCCATTGCTCGTTACCAAGTAACTTTTTGTGCTAACAATTATTTTGAGTAATTACCAACAGTGTCCAGTGCCTTTAAACCATCTCAGCTCCCATAGTATCCTCACTTGTGTATCCCAACAAATGCATAAAATAACAAACCTGTGAAAATTTGGGCTCCATTGGTCATTGAAGTTGCAAGAAAATAATGAAAGAATAAACACCCTTGTGGCATAGTATTGTGTGCTTTCAAATGCCTGAAAAAGGCCTTATACCTGAAGCCTTTCTCAGATTCAAATACTTCAGTGAGAAATTACCTCTTTTTCAAAAACTAAATTACTTCAGAGGGAGTCGTTTCTCACAATGTTTTATACTATCAGCAGCTCTCAGGTGCTCCTTTCCAAGTAATTTTTGTTATGGTAATGTATTTCTTGAGTAATGACCAAAAGTATCCACTGCCTTTCAGCGTAAGGCTTGCTCTTGTATTCAACTTGCGCTGATCAGACTTACCCCTCGTAGGTAGTAAACTTGACCACTGTCTCCCCGCTGGGACTGTTCCATGTTGCCCACAGGGTGTCAAGGGTCAGCCCAAAGTCAACCAGGGTGTTGGCGGTGTCGTCGTTCAGTAGACCCACCAGAGCGAGGTTGTACTGACCGTCCTGAAGAACTGGCTGGAGAATTACAAACTGCAAGAGAAAAGAGGACGATGAGGTTGTCCAATAAGCTCTTAGATAGTTGAAGAACATTATTTGCATGTGAGGTATCAATGCGTGCGGTAACACAATGTGTATGTATCTACTTTGCTGTGTAGATTTGTTCCTTGAGAGCTTGTCTTGCTATTTATTCTACTGCCGCGGAGTAGATTTCAGAATTTGGGAGACTACTAATAGTTCTGAAAAGAACTGTCCTGCTTATTAACTACTACCTGGGCGGGAGGTAGGAAATCGACCAGGACTACTATTTTTGCAGTGGATTGAGGAGACTTCTTGTTAATAACTTAACTGCCATTGAGTGAGTTCTAAGTAGCCCAACTTTCATAATCAAATCATTGTAATAAATATTCAAATACTCATTTGCATACCTGTTCTGATTGGAGAAGCTCAAGTACAAGTTCAGTGTGAGAGTGTGTTTGTCCTATAGAATCTTTGTATTCAAGTCATTTGAATAAATATTCAACTCTTCAGTTGCATACCAGGCTCTGATTGGAGCCCAGTACAAGTAAAATTTGAGAGAATGTGTAACTAGTATAATGTTCGTATTATAATCATTTGAATGAATATTCAGCGCTTCATTTGCATAAGAGGCTTTCCTTAGATAGAGCATAAAGACAAATGAAATAAGAGAATGTATTGCCTATCAGAATGTTCATAATCAAATCACTGTAATGAATATTCAACTATTCATTTGCATACTTGGCTTTGATCGGAGAAGCTTAAGTACACGCCAAGGATGAGGGTGTGGGAGTCGCTGCCGAGGGCGTGTCTAATCTCATGTTTGGAGGCGGGCTGGTCGGTCAAGCTGTCGGAGCTTGGAATAAGGTCCAGAACATCCAGGGTCAACACGCACGTCTGGGTCTAGATTACAAAAACAAAATTAATACAAATCAAACTATTGTAAATATTGCATCGGTATAATACACAAAAATATGAAAAATCAATACATTTAAATTCCAAAAACATTTAATATTATTTGACTTAATATGACAATTGTTTTCGATAACAAAATAATAACAATGAAAGAAACATAAACATCTTCGTTGGGTTAAGAATAGTTTAATGGACCTTATGCATTGCCGTCATCACGTCGCCATCTTGGAGGTAAAAAGATGATGTAACAATGGAAAACGCACATCTATGTTTGTGCGTCGCACAGAAACGGCCAATGAGTAAACTTCTTTTGACCTCTAGCCGAGGGCGCCCTACTCAAGCGATGTCATATGCATAAGATAAGGTCTATTAGGCCTCAGCCATGGCTGCCGGGTCTTGGCCTTGGTGCCCCTTCAAATGTTTCCCATAGACTGGAAGTATTTCCAATGGAAGTGGCTTTTGCAAAATGAAAATGGCCTCGCCCTCTCAAAAATTAAATTCTGAAACTGTATACATTTTGGTTATTGCCCCAATCCCCGCATCCTTTTTTGTTGGATGTGACGTTTACCTTACAAGACCACATCCGCAGTTTATGATCCTTACAGGTGCAGAAGGCAAAGAGGTCATGGTTCAAGGGGTGAAGGGTCAAGCTGGTCGTGGCATCCATCGACTCCTGACCTTTCCTAGAAATTTGGAAAGAGAAGAAAATATTACATAGTATTATTTTGTTTTACCGAGCCGAATACAATGATAAACAATGGCGGCAGCTCGTACAGTCTTTTATGCCACATTTTTGTATTGGGACAGAGGTCTGGAATCAGGCATTAATCCCCAGAAAAAGGTTATTGGCGTGTCGTGGCCGAGCGGATAAGAGCACCGGACTCAAGCTCTGGTGTTTCTGATCAGCAGAGTGTGGGTTCGAGTCCCGGTCGTGACACTTGTGTCCTTAAGCAAGACACATTATTGCTGCGTCCTTCGGATGGGACATAAAGCCGTAGGTCCTGTGTGTTGTGTAATGCACGTAAAAGAACCCAGTGCACTTATCAAAAAGAGAAGGGGTTCGCCCTGGTGTTCCTGGTTTGATTGGCAGCATATTGCACCACAGCACCTTGTAAACCATTACATGGTGCTATGCAAAGGAATAGGTCTAATACTTCAAAATGTAGCTCCACAATCCCTTGCAGGAAAATTCTGAATGTTAAAGCGCCTTGAGCGTCACTGAGTGAGGGATATGAGCGCTATATAAGAAGCCATGATTGTTATTATTATATTATTATTCTGAGCATGATTGTCAGTACCTTCTTTCCCTCTCTGTAAGGGTGAAACAAAGCGTAGCATGGTAGGCGCACACCTGTACACGCAACACAATGGAAAGTCCGCATGGATATACACATCAGCTGTTTGTCTGCCGGCAAAAAAATTCCGGCCGTAATAAACTGTTTGCCATACGCTAGTCCAGAGAAATTTGGCAGATAAACATGCCATTCGGCAGCATTTATTTCCTTTTTCAAATTCAATTTGAAAATTAATTACCTGATGGCGGCAGGTACTAGACCCGTCCACAGTCGCTGCATCACCGTAGCTTGCTTCAACTCATGCTGAGTTGTGATACCTGATATGAAATTATGTAAACATTAATTTCAAAATGAATTACACTTGAGATTGAGGGATTTTTTGGGGTGGGGGAGGGGGGACTGTTACGGGGGGACGGTAGACCAGAGTAATGCTTCCAAGAAGCTCTGTGTAAAACCACTGACTGGACTGATTGTTTATATGGTTTCAAACTCAACAACCATACAAAATGACAACAGTGAATGAAAAGGTGAAAGATATGGACCAGTCAAAAGGATGGCGGACTGTAGACCTTATGCATTGACGTCAAGGTTTTAGCCAGGATCTGGTAAAAGGGTCGTCCAAATTTGCTGGAAATTAAAAAAACAGTTGTCCAAATTGTTCACTTACAATACATTTACATTTACATGTGAATGACAGATGAAACAGGGTGTCCAAAAGACAACACCCCTCTGGCTAACACTGTAATTGACGTCATCTTAGAGGTAAAACGATAATGAAACAATGGAAACGCACATTTGGTACGCCCCATGATGAGGATGCCCCAATGAACAATCTTCTTTTGACCTCTAGTCAAGGGCGCCCTACCAGGCCTTGCGCTTAAGCTTTTTGTAAAGTAGCATGTCGGGCTAGTAAATTGTGCATTTTACTTGCCCCCAGGATGTTTTAGTAGCCCAGATTTTAAGCAGGAATTGCCATAAATGTAATGTTCTGATGTGTTAATGTTAATGATCACAACCAGTTTAACGATCAAATGAAGTTATATTCACACACGCATAAACGATTAACATATTTTATACATTAATTATTCACATCTGAAAAGAAAGAAATGAGCATTTTAAACAAGTAGGTTGCACAGTTTTTAATTGCCCACAGGGCAAGTTGAGAAGTGTGTTTTACTAGCCTATAGCATATTTTACTAGACAATGTACGCCGGGCTAGTGTTAAGGGCAAGCCCTACTCAAATGACTTCATGAAGTCATTTGAGTAGGGCGCCATCACGCCGGCATCTTAGAGGTAAAACGATGATGAAACAATGGAAACGCACATCTGTTACGCCCCATGCAGAAGATGCCCAATGGGCAGTCTTCTTTTGACCTCTAGTCGAGGGCGCCCTACTCAATTGATGTCATGTGCATAAGGTCTATTGAAAGGACAAACTAACTGGTCCCGCCGGCCAGTCACTGAAAAAGTTAACATAAAACCCCTGCATTAACATTTGTTGTACGTTTATACCATGGGTCTTTTTGGTTGGTCTAATCGGATCGGAATGCCTGGCCCAAAGCTAAGGGTGGGTCGTTTAGGACAACCGGAACCATAATCCTTCACTGTCAGCCAAATCTATGCAAGGGACTTTGTAGGATTTTTGGTCACTAAGGTTGACTAATGCAGGGCCCGAATTTCAGTGAAAAATCCACAAGACCGCAGGGCTTGTAGCTCAATTAGTTTTGACTGGACCAGCCATTTTTATACAAGACCAGAATCAAAAACGAGAAAAACCTTCTACACAGTTTTTTACATGAACAAGCACTGAGACTTTGAAAATTTGTCTCATTTGGAGACGATTACATGTATACTTCAATACTCAACAGAATTGAAAGATGTTTACCAGATTCAAAGTCAACATTTCAACATCATTTGTTTTTTGTTCAAGATATTACACAGTGAGTATTAAGGTATTTTTATTCAATTGATAAACAAAAGACCGCCGGACTTGTACGGTCGTAAGTTTACTGACCCAATGCTAAAATCACTGGCATACATTTGTAGGGTCTGCGGTCAAGTGTAAAATTTGGAGCCCTGTATCGACGTACCTTGTACACCGATAGGCGGCAGCTTGACCAGGATCACACTGCCCGCTGTCGTGGCCAGAGCGAACATGGCCTCCCCGTCACCGGTCAGCCAGGACGACACGGTCTGGAACTCGTACGTCGTTGACCCGCCCTGTCCCATCACATGGAAGTTTGTCGCATCTCGGAAGTTGGCAACGGAGATGTCCGCAAAGATGGAAGGAAGGGTGACATTGTGGGAGTAGACATCCTGAGAAAAGAAGGAAGAAATAAAAATATGCAAATTATTTAATTGTTCATTGGGAATATTTGCATAATATCAAATTTTGTTCCTCCTCAGGTAAAGGTAAGATACGGGGGGGGTGTCGTGGTCGAGGGGTCTAGAGTACCGGGCTCAAGTTCTTAGCCAGAGTGTGGATCCTGAGAAATTACATAGCAGGTTTATTAGGTATGGTAAAAATCCCTTTTACGGCCAGTGCAGGCCTGAAATTTCATCTTTTACAGGGCAAGGCCAAGGGCACTTCGATTGGTAAATTTTGAAGTCCATGGGAAACTTTTGAAGGGGCACCAAGGCCACGACTAGGGGCAACAGAGGCCACTGCCTCCACGACCTCTGTGTAAATCCAGGCCTTCAGTGAAAACTTCAAGACCCGTTGGTTTATTGGAGATTTTCTTGGCATTCTAGCCCCTCATCTATCACTTACATTTCTGTGGAGGCGGTTGGGGTGAGGCAAGACCAGCCGGTGGACGCTGTTGATGGTGGCTACCAGGATCACCATGTGGGAGTGGGTTTCATGGAGGGTTATCCGCCGCGGTAGGATGGGTGCATCTTGGAGGCGGATTCTGACGGCGTTCCCGGAGAGGTTGTGATCCAGGGAGATCTCCGTCAGTTCCAGCACATCATGAGAGGTCCGCCTGCGGACAGAGATTTAGGCATTAAAGTACATTTCATATCGTACATCAATTAATAGCGTGTTCGAGTCCTGGTCATGACACTTGGGTCCTTGATCAAGACGATAAATGCTCCTCTTCACCCAGGAGTATATGGGTACCTGTGAGGGCAGCAATAGTTCCTGTGATCAATCTAGCTTGGTGTGTTACATACTGGGCAGCACAGACTGCATACTCCACAGGGAGCCGAGATGGTTTAACCCTTACAGTCCCAATATCTTCTATCCAATAGACATTTGTCATGCTGCCACCATCTTGGTCACATTCCCGGTATCCAGTAACAGTAATAGATGCCAAGTTTCAATGTACAAAAAGGAACCAGACTGTTTTTCCCTTCCAGTCTCGGTTTGATTGCATTGAGATGAATGAGAGAAAATCAAGATGGCTGCACCATGATAAAAGGTCTACTGCCAAATAGAAGGATTCAGTAGGGCCGGGACCGTTAGGTCCAAATAACAATTGCTCATCACAGGGTCAGGCATATCAATCTTATCCAAGTCCAAACAATTTGGTGTGAAGTGACATGCATGTAGGAGAAGAGGATATTAGAGGAATTACATGTAGGCTTGATGCTAGCTAAACTGCCTAGCGAGTAGTGACATAGATGGCGAGTGACCAAGGTAACAATGTTAATGTACCCTGAGTGTCGAAATTGGGTGGTATGGGTGCTACTTAAATATACATTCAATTACAGATCATTTGGTGACATTTTCTAATGAGATGACCAATCAGGGTGGTTGAGCGTGAAACCAGACTTTGTGCTCATTCTCACACATACACTCTTTGCTTTGCTGAGATGTAGAACAAGGAGCCGTTCCAACAGCTTTATTCCACGTACTGCATCTCTTTGGAACTTCTTGCCTGGTGCATGTTTCCCTCCGTCCTACAATCTAGACTGTTTTAAGAGGAATATCAATTCCTACCTTCAGCTCACCTGAGCTATTGTCATCTTAACTATCTATAAGAAAGTTTCTCCAAGACCCTAATCAGGGATTGAACATAGGACTGCTGGCCGCAGGCCAGTGATTTTAGCATTTGGCCAGTAGACTCATCACCAGAAATGTCATGTGGTTTTTTGTTTTTCCAACTGTATTTAATACCTCAATGTTGAATATCTACACTAAAGTATACCGTAATTTCCTGCGGATAAGACGCGTCTTATCTGACTTTTAACAGCACAAAAACATCCCTGCGCCTTATCTACCGATGCGCCTTATCTGGTAACACTTGATTTCAATGTGATGATCAGTGTGTAAAATCTTACAATTTTATACTGTAAAATAATCCTTTCTTTCATCCAGAGTAATCCTACGTGTTATAAATTTATTAAAATCAAACCTTCACCATACGCCCGTTGTGTAACTTTTTAAAAAAACCTTCGACGACACTTCAACAACCATTCAGTAACATTCGAAAACCAGGAATCATTCTTACCAGTAGATGAATCTATTCCTAGTGAGAGAGGTCAGCAGTCCGCTATCTCGGTATGCATACCCGCCGGCACAATCAGGTAGGTTCACATCCTGCAGTACTCCCTGTGAGGCTCCTGTTAATCAATTTGAAAGGTGCGCACATCAGTGGTGTTAAAGATTGACAATTTTGTAAATGCTCATCGGAATATTTTTTCTTGAAATGCCAGTTTTTGAAAAATAAGAAAAAGAAAAATGAAAAGTTTTGATCTCTCAGATCCAAAACATGATGTTGGATAACAGTGAAAACATATGTAACGTTTGTTAACAAAAATAGTGATGAGGGCATTGCCTGGCAGTCAACATACCACACTGGTCATATGGGAAATGTTACATTTTGTGTCACAATTTCCACACTTTAATTCAAGAGTTAATAAAGTCCTTATCAATTCAAATCCTTTACCTAAAATTAAAGCATCAAAGGAAGACCATTTCCTTCCTCCATACACTGTACTACATGTAGGCCTTTATAATGTACATGAAGTGGGTAATTCCACACTAATGGGCCAAAAGATAACTTTGTTATATAGGCATGTGAGATCGAGACAAAAGTAACCATTTTGTTACAGTCTTTTCCTTTAGATTTTAAATCTGTTTATTGATTGTTTGTAGTAAAAAAATAACAAATTACTCGGTGACCTCTAGGAATTACAAGGTCATTTAAAATGTGTTACGCATCAAAGACAGACATATGGCCTGGAAAGAAAAGAAAGAATGAAAAAACCGTTACAAAATACTGTGTCAGTAACTTTCCTAACCCTTAAAGATTGTATTCAATAAAACTGAGATGTTGCCGTGGGTATTAAGGAAATAACAATGGGTAATAAATCACGTACGAACATTGGACAGACGCTTTTGTGACAAAATTCTGTCCTTGTTTGTACGTATAAATTTGTTTTTAAAACTTAAAATATCTTAAATAGCCAGGGAAGAAGTTTCTTAATTTTGGCTGGTAACTATCCCTAAGGGTCTGTAGAATTGGTATCTGGACAACATTGGGCAATACATTTATTTTAATAGAACCTCTATCAAATGATAACAAAAATGTCTGTCCTTGTTACATACGTACTAAATCTTGAAGAATTATCTCCTCCAGTTTATTAAATACTCGGTCATTTACCTTCTTTTTTTGTTAGCCACAATCCTCATGTGCTTCTGAATGTACACAGACAAACATACATGACAACATACTTCATTTTGTTACTACATATGTACTATCCAACGTTCCCCTTCCGTGTCACACTTTTGTGCCCATTAGTGTGGAATTGCCCAAATGCACATTGTCACTGTACATGGATTTTAATGGATACCTTATGTTTTGACGTCATCACACCGCCATCTTAGAGGTAAAACGATGACAAAACAATAAAAAACGCCCATCTATCTACATGTACGCGCAGAGCACAGGGTTAGCCAATGAGTAACCTTCTTTTGACCTCTAGCCGAGGGCGCCCTACTCAAATGACTTTATGTGTATAAGGTCTACTCCATGGTTATGCTCGTAATCTGACCGTCTGTCTATCTGTCTCGATACGATTATTAACTAATCGGCACCCCCGAACAAAGTTATTGAAAAATAGGGAAACCGCCAACATAGGGCTAGAAAGCTACATGATGTACATGTAGCTCGGAAAAATGTCTGTATCCTGCCACCACTTTTCATTTGTTAGGCCAAGTAAAAAAAGTAACAAGTTTCTCGTCCGGACTTGAAAAAAAAGGAGGAGGCGGCGCTTTACTATTTACTATTTTTCAATTTTTTTTGCTATTTTTTCCAAGATGGCCGCCATGCTAAATATGGGTGGTTGAGGTATTATATCACAAATATTGTGCTATTTGAGAATACTGATTAAATGTATGACAAAACAAATGATTTGTATCAATTTAGTCCACTTACTAACACACATATTCATGTGTTTCCGCATGTAAAAATTTGTAATTTTAAAGCAACAAATTTGTCACAGAAAACAATGAAAATCAGCTGTTTTTCGCATCATTGCTAGGTGCCCTGAGCGTTAAAGGTGTTTGGTGGTTAATGGAGGTAGTTCGCCTCAGTGTACCTTGCCATCAAAACGAAGAGCTGGGAACCAAATTGCACAGAAAGCTAGGCGCAGTTTCCAGTCGTTTTGTATTTTCTTAACATGCAGCTAGCGTGCTAAACAATACAAAGCTGAAGTGCACCAAATTTTAGCGGCTGGAGTATAAAACAATACTACAAAAAGCACCGGGCTCAAATACTTAATACTTAACCACTAGTTTAAAACCGAATCAACACACTTTAATTCCCATTCATAAAGACCTTTCCCCTAAAAATATCCACAAACCCATAAAAGTTGAGAACAAATCTGACAGTTTAGCCTCAGCTCACCTTGACCCCTTGAATTTCTATGCTTGTAGAAAAACCGTGAAGTGCAAGTTTCGAACATGCGAGCTTAAGTTTCAAACCATCTCACGCAAGTTTCAAACTTATGCAACCTACCAAATTTGGGCGCTCCATGCAAAACCCGATAGCACCCTCTTTGACAAAAAGTTGCCAGTCTACATGTACGTTGAAACACTTCTGACTGTGTTCATATTAAGCCTGTGACGGTTAAACGTTTAAACGGTTAAACGTTTACAAAATCACTATCCAGATCAGTCGGGCACCCTGACTTCTCACGATCACCAGGCAGAGAATCATAATTAAGATGGCGGCCACCGAGTCACGACGTACTTGAATGTAATTTTTGTACACGTTTTTTTGTGCCATTTTCAAATCATCACATCTGGACAAAGGTATCATTTGGTAATCACTGTCATGTATCAAAGTAAATTTGGAAATGTAAGGAATAATATGAGTAGGTTTGAATAGTATGGGATGTTTAGAAATGGGAGAAATTTGCAATCAAAAACTACCAGTGTGTCGGGTAAACACTTTCTCTATCCTATGGTGCGTAGAGATGGTAATGGTGAGTGTTATATGACCGATGTTAAAAGAGAGCCATGACAGCCCAACAAGGTGGGCTAACTGACAAAGATACAGTCTCGTATTAATAGTCAAAACATTGGGACTTCCATGTACCATAGAGAATTGTCTCTGGTGTTCGTGTTTTTTAGAACTAATTGATCTGCCGCCGACAAACGTTTAAACGGTTAACCGTTTAGAAAAGTTTTGTTTAAACGGATAGTAAATTAAACGTAGGGTCACAGGCTTAGTTTATATCACACGCTTTAACATGGCCATGTGATATCCTCTCGACCAATCAGAATGGATAAACTGTCCCAGGTACATGTATTTATGAATATAGAATACTACGAACGGCTGTTGTAATGCAACTTAGGTGAAAAAAGAGTCAATACAAATTCTTATTTTTTGGCAAAAAAAAACCCCACGAAAGTTTGTTTTTTCTCTCTCGAATTTTTTCCCCTTTTGTTTTGCTTTTTTTAAAGTAGTAAAAAGTTTTTAAAAAGGAGGCGACTGCCAAAAAGGAGGCGGGCAGGGACGAGAAACTTGTAAGTTTTTTTCTTGGCTTTATGAAATAAAATAGCATCTAATTTGACTATGAGATATTCCTTTTGACAAAAATGAGTGAAAAAGTGGTGGCAGGATACGGGAATTTTCCACTAGCTAAGTTAGTAGAGCGCGGGCGAGGTAATCCAGAGCCTGCAGAGGTCCTTGGTCCTTGACGTCAATTTTCTTTTTGTTCAACCCCAAATAAAATTTAATAAACTAAATTGGAAGTTTGATTAGAACTGTTGTGTAATGCAAGGTGAGTGTTTTAACTAGTTGTTGCTGGCTGCCAGGAATCTTTGTGCTGTCAATCACTTGTTTAACCAAATGTGGGCGCCAAATGTACTGATGCGAATGTGCAATGACAAACTGAGTGGCTGATTAGTGATAGTGTACATGACTCCACCATTTTATTTTCTAACATTTTTAATAAGTAAAAAGTCTTTAGTCAAGGCCGCACATCAAACACAGTACAGAGCTCCATCACTGGCAGTCCAGCAGTATAATTGAATAGACAGTAGCACTAGCAGTAGCTAGTAGCACAGCATGCAGCAAGGGGGGTGGAAAGCAAAGTTAAAAGTAAAAATAAAAACAGCGCATTGATTAATGATTGCCATGATTGCAAGTGCAGTGACACAAAAAAACTCAAAATGGGTAACAATGCCTTGTCAATGGCTGGCATAATGTTGCTGTACAGAGTTTTACTCTAAAATTTAGAGGTAACTACACTGTAAGGTAAACATGGTAAACAAGGGTTGGTGTCAACAAATAACAAAGTTCACCCACCACAGACAGTCTGTGATTGTGAGTGTGTGACAGTTCATCACAAAGGAAAAGGTCGACTTGTCTCCTCCCTCACTCACACTCAGTACAATTTCATTCAATCTTCCCAACTTCGCCGAGCCTTACTACACACATAATCTTAAAGAAATCAACAAATAATGTTACCCTTTTAATTTTACGAATTTACGAACCTGTGCTGATCGTCAAGTCCTTCCAACGGGAAATTTCATCTCGCAAAAGCGGAACCTCGTGAAAACTACTGGGTTCCGCCATTTTGAATCAAACAGTAGTTTTAACTGTTTTATGCTTAACTTTTTCCAAGTTATCTAAATCCGAGATTCTCTGCTTCTGTGCCACGATTTCTCTGACAAACACTTGTCTATTCTTTGTTCAAAATTGCATGTAACAAACTTATTAAAGAAAAGGTCACGAGCTGATTTTGAAGCAACACGCCATCAAATTAACAGAGGCTATATATTTATTTTTCATAAAACAGTCGTCAACTAAACTACTTTCCCGCTCTCCTTACAATGAACTATTGGTGGCGCACTTTCAGATTATTCAGCATGGAAAGTTGAATGCACCGCACACTAAAATCATTGTAAACTAATGCTAATTGCTATAAACTAATTTATTCGAAACACTTTTTTTAAATGTCTACCGTGAACAAAATCTCTTTTCTTTCTGATAACTATACTCCTCTTTTCTTTCAATTTGTTAGTAGGTTAGCCATTGAATTTTGAGCTAAAGCGCTCATTCAAAACCACATCTCTGAACAAACTGTTTAGACTCCATTCTGGGAAAAAAAGCTTGGTAATTTCCTTTCGCCGTTTCGAAAATACACAGTTTATTCCTCTTGTTGGCAAAAATTAGGCTCTTTGAGAAACGCAGGTTTTTCGTGATTAATATAATCTGAATTTTTCCAACCTAACATGAAACAGTTTTACTGTACTATGTGTATCTGAAAACTTGGCGTGTAGCGCTAGCCAACAGACGTAACTATAGAAAGATTTAGTTTTAGTCATTTCAATGTTTCTTCATTAGATGAAAATCTTCCGGATATAAAAAGGAAAAGAAAAAAAACAAAAAATAATTCTAGTATGTTTTTCGAAGGACATAATTATATCATTCCAGATCAGATTTTTATTCTATTTATTTTCTACTCTATTTTCTAGCTACAAGTAATTAAACAAAAACAGAGAACAAACAAATTAAACAAAATTAAATAAGAAATACAAATAGGCCAAGGTCCAGATATAATTTAAAAAAAACGATAAAGAACTTTTCCTAACATCTACGTGACCCCAAAAATCTATACACTGGTTTACGTTTTGCCTTTTAACAAATTGCCATTTTTAATATCCACGCAGTTTCGGATATATTTTACTACAACTGTGTGTGTGTGTGTGTGTGTGTGTGTACACACAGAAGGGCATATGTGGGGTCCTGACAACAATGGAACAATGGACCCCACAAGGTCATTTCAATAGGAACAATTGGGCCCCACAAGGGAATTCTTCAGAAAAGGGAATAATAGAACAACAATAGCAGTACCCCACAAACCGGATCCGTAAGGATGTGTGTGTGTGTGTGTGTGTGTGTGGGGGGGGGGGGGGGTGTCTTTTGAGGGGTATAGTTGGGGGTATTTTTTGCTGATTTCCCATTGATTGAGAATAGCAAGTGCCGAGTTTTCTAGCTGCCGTTGATTGTCAAATATGTCAATTGGCATTTTGATAATTGTTTGATAATTTTTTGATCGTCTTTGTACCATTATCTAATGACAAAAAAGTGTTATTGCGGCTAACGAGATGGTTGCTACGGATACAGAGTGAGGGGTCATGCCGCATGCGCCGTTGCACAGGTCCCCAGAGCAGCAGTTAGAGCACATTTTAGCTGGTACCCCGAAGAAACTATCGTCCTTGCATCCTTCGATGCACACTGGTATGCAGCCTCTGACGATCTGTAAAACGTCGTCGTCACCTTGGCTTCTGGACACCAATTTCTGCAATGACACCAACAGCAAATGAACTTTAATATTTGAACGGGTCGATCAGCTGTTTTGATTGGTGCGATGAATGGAGAGATGAAGCTGGAAAGCACACTTCCGAAATTGATCCAAATCAATCAAAAGAAAATCCTTTGGGAATTAAACAAGTTGGAAGATTGTGTTTGTTCACATGCAAAGTTTGATCCCTCCTCTGCCCTTATGGAATATGATTATGAACCGTAAGCAGTGACGTCACCCCGCGGCCATACTAAAGGTAAAGCATGATGGAAAATAGAAGACGCGTAGCTATTTCCTTTACGCGTTGCGCACATGATCGAATGGCCATTGAACATGTTACTTCTATACGTGAGGGCGCCCCACTGCAGTGACATCATCCAGAGCCGTACATTGAGAGAGTTGCGACAACTTGTGATTAGAAGCCATTTGTTGTCAAAAAACAACAAAAACAAAACAAAACAACAAACACAAAACACGCATGGGCGAACACAGGGTGCCAGACTAGAATGCACTTTGGGTTGTGCTGCATTCGGACCGAAAATGGCACCCAGCAATCACCCGACCAAACAAACTCGTCCCTCTATGTCACAACTCTCTCAATCCACAGCTCTGGTGACATCAAGATAGAATGGGATTTTTCTTCCTTAAAAAAAAAAATAAATAAACGTTTTGCTAACCCTGCACTGTTCAGTTTCCTTGCATATCTCGTTCCTCATCCACTTTCCATCCGTGCTGTTGAAAGGATCTCGACACCCCTCCGAGCCGGACCAACCACCTAGCTCGCTGGTCTGCCAGAAGCATTCGTGGCATTGGGTGGCTGACTCCGCTACACCTAGGAGGACAGATATGGCGTTAGACCTTTGCGACGTCACAGTCAAATGTTGTGCCAGCCTAGTGCAAAATTGTCAACGATAAAAAACAAAAACAAAACAAAACACAAACACCCGAACATCCCAACACCCCCACAAACAAACAAACAAAAACAAACAAACAAACAAACAAACAAACAAACAAACAAACAAACAAACAAACAAACAAACAAACAAACAAACAAACAAACAAACAAACAAACAAACAAACAAACAAACAAACAAACAAACAAACAAACAAACAAACAAACAAACAAACAAACAAACAAACAAACAAACAAACAAACAAACACCCCAACAAACAAACAAACACAACAACGACAACAACACAAACAAAAACACTGCACAAATTTAATTATAGAACACGAACACCAACAATAATGTCGACATTGATAAAAGAAGACGCTTAAAAAGCATGACGTACCAACAAAGAAGACGGGAAGTAGGATGAACGAAATAACGCCGAAGGCCCTCATCTCTTGCGAACCTATGACATAACAACGAAAATAGACTGATCAATAGTGGTTCTGTAAAGAGGTACCAGCTTTCTGTAAAGAGGTACCAGCTTTCTGTAAAGAGGTACCAGCTTTCTGTAAAGAGGTACCAGTTTTCTGTAAAGAGGTACCAACTTTCTGTAAAGAGGTACCAGCTTTCTGTAATAAAAGATGTACCAGCTTTCTGTAAAGAGGTACCAGCTTTCTCCAGAGCATAGTAATCGAAACTTCGAGTAATTCCACCAATCTGGTTCTTTTCAGAACCACCACAACTCATAGAGACCACAAACCAAGTTCGTACCTTCACCACGCAACGTTTCAAATCCTACTATACTGTAGACCTTTCCATCGTTGATAGACAAAATGCTCTGGTTGGCATGGACGGCCGAATGTTAGCGAAACATTCAATCGTGTTAACAGATAATGTCAAAATTCAACACTTCTGCAAACTTTAAAACAAATACATCCCATGGTAAGTTGCTTTGTTTCCAACAAATTCAACAGTGTTTTTGAATACTTGTGTAGCATTGTTACAAACTGTGGTCTTTCTGTTTTTGCTTTGTATTTGTGGCAAAAACTAAATTTCTATAATATTGCACGCCACTATTTCGTGTATATACAGTGACTCCAGTTTTTCATTAACTCCCTCCGTTTTTTGTGTGTACAGAATTTTTAATTCAAATTCTTCATGATTATTATCAATAAGTGTATTTTGTTCTACGTAATCAATCCCAATGGTACCAACATAATATTTGTAAAAAAAAAGATTTAAAAGTAGATTTCAAATTACCTGAGTAAGATTATGTAGTTCGACGAAACTCCGCCCGCAAACCTGGATAAAACTACACGGGAAAATTTAGTTACGCATTGTGTTATAAAATGTGTACATTGCAACCGTTTTATTGGCAATGTCGAGATAATTGGACCCGAACCATAAAACAGCATTTACAGTTCGGGGAAAACAAATACAAACACAATTTGCCAAGTCAGAAGAGAGTGGTTACCATTGCGTCCCTGTCTGCGCTGATGTGCAAGCAATGTTTAGTAACACAGCAATAAACACAGCACAAGACAATATTATGGACACATCCAAGGTTCAGTAGCATTACAAAATAGGTGTGCACTTTGGTTTATGATACATGCCGAGGTCAATAAAGACGGTGCAGGAAAAGGGGTAGAAGCTTTGGATTCCTAACCGTTTCTAGTGGATTTGTAATGCCAGAAAACGGTGGAAAATGACACCTCTTTTGTCCGTCTATAGGCCATGTGGTGCAATAGCTACTACATTATTGTTCAAGATGGTGATGACGGCGGCCATCTTAGATTTAGGTCAGGGTAATCCCCAAACTCTACATTTACCTTTCCAGTGGATTTGTAATCATCAACTGTAAAAAGCGAGTAGAAACTAAACTGTAGAATGCTGAAAATGTATAGTATTTAATGTCTGACCTAGAAATGGGTCAGGGCCCACGTGACCCGAATCCGGATTAATTCTGACCCAGGTGTTTTTAGAGTATGTATTTTTTTTTAGCCATGTTGAAATGATTGGCAATGGCCAAGTATTGGTATAGCAAAACCAATCACTGGGTAGATCTTTACTAGTTAATTTGGTTGTGGTGCCCACATCTTAAAGGCACTGGACACTATTGGTAATTACTCAAAATAATTGTAAGCATAAAAACTTAATTGGTAACGAGCAAGGGAGAGCTGTTGATAGTATAAAAACCTTGTGAGAAACGGCTCCCTCTGAAGTAACGTTTTTGTTTTTGAGAAAGAAGTAAACTATTTGAATTGATTTTGAGACCTCACGCGTGAGGTCTCGAAATCAAGCATCTGAAAGCACACAACGTCATGTGACAAGGGTGTTTTTTCCCCATTATTATGTCGCAACTTCGACGACCAATTGAGTTCAAATTTTCACAGGTTTGTTATTTTGTGCATATGTTGCGATACACCAAGCGAGAAGACTGGTCTTTGACAATTATCAAAGGTGTCCAGTGTCTTTAAAGCACATGTACAACATAGGTCGATTTCAAAGACTAGTATCCGCACTTTATGTGACCCAACATATTATACATGAAATAACATACATGTGAAATGTTATGGCTCAATCGGTCTTCGCAGTCATGAGAAAACAGTGAAAAACCCCATTATTATGTTTTCACTGTTTTCAAACGTCTGGTTTTGGACACGCGCGAGGACTTATTGTTTTACTAATTTACTAAAAACTATAGCATTTCAAGGAAAACTATTTCAAGGGAAGTTTACCACCATGACCATCTTTATAACATGTAAGTTATGTGCAAATCTGTAAATATTTTCAATCTTACCAATGTTGTACACAAAGGCTGAAAATATGGTGGCCCTGAAGGGACATCACGCATAGCAAGTACCTTTAAAAACAAATGCAATGTTGCAAATAATTATCGCAATTCTTTGCAAAGATTTCCAAAGACACAAACGGTGAACTCAGTATGTAATTACTTATCTAAATAATTATACAGGTCTGCACAGTATGTCGACAGCGCCACCTACCGATGTGATCCCACGCGATAGCCTTTGGTCCAGAAGTATCAACCCCTCTCAGGAGTCCTTGTGTACGTCATGTAGCTATGACAGCCTAGATTGATTCTTCATTGATGATGACCGCTGTCTAACACAACATCATTATTAAAGGGAGACCATGCATAACGATAACGATTATCCGTGTCCAGATTTCAATCAAAAAGACGGAGGAGCACAGTTGGATGTATTGCATTAAATTACAATTTGAAACAACAATTTGAAACGAAATTATGGAGGGAAGTATGGAGCGAAGGACATGTGAAGTGGGAGGGGTAGGCAGTATGAAGCGGAGGACATGTGAAGGGAGTAGGCAGTATGGAGCGGAGGACCATGTAGGGAGGGGTTGGCAGTATGGAGCGGAGAACATGTGAAGGGGGAGGGTTAGGCAGTATGGAGCGGAGAACATGTGAAGGGGAGGGTAGGCAGTATGGGGCAGAGGACATGTGAAGGGGGAGGGGTAGGCAGTATGGAGCGGAAACTACGTGAAGGGGAGGGTAGGAAGAATGGAGCGGAGGACAATGTGAAGGGGGAGGGGTAGGCAGTATGGAGCGGAGAACATGTGAAGGGGAGGGGTAGGCAGTGTGGAGCGGAGGAGTGAGGGGGGTGGATAGGAGCGGAGAATGTGAAAGGGAGGGGTAGCAGTATGGAGCAGAGACATGTGAGGGGGAGGGGTAGGCAGTATGGAGTGGGGACATGTGAAGGGGGGGGGTAGGCAGTAGGAGCGGAGACATGTGAAGAGGGAGGGTAGGCAGTGGGAGCGGAGGACATGTGAAGGGGGAGGGGTAGGCATATGAGCAGGGATGTGAAGGGAGGGGTAGCGTATGGGTGAGGACATGTAAGGGGAGGGTAGGCGTATGAGCAGAGGAATGTGAAGGAGGGGTAGGCAGTATGGAGCGGGGACATGTGGAGGGGAGGGTAGCAGTGGAGCGGAGGACAGTGAAGGGGGAGGTAGGCAGTATGAGGAGAACATGTGAAGGGAGGTAGGCAGTATGGACGGAGACATGTGAAGGGGGAGGGTGAGTAGGAGCAGAGGACATGCAGTATGGGCGGAGAACCTGTGAAGGGGAGGTAGGCAGTATGGAGCGAACTACGTGAAGGGGAAGGTAGCAGAATGGAGCGGAGGACAATGTGAAGGGGGGGAGGCAGTATGGAGCGGGGACCATGTGAAGGGGGAGGGTAGGCAAAGGAGCGGGGACAATGTGAAGGGGAGGGTAGCGTATGGAGCGGAGAACTGTGAAGGGGGAGGGTAGCAGTGTGGAGCGGGGGACATGTGAAGGGGAGGGTAGGCAGTATGGAGCGAGAACATGTAAAGGAGGGGTAGGCAGTATGAGCAGAGAACATGTGAAGGGGGAGGGGGGCATATGGAGTGGAGGACATGTGAAGGGAGGTAGCAGTATGAGGGGAATTGAGAGGGAGGGTAGGCATGGGAGCGGACTGTAAGGGGGGGGTAGCAGTTGGAGCAGAGACATGGAAGGGGGTAGGCATATGGAGTGAGGGGGGACATGGAGGGGGAGGGGTAGGCAGTATGGAGCGGAGAACATGTGAAGGGGGAGGGTAGGCAGTATGGAGCGGAGAACATGTGAAGGGGGAGGGTAGGCAGTATGGAGCGGAGGACATGTGAAGGGGGAGGGGTAGGCAGTATGGAGCGGAGAACAGTGAAGGGGAGGGGTAGGAGCAGAATGGAGCGGGAGGACAGTGACAGGGGAGGGAGGGTAGGCAGTATGGAGCGGAGGACATGTGAAGGGGGAGGGGTAGGCAGTATGGAGCGGAGGACATGTGAAGGGGGAGGGGTAGGCAGTATGGAGCGGAGACATGTGAAGGGAGGGGTAGGCAGTATGGAGCGGAGGACATGTGAAGGGGGAGGGGTAGGCAGTATGGAGCGGAGGACATGTGAAGGGGAGGGGTAGGCAGTATGGAGCGGAGGACATGTGAAGGGGGAGGGGTAGGCAGTATGGAGCGGAGGACATGTGAAGGGGAGGGTAGGCAGTAGGAGGAGGACATGTGAAGGGGAGGTAGGCAGTATGGAGTGAGACATGTGAAGGGGGAGGGGTAGGCAGTATGGAGCGGAGGACATGTGAAGGGGGAGGGTAGGCAGTATGGAGCGGAGGACATGTGAAGGGGAGGGGTAGGCAGTATGGAGCGGAGGAACATGTGAAGGGGGAGGGGTAGGCAGTATGGAGCGGAGACATGGAGGAGGTAGCAGTATGGAGCGGAGAACATGTGAAGGGGGAGGGTAGGCAGTATGGAGCGGGACAGTATGGACGAACATGAGGGGAGGGGTAGGCAGTATGGAGCGAGGACAATGTGAAGGGGGAGGGTAGGCAGTATGGAGCGGAGGACATGTGAGGGGAGGGTAGGCAGTATGAGCGAACAGTGAGGAGGTAGGCAGTATGGAGCGGAGGACATGTGAAGGGGGAGGGGTAGGCAGTATGGAGCGGAGAACATGTGAAGGGGGAGGGGTAGGCAGTATGGAGCGGAGGACATGTGAAGGGGGAGGGGTAGGCAGTATGGAGCGGAGAACATGTGAAGGGGAGGGGTAGGCAGTATGGAGCGAGAACATGTGAAGGGGGAGGGGTAGGCAGTATGGAGGGAGGACATGTGAAGGGGGAGGGGTAGGCAGTATGGAGCGGAGGACATGTGAAGGGGAGGGTAGGCAGTATGGAGCGGAGGACATGTGAAGGGGGAGGGGTAGGCAGTATGGAGCGGAGGACATGTGAAGGGGAGGGGTAGGCAGTATGGAGCGGAGGACATGTGAAGGGGGAGGGGTAGGCAGTATGGAGCGGAGGACATGTGAAGGGGGAGGGGTAGGCAGTATGGAGCGGAGAACATGTGAAGGGGGAGGGGTAGGCAGTATGGAGGGAGGACATGTGAAGGGGGAGGGTAGGCAGTATGGAGCGGAGAACATGTGAAGGGGGAGGGGTAGGCAGTATGGAGCGGAGACATGTGAAGGGGGAGGGGTAGGCAGTATGGAGCAGAGGACATGGTGAAGGGAGGGGTAGGCAGTATGGAGGGGGAGGGGTAGGCAGTATGGAGCGGAACAGTGAAGGGGAGGGGTAGGCAGTATGGAGCGGAGGACAATGTGAAGGGGGAGGGGTAGGCAGTATGGAGCGGAGGACCATGTGAAGGAGGGGAGGGGTAGGCAGTTGGGAGCGGAAGACATGTGAAGGGGGAGGGTAGGCAGTATGGAGCGGAGGACATGTGAAGGGGGAGGGGTAGGCAGTATGGAGCGGAGGACATGTGAAGGGGGAGGGGGTAGGCAGTATGGAGCGGAGGACATGTGAAGGGGAGGGGTAGGCAGTATGGAGCGGAGAACATGTGAAGGGGAGGGGTAGGCAGTATGGAGCGAGAACATGTGAAGGGAGGAGGTAGGCAGTATGGAGCGGAGGACATGTGAAGGGGGAGGGGTAGGCAGTATGGAGCGGAGGACATGTGAAGGGGAGGGGTAGGCAGTGTGAGCGGAGGACATGTGAAGGAGGAGGGTAGGCAGTATGGGAGGGAGGACATGTGAAGGGGAGGGGTAGGCAGTATGGAGCGGAGAACATGTGAAGGGGGAGGGGTAGGCAGTATGGAGCGAGGACATGTGAAGGGGGAGGGGTAGGCAGTATGGAGCGGAGAACATGTGAAGGGGAGGGGTAGGCAGTATGGAGCAGAGAACATGTGAAGGGGGAGGGGTAGGCAGTATGGAGTGGAGGACATGTGAAGGGGGAGGGGTAGGCAGTATGGAGCGGAGGACATGTGAAGGGGAGGGGTAGGCAGTATGGAGCAGAGGACATGTGAAGGGGGAGGGGTAGGCAGTGTGGAGCAGAGGACATGTGAAGGGGGAGGGGTAGGCAGTATGGAGCAGAGGACATGTGAAGGGGAGGGGTAGGCAGTATGGAGCAGAGGACATGTGAAGGGGGAGGGGTAGGCAGTATGGAGCGGAAACTACGTGAAGGGGAGGGGTAGGCAGTATGGAGTGGAGGACATGTGAAGGGGGAGGGGTAGGCAGTATGGAGCGAGGACCATGTGAAGGGGGGAGGGTGTAGGCAGTAATGGAGCGGGGACCATGTGAAGGGGGAGGGGTAGGCAGTATGGAGCGGAGGACATGTGAAGGGGGAGGGGTAGGCAGTATGGAGCGGAGGACATGTGAAGGGGAGGGGTAGGCAGTATGGAGCGGAGGAACATGTGAAGGGGGAGGGGTAGGCAGTATGGAGCGGAGGACATGTGAAGGGGGAGGGGTAGGCAGTATGGAGCGGGAGAACATGTGAAAGGGGGAGGGGTAGGCAGTATGGAGTGGAGGACATGTGAAGGGGAGGGGTAGGCAGTATGGAGGGAGGACATGTGAAGAGGGAGGGGTAGGCAGTGTGGAGCGGAGAACATGTGAAGGGGAGGGGTAGGCAGTGTGGAGCGGAGGACTTGTGAAGGGGGAGGGGTAGGCAGTATGGAGCAGAGACATGTGAAGGGGAGGGGGTAGGCAGTATGGAGTGGAGGACATGTGAAGGGGGAGGGGTAGGCAGTATGGAGTGGAGGACATGTGAAGGGGGAGGGGTAGGCAGTATGGAGCGGAGGACATGTGAAGGGGAGGGGTAGGCAGTGTGGAGCGGAGGACTGTGAAGGGGGAGGGGTAGGCAGTATGGAGCAGAGGACATGTGAAGGGGGAGGGGTAGGCAGTATGGAGTGGAGGACATGTGAAGGGGGAGGGGTAGGCAGTATGGAGTGGAGGACATGTGAAGGGGGAGGGTTAGGCAGTATGGAGCGGAGAACATGTGAAGGGGGAGGGTTAGGCAGTATGGAGCGGAGAACATGTGAAGGGGGAGGGGTAGGCAGTATGGAGCGGAGAACATGTGAAGGGGAGGGGTAGGCAGTATGGAGCGGAGGACATGTGAAGGGGAGGGGTAGGCAGTATGGATCAGAGGACATGTGAAGGGGGAGGGGTAGGCAGTATGGAGCAGAGGACATGTGAAGGGGGAGGGGTAGGCAGTATGGAGCGGAAACTACGTGAAGGGGAGGGTAGGCAGAATGGAGCGGAGGACAATGTGAAGGGGGAGGGGTAGGCAGTATGGAACGGAGGACATGTGAAGTGGGAGTGGGTTGGCATTATTGAGCGGTGGAAGGGGTGGGTGGGTTGGATGAGAGAGAGAGAGGGAGGGGTAGATAGAAACTATGAAAGCCACATTTATAATTGGATGAGTTACAATTAACTACACCACTTCATCCCTCTGAATTTAGTGCTGTTTAATTCCGTAACCGAATGCTAATTGATGTTTCTTGTAAATCCCAGCCAGAAATCAACCACTTTCATTGACACTAAACCTGGAGAGTCATCCCAACAATTTTGAGAAAAAAATAAAGGGACACGTTACCTTGGATTGGGCGAATTGGGCAAGTAGAATAAAACGATCCACACAATTACACCTCGAAATTGTGTGGTTTTTCCTTTTACTTCGTGAACTAGCACGGTCCGCCATTTTGCAGAACCACATTTTTGACACAATCAATTGCAACGTGTCCCTTTAACCATGTGAAACAAACGTTACACATCACAGTGATTATGGTCATTAATTACAAACCATCAACTCGAAAATGAAAACACAGAACACCGCTTTGTTTCGTTCTAAGAAATATTTAGTTACTCACAAACAGTTTGATTCCCGTCGTTTCAACAGCAATGATTAAAAGCTTAATGATGTCAAATTACATTACTCATCAGTAGGGTAGCTGTTGCCAACAGTTTCAAGGAAAACGCGCTGTTTGCATTTATTTTTGAGGTCATTTCCTCTTTTGATGTGCTGCAGATATCAGGCATTGAAAAAAATCCACATTTCATCTCGGGGCTAATTTTTCATTTTCTATCGTATTATTGTATTATTATATGTGTTTTTATTTTATTTTACACTATACCAACCTTAGAGATAATGTGACAACGCATTTTGATCAAGTACTCAAAGAGCTGAACAGGGCCCAATTTCATAGAGCTGCTTAAGCACAAAACGTAACTAAGCCCAACAAATGTATGCTTACCAGAATAAGGTTACCAGCAAAACTACCATACCACATGTACAATTTGTGACTGGTTTCCTGCTCACTTCTGCTTAAGCGGCTCTATGAAATTGGGCCCAGGCTAAGCGAAGTATCTGAGACAACTGAAATTAACTGTCCATCTTACATGAGGAGAAACTAAACAAAAATGTAAGCATTTAATGTAATAAAACATTTATGAGTTATTAACTAACTAGTGATTTTAATGGGTCGTCTACACTCGAAAAACTCCCGGGAATTGACATGGATTCCGGTTCCCAGGGGGCCTGGCCCATTTGCAGGTTAGGCTGACCCATTTGCGGGTTAGGCTGGCCCATTTGCGGGTTAGGCTGGCCCATTTGCGGGTTAGGCTGACCCTTTTGCTGGCCAGGCTGACCCATTTGCGGGTTAGGCTGACCCAATTGCGGGTCAGGCTGACCCATTTGCGGGTTAGGCTGACCCATTTGAGGGTTAGGCTGGCTCATTTGCGGGTTAGGCTGACCCAATTGCGGGTCAGGCTGACCCATTTGCGGGTTAGGCTGACCCATTTGAGGGTTAGGCTGGCCCATTTGCGGGTTAGGCTGGCTCATTTGCGGGTTAGGCTGGCCCACTCGGGTTAGGCTGGCCCATTTGCGGGTAAGGCTGACCCATTTGCGGGTTAGGCTGACCCGGAAAGTGTGTATACAATATGGAGTTGGAACTCGGATTTTGGGGGTAATTTTAACACAGATTCCGGGTCACTTTGACCCAGATATGGGTACGTCAGGCCACACGGGAGTCAGATCTGGGTCAATTCTCACCTGGACGTTTTTAATGTGTACAGTAGGGCTGCCGACCCGCTAGGTTAAATACATTTTCTTTTACAATAAAGGTTATGTAATTAGCAATTTAGTTAGAACAGAGAGTGCAAATGATTTGAGATGGTGTGAGGGTTTTTCATAAAACTTGAATCAGGAGATGGTATCAAAATAAAACTAAAATCGGGAAAAATGATTACCCGTATTCCGTGGATTCATTTTGGACCAGTTGAGATAATCCAAAATCAGAGTCAAGCATCGCCTCTTAGTTTTGTGGGTCAGTTGGACTCGCATTCAAACGCGCTGCACTAATGCGGGTTAAAACGTGACGTTTTGGATAAGGAATCAAGGTCGGATCGATTCCCAACCCAGTTTTAAGGACAGAATAAAAAACATGTTTAGCGTCCTGCCTTTTTGGAAAAAGGAAAGAGGAGGCCCTTTTTCAAAACAAATGGCCGCCCGACACATTTTCAAGATGGTTACCAGCTTTTCCGTTTTTTTTCTTCTTCGGTGTACTAAAGTCTAAACATACCATCTTATTTCTTATTAATTATTTTTGTCAAAGATCGTTAAAATTTATTTTTAAAAAATAAATAAAAAAACATTAAGAAAAAGAAGAAGGAGGAAGCGGGCGGGGACGCTAAACATGTTTTTTTTGGGGGGCCCGATGGCCGCCACGTTGAATGTCCAATATACACTTTGATGATCACGTGACTTTTTCTGTCTACTTACGGCAAGAAACTGAAGACCTCAAAAATGATAATCTGGTGTCAACAATGATAAACTTGTGACCCAGTTTCAGAACTGACACAAAAAAAACATAAATCCTTTTGAGATTGTCACGAAATACTTCAGACGCGATATTTATATAATAATTCAAAATTGAAAGATTTAATAATATTACGGAAATATACATCAGTTCACTGTACAAGTGGTGTGAAAAGGTACAAATTAAACGGTTGCCACGGGAACAATATACCCTCTTCAAGTTTTTTCTATATTTTTTTCTTCTTTTCATTATGACCCTGAATATTAAACCAATATTTTAGTTCACACAGCGAGGCTTTAATGATTAAGCCCTTCCAACCTCGTTTTCACAACGCAACATATGGGTAATTTGTTATCCTTCCCCGTTTAGCATCCTCCCCCCCCAAAAAAATAAAAATAAAATAAAAATAAAATAAACATAAATAAATAAATAAAACAAAAATAAATAAATAAAAATAAATAATCTCATTGAAGGTATTTTATACAGAATTGGTAGAGCTGACAAAATAGTCGCAGACAGAGTTCATGCTTTGTGTGATAAAACCATATACTTGAAATAAAATAGCTGTTTTAAGTGGAAAGTTGGGCTTCATCCGTTGTGTGAGTCAGGAGAAAATAATGAAAACCCATGAACAATTTTCAGCATTTATAAACAAATTGTCCTTTATTTTGGTTGAAGCAACCAAAATCTGTTTTTCCCCCTTTTTTTAAATCTCTCCCAGAAGTTACCGGTTTGGTTGTAGTTTTCAAAAAGTTGACTATGACTTGGATAGGAATAGTAACATTTTAGGAATGATCGTTCTTGCCTTTTAAACATGAGAACAAACATGGGTGGGGGGAGGGGAGCGGCGGCCTAGATTTTTAACGGGTTCGTATCTTGCCACATCACTAATTTCTACTCTAACCCTGGCCCTTGCACCTCAAATACATATATTGTAACTAATACCTAGAATGTATGATATCAATAACACACACGAATCAATAATACTCTACAAAATCCACTCTTTACGTACTTTGCAAACAGCATAACATCAAAAACTAAGACAACTCTTTAAAAAATGTGATGAAGAAACATATTTGAATAAGCAAGTAGGCACATACTTCTGTATTATTAGTCAATTCAGCCCGATATTTGCAAATGAGTTCAACCCGAAGAATTGAACACAGTAATTCTGCAGTGGTTATACCCTATATAGGATTATGAACATAGACTTGTGTCGAAGCGCCAAAGCAGACCGGCAGGTTTTTTTTCTTCTGTTTTTCTTTTCTTCTGAATTTGGCTTTGCTTTTTTCCCTCTAGAGTTTTGGCGTTACAATGAAAAACATAGTTTAATTTAGTGCACGAATCGTTTTGTGCTTAACCCATTTCTGTGCATCTCTTTATTGGTGATGGTGGCGGGGGGGGGGGTATTAATAATGCTTGCACCGCAGTATTTAACCGTGATGTGTGCACTAAATCGATTTTCCTTTGTATCTTTTTCGATCTTTTTTATTCCCTCTTTTGGGCTGGTATAGTGACAAATTCACCATATCATTAATAATATTAGCAGAATACTTTAAGTCATCACCGATGCAACTGTAGACCTTACAATGTAGTCAGCTTACAATGTAGTTTAAAATGTCCTTTTTTTCCAAATTAATAGTCTACTGAAAAAGTATCAATGACAGAAATGCCTAATTTTCGCACAAAATCCACTTTCACAAATATTTCTCAGAATGAACATCTTATTCGCTCTACGGCAAAAACATCAACCTAAAACTAAGATAATTTTTATAAACTGTGATGAATGGACACACTTGATAAGTGAGTCCCACATAAATTAGTTTTTTTTTAAATCCAGCCTGTTTGCCTTGACATATTAAACCCAAATAATTATTATTATTGCTATTATTTATTCGACCCCAACAATACAAGAACAACAAGTACAATACAAGGCATTGAAAAGAACAAAGAAACCAAACAGAAACGACAAAGCAAAACAAATTATATATATAAAAAAAAAAGATATATAATAAAAAATAAAAACATAAAATAAAAACATAAATAAATAAAGATAAATAAAAAAATAAAAAATAATTAAATAAATAAATAAATAAATCAATCAATCAATCAATCAATCAATCAATCAATCAATCAATCAATCAATTTCGCTGAACTTTCACCTTGGACTTTTGAACTTAGGGTACGTCTCACAGGGCAATTTACAGGCAAACCACTTCTGGGCGAGCTCCATGAAGACAAACTATTCACATTGTCAATTTACACATAATTGTCTCGTGAACAGTAATATCAATAGATTGAAATACATGATGTGATACTGAAGTATTCCCTTTGCATTCAGTGCAGTTGGTTGCCTCCAAGTTGCCTGTTCAAACTGCAATGTCTGACATGGCCAATATTCGTGAATTGTGAACACACCCTCTCAACCCCACCCACTTTCAGAAACTGTTCAAAATTCTCAATACCTTTATATAAATAAAATGTATGCCCAGGATTGGTATAGAGCTGACAAAATAGTAGCAGACAGTGTTCGTGTTGTGTGTGAGCAATCACACATGAAATAACAGACGTGTGAAAATTTGGGCCTAATCTGTTGTGTGAGTCAGGATTTACACAGTGAGGAAATCATAGCCCTCCCAACCTCGTTTTCAACACCTTACATAAAAGGGCTGATTTTTAGCCTTTCCTGTAACAGCCCAAAAGATTTCTCAGTGAGAAAATTTCTCATTAAACTTTAAAATAAAAAAAAAAGAGTATATAAAGACCCGTCGAGTCAAGGATTTAGTCGCAGTTTCCACATTTTTTTGATTGGATTTGTTAATTTTTCCTCCTTAAAAGTATATTTTTTGTTATTTTTTTCACTGCACCTATAAACATAAACCTAGAAAGTATCTTTTTTTGCCAATCATATCCCGACCTTGGACTATCTCTAAGATGTTTTGCTTCGCCAGATTTACCGGATGAAAATGTTTTTAAAAATGTATTTGTTGTATTATTATGATGAATATAATTAGTACTGTTATTAATAAAAAAAAATAAAAAATTGGGGCCAGGACAAATATTACGAGTTTTAAAAGCATCCTTGTGTCACGAACAACATTTTGAATAATGTTAAAGTTTTTGTTTCGGAAATTGAAATGTTGTGTCTTGATTGTCGTAAAAAAAAAAGTGAACAAAAATTTAGATTTATAAAAATAAACAAGCCACACAATATTAAATTTACAGGTGTGTGAATGGATCAATATAATTACGTATTTTTCAATAACTGAGGCGGGGAATTTAACTATCCTACATGAAAGAGCAAAACTTATAATTTATTATTTATAGTGATTTGGTATTGAAGTTAGTCTTGTATTTCGTATTCATAGTACTCACATGTCTGATTAACCAACATAGGGCTCGGGTCGTTGATCTTGTCAGGGTTTATTTTGCAGTCTTGAGTCCCTGGTGTCAGGCTGAAAGAGCGGCAGTTGCACTGCTTGGCGCACGTCAAGCAACACTGCATCGGTGTCATTCCCTTGAAGGTTATTACGGGTTTAGGGCATTTCCCGGTTGGTATGGCCACCGCGTGGCATCGGACTTTCAGAGGGCTGATCGGGGGCTGTGCCGGGGCCTCACACATTGTCCACTTCCCGGTAGGACATGAATCCGCTACATCCCAAGTGCCATCAGCTCGATTCATAAATACGCACGTATCACTGGTAGTAGGATCATTTCCGCCTTTCCAGTTACGGTATTTTTCCATCGTGTCGCCCAAACACTCCACCTGCCCCAAGGTGTTGTTGCAACCAATCCACAGTTTATTACTAGGTCTACCCGTGTAGTGCTCCTGAAACTTCCTCCGTATCCATTCGTTCTCTTCAGCAGAATTGGGTGTGGCGTAATCCGAGCAGTGTTTCTGGCAGTATTCTCTGCCTGGCACGTACCTGCGTTTCGCTCCGTTTCGCACATGGTAGCATCTGTCTTCACGTTGAATCCATAAGTGAGGCTCTTGCTGTCTAGAGCAGCCCAGTTTAGCCCCCAGCACGGCATGTGCGGATTCCCATATGAAGAAAATCACACCGACTTTAACCACGTCAAAAAACATGATTTCAAATGGTTGATTTTCGTGCAGCTGCAATAACATTCAATCACCCCACCAGGAATCAGTTCGATGGTGAAAGTTTATGTTGGTGATCGTTATCAAGAAAATAGTTTGGGAGAATATCAATTTCAGTTGTTGAAAATCTTCTCGCAAATAGCTCTGCAGTTGTCAAGTATCAAGACAAGTTAAGTCACTAAGATATTGAGATCCAATTGACGTTCTATACATTTAATAACTGAATGCATACGACTTAGCGGCAGTAGAAACTAGACATTCAGTAGCGTCTTCTCTGACTGAGTGTTTCAGTTTGATGAGCAAACAGACCAGCAGATACGCTTCCATTCAGTGTCTATGAGGCAAATGGTAACCACGAGATGATCCGTTCTGCCAATTAGCAGAAACAGGTGGGCGTGGTCCTCAAAAATGTGTAAATCTCGGCTGCGTTTGTCGGGTTACTGGATACGCAGTAAGCTAGTCTGTGTTGATCATGCGTTTAGAGGATACTCTTTGTTACACTATACCTTGAGTCGTAATGAAACGATTGGCAATGGTCATGCAAGGTATGCAGGGTTAGCCAATCAGTTGGTTTGTCTAAAACATCACAGCACTTTGAGTTATCACTGATGTACTCATAGTTCCAAATATAGTTCAAAATTAACCCCTTTTTAAAATATTAGTCAAATGACAAATATCAATGACACAACTACCTAATTTACGCACAAAATCCAGTTTTACACATATTTTTCAATATGTTAACCTTATTTACTATACGGCAACAACGTCAACCCAAAACTTAGATAATGGTTTATAAACTGTGATGAATAAACAGAGTTGGTAAGTGAGTCCCACATAATTATTATTATTATTTTTAATCCAGCCTGTTTGCCTTGACATATTAAACCCAAAGATTCGCACAAATCATTTCGCCGAACTTTCATGTTAGATTTATGGACTTATTATTGGGCTGCATCAATATTCAATACGTATTTTTCAATAACTGAGGCGGGGAATTTAACTTTCCTACATGCAAGAGCAAAGCTTGTAATATTGATTATTAATTGTGATTTGGTTTTGAAGTTAGTCTTGCATTTCGTATTCATAGTACTCAAATGTCTGATTAACCAATATAGGGCTCGGGTCGCTGATCTTGTCAGGGTTTATGTTGCAGTCTTGAGTCCCTGGTGTCAGGCTGAAAGAGCGGCAGTTGCACTGCTTGGCACACGTCAAGCAACACTGCATCGGTGTCATTCCCGTGAAGGTGATAATGGGTTGGGGGCATTTCCCGGTTGGTATGGCCACCGCGTGGCATCGGACTTTCAGGGGGCTGATCGGGGGCTGTGCCGGGGCCTCACACATAGTCCACTTCCCGATCACCTCGCATGAACCCGGTACTTCCCAAGTGCCATCATCTGTATCCATATAGGCGCACGTATCACTGGTAGTAGGATCGTTTCCGTCTTTCCAGTTACGGTATTTTTCCGTCGTGTCGCCCAAACACTCCATCTGCCCCAAGGTGTTGTTGCAACCAATCCACAGTTTGGTAGGTCCACCCTTGTAGTACTCCAGAAACTTCCTCCTTATCCAGTCGTTCTCTTCAGCAGAATTGGGTGTGGCGTAATCCGAGTAGTGTTCCTGGCAGTATTCTCTGCCTGGCACGTACCTGCGTGTCACTTCGTTTCGCACCTGGTAGCATCTGTCTTCACGTTGAATCCATAAGTGAGGCTCTTGCTGTCTAGAGCAGCCCAGTTTAGCCCCCAGCACGGCATGTACGGATTCACAAATGAATAAAATCACACCAACTTTAACCACGTCAGGAAACATGATTTCAAATGGTTGATTTTTGTGCTAATGCAATAACAACCAATCACTCGGCCAGAAATCAGTTTGACGGTAATAGTTTCTCTTTGTGATCGTTATCAAGATTTTTTTAGAATATAGAATCTTAATTTCAGATGTTGAAAATCTGTTCGTATATACCTTTGGTCGTCAGTCAATCTCTTTTTGGCAAATCGTCTATGCAATTGTCAAATATCAAGGAATTTGAAGTCACTAAGATATCGAGATCCAATCGACGTTTTACATTAATAACTGAATGCATACGACTTAGCGGCTGTAGAAACTAGAAATCGAGTAGCGTCTTCTCTGACTGAGTGTTTCAATTTGATGAGCAAACAGACCAGCAGATACGCTTCCATTCAGTGTCTATGAGGCAAATGTTAACCACGAGATGATCCGTTCTGCCCATTAGCAGAAACAGGTGGGTGTGGTCTGCAAAAATGTGTAGATCTCAGCTGCGTCTGTCGGGTTACTGGATACGCAGTAAGCTAGTACAAGTCTGTGTTGATCATGCGTTTAGAGGGAACTCTTTGTTACTTTATACCTTGAGTCGTAATGAAACGATTGGCAATGGTCAAGGTATGCGGGGTTAGCCAATCAGTGGGTTTGTCTAAAACACTAGCAGAAGCAGGTGGACGTGGTCTGCAAAAATGTTTAAATCTCGGCTGCGTCTGTCGTGTTCCTGGATACGGAATCTCGGCTGCTTCTGTCGGGTTCCTAGATACGGAATCTCGGCTGCGTCTGTCGGGTTCCTGGATACGGAATCTCGGCTGCGTCTGTCGGGTTCCTGGATACGGAATCTCGGCTGCGTCTGTCGGGTTCCTGGATACAGAAACTCGGCTGCGTCTGTCGGGTTCCTGAATACGCAGTAGCTGTTAGGAGTCACGGGTGGCAAGCGTCCAGAGGGGCCAGCCTCTTTGTTCTATAAGGTGTGTTCAAACGATTGGCAGTCCAAAAAATCACTGTGTAAACGTATGTAAGTCCACATAGTGTTTCAAGTCCCAACATTATGCGGTCCTCTTTTATTCAAAAGTCCACACTTCGTATGTAGCGTTAAAACACGTGCACGAGTTAAACTAGCTGAAACTGACCAATAGACCTCATTACTGATCGTCACTGCGTAGGTTTTGTAGATTTCAATGACTATCGTGTTTTTTCTGAAGCGCGTTTGGACCTCTTGTGATAATTATGTACTACAATAATAAGAACCTCATTAATATTTTGGTCATAAAAAACAAAAAATCAATAACAAACTTTTCCATCACTCATCTCACTTAAAGGAACATTACAGAATTGGTTGTTGCTAACAAAACAGTTGCTGGCAGTGTAAGCACTTTATGTAATCCACCATATACATAAACTGACAAACCTGTGGAAGTTTGAGATCGATCGGCCATCTGGGCCACGAGAAAATAGTGAAAACAAATGAATAAAACGCTCACTGAGCGATAAACTCCAATCGGAAAATTAGTTTATTCATTTCTCATTAAATATGGCATTTCAGACAGAAATATTTCAAGTATTTCATTTCATGTTTTCTACTATCATCATTATTAGACCGTGTAAGTTTTATGTAAATCTGTGATCAAAAGTATATTTTACAATTACCAATTCTGTAATGTTCCTTTAATATTGTCCGCTTAAAAAATGGCTAAAACTACAAACCAAAATAAACAAATACAAAATTCTATAAAATGGCGTCTCGAATAAGTGTTTTTTTTTCAGAACCACCACAACTCAGAGAGAAAGAGATGTGACTTTTATTGAATCTTTCTTGATAGGTTTGCCTATAAATTAGCTTAGCGTTGACAAAACCAATCCATGACCCTACCTTTAAGCTAGCTCTGCCTAGAATTCCCTTAGTAGCGGGGAAAATGTTTCCCTGGAAACCCTCGCGAGATGGATCAGTGACACGGTAGATCATATAAATAGACTCAAACCAAAGAAGTACTCACAGTTTATGGCTTTTTATACAATTTGTTGACTGGTAATTATCGAATGTTTTCATTTCGTTGAAAACCTTTGAACGTAAATTTCAAGTTTAAGTTAAACATTTGGAAAATGTGTGGTGGTCGGAAACAGATAACATTATTTTAATTCGTGAACTAACACAGTCCGCCATTTCGTTGAGTCATAAATTCGGTTCTACAAAATGGCGGACCATGCTAGTTCACGATATAAAAGAAAACTATAGCTTTCGCAGCCCAGAGTGTCCCGTTAAAGTTATAAAGGGAACTAAATGACGTACGATCCCTCCACACATTATAGACATACACCATGGTAAATTGAATTTGGATGGACCCATGCAACAGCCGTCCAAAAAATCTTACACGCTCCGAACAGTCGTAGTCACCAGGCGTCTGTAATAAAAGCGATTTGGTTAATGATTTACTTTATGTTAATTTGTTTTTGTCACAAAGACATCAATAGTCAAGGCTTTCTGTATATACACTGCTTCTTTGTCGTTATACGCTAAAAAAATATATATATTACCCATTACATCGGGCGCTTCAATCTTAAAAATACAGCGTAGCCCATTATGCAGTTTCTAAATTGAATTGGAATGTTCAGGCCATTTAGGCATTTGCATGATTTTGCTTAGATCTATTAAAATGTGAAAAAAAACGCCCAATAAAATAAATTGGATGGAGCTGACTGTTCACGCAGTGTACCGAGCATCGCTGAGCCTATCATTTTAATTGGTTTAGAAAAGACCGCGAGGATATTTTGTTCAGATCCTCTTTGTTTAGCAATAACATGTTTTCATGCCTTCTTGGCACTCATTAGTTGTGTGTGGGTGATTCTTAATAGAATCCGTCGGTCTCATGTCTTGTGAGAGACATATTTTTGTGTGTATTTCGCTTAGGTTCAGGTAAATTGTATATAAATCCGTATGCGGACTTTTAGTCCTGAGTTGAGTTTTCAGTATATGTGACCTGTTCCTCCAGTAGGGAGATTAGGATGTTTAGTGTATCATCCGGGTCTACAAAACCCGAATCATCAGGGGGTGGAGAGAGCTGTTTGGAGGTTGAGTCGGTTGGACTCCGGTTTAGTTTTGCTCTGATCATCTTTTCCCATTGTGTACGCAATGAAAGAAGGGTCTGGAAAGATCCCCGGGAGTGTTTCATGGTTGCGTATTAGAGACCAGTTTTGTTTGATGGATTGGTTTACGTCACTTTGGTTGATGTACGGGTTGCATGTCGTACTGAAAACCAGTGGAGTTTTGCTTTCCGTTCTTTCCTGTTGTTTATGAATCAGATTAGATCGTTCTCTGTGTGATACTTTTCCCGTGGTTTTGTTTAGTTCTGAAATGTTATAAGCCTCTTGCAATTAGCTTTTCAGAGAAGTTGTTGACCTTGAGAAAGAAATCATCTTCGTTATTTGTGTTTCTAGCATAGCGGAGTGTTTCTCCATATATGAATGCTTTGAACACATATGGGGGATGTGATGATGTCTTGTGTATGTATTGGTAGGTATCAGTGGGTTTGGTATATACTTGTGTGTCTATAATACCAGATTCACTGAACTTTCTACCTTCGAAGATTGTCAAGTCAAGGTAGTTGATGGAAGTATCAGAGGCCTCAAAAGTGAATTTGAGGGTTGGGTGTATTTGATTCATGTCGTGGATAAGGCTCTTGAACTCGTCAAGGGTGCTGTAGTTGTCGTCTAACGCCACCAAGTTAGGATGTGATCAGCTTTTTCAAGGATTTGTTTTTTCCAGAACATGTAGTGTAATATCACAGATTTCAGAGCTTGCTGTTGAACCCATGGCGCATCCGATTTTTTGGAGATAGTAGTTGTTACCGAAATGGTAGCAAATTTCTTCCTAATATCAGTTCCAATAACTCACGGATGCAGTTGGAGGGTGGTTGTATGGGTGGGTGGTTCGATCGAGGGCATTGCAAACACTGTTTGACGGTCGTCCGTGTACATTGAGACATCAATACTTGTTATATTATCAGAACATTTTGCGGAAATGTGAATTCCTCAAGTTTTCGCAATAATTATGTCTGCGGTATTACGGGCATAATGTTGGTTGGGCAGTAACTACCAGAAGAAGGAAATAATCCACAAATTCTGATATTTTGGCTTTAGGCTTGAACATCCACTTATGATAAGTATCCCTACGAAAGGCGTGCCCGCGGATGGTGTTTTGTGTATTTTTGAATGTGAAGAGGGAGGGGGTAGGCAGTGTGGAGCGAAGGACAATGTGAATGGGGAGGGGTAGGCAGTATGGAGTGGAGGACATTGTGAAAGGGGAGGGGTAGGCAGAATGGAGCGGAGGACATGTGAAGGGGGAGGCAGTGTGGAGCAGAGGACATGTGAAGGGGGAGGGGGTAGGCCCTATGGAGCGGAGGACAATGTGAAGGGGGAGGGGTAGGCAGTATGGAGCGGAGGACAATGTGAAGGGGGAGGGGTAGGCAGTGTGGAGCAAAGGACAATGTGAAGGGGGAGGGGTAGGCAGTATGGAGCGGAGAACATGTGAAGGGGGAGGGGTAGGCAGTATGGAGCAGAGGACATGTGAAGGGGGAGGGGGTAGGCAGCATGGAGTGGAGGACCATGTGAAGGGGAGGGGTAGGCAGTATGGAGCAGAGGACAATGTGAAGGGGGAGGGGGTAGGCAGTGAAGAGCAAAGGACAATGTGAAGGGGGAGGGGTAGGCAGTGTGGAGCAGAGGACATGTGAAGGGGGAGGGGGTAGGCAGCATGGAGTGGAGGACCATGTGAAGGGGAGGGGTAGGCAGTATGGAGCGGAGGACAATGTGAAGGGGGAGGGGTAGGCAGTGTGGAGCAAAGGACAATGTGAAGGGGGAGGGGTAGGCAGTATGGAGCGGAGAACATGTGAAGGGGGAGGGGTAGGCAGTATGGAGCAGAGGACATGTGAAGGGGGAGGGGTAGGCAGTGTGGAGCAAAGGACAATGTGAAGGGGGAGGGGGTAGGCAGTATGGAGCGGAGAACATGTGAAGGGGGAGGGGTAGGCAGTGTGGAGCAAAGGACAATGTGAAGGGGGAGGGGTAGGCAGTATGGAGCGGAGAACATGTGAAGGGGGAGGAGTAGGCAGTATGGAGCAGAGGACATGTGAAGGGGGAGGGGTAGGCAGTGTGGAGCAAAGGACAATGTGAAGGGGGAGGGGGTAGGCAGTATGGAGCGGAGAACATGTGAAGGGGGAGGGGTAGGCAGTGTGGAGCAAAGGACATGTGAAGGGGGAGGGGTAGGCAGTATGGAGCGGAGGACAATGTGAAGGGGGAGGGGGTAGGCAGTATGGAGCGGAGAACATGTGAAGGGGAGGGGTAGGCAGTATGGAGCGGAGGACAATGTGAAGGGGGTAGGTTTTAAGAAAACAAGTTTTTTGAAAAAATTAAAGTGACACGTTGTCTTGGATTGGGCGATTTGGGCCACAAAAACCAAATATGGTTGGAATTTATTTTTTTAAAGTAGAATATATTGATCCACACGAATACGCCTCGAAATCGGTTGTTTTTCATACCTGGTAAACTAACACGGTCCGCCATTTTGCAGAACCAATTTTTTGACTGCAAAAATCAAATGCAACGTGCCCTTTTAATCATGTCAAACAAACGTTATAAATATGGTCATTAATGACAAAACATCAACTCGAAAATGAAAACACAAAACACCGCTTTGTCTAGTTCTAAGAAACATTTAATTACTCACAAATAGTTTGTTTCCATTCATTTCAACAGCAACTAAAGCTTAATGATATCAAATTACAATACTCATTAGCAGGGTAGCTGTTGCCGACAGTTTTTAGGAAAACGCGCTGTTTGCACTTATTCTTGAGGTTGTTTCCTCTTTCGATGTACTGCAGATATCAATCATTAAAAATAGATCAAAACAAATCTTCTCTTTTTGAAAAAAAAACACCATTTCATTTTCGGGCTATTTTTCTTTTTCTATTGTTTGATCATTGTTATTATTGTTTTTTTTTTCTTTTTTTTCTTACATACCAACCTCAGAGTTAATGTGAACTAACGCACTTTAGTCCATTAGTACTCACAGAGCTCATCAGGGCCCTTAATTCATAGAGCTGCTTAAGCACAAAAAGTAGATAAGCACAACAAAACTATGCTTACCAGAATAAGGTTACCAGCCAAACTACCATACTACATGAACAATTTGTGACTGGTACCCTGCTCATTTCTGCTAAGAAGGCAACTGTTAAGCGATCTTTTCTGCTTAATTTAAGCAGCTCTATGAAATTGGGTCCAGGCTGAACGAAGTGTCCGAGACCAATGAGATTAGCCTGTCCTGTTGACTTGAGGATTGACTAAACAAAAATGCAATCATTTAATTTAATAAAACATTTATGGGTTATTAACTAATTAGTAATTTTAATGGGTCGTCTACACTCGAAAAAACTCCCGGGTCAGAGTTGACCTGGATTCCGGTTCCTAGAAAGTGGGTATAACATGGAATTGGAACTCAAATTCATCGTCAATTTGATCATTTTCTGGGTCATTTTAACACAGATTTCGTGTCACTCTGACCCAGACATGGGTACGTCAGGCCACAAGGGACCCAGATCTGGGTCATTTCTCACCTTGGCGTTTTTAAAGTGTACAGAAGGGCTGCCGACCCGCTAGGTTAAATACATTTTCCTGTACAATAAAGGTTTGTAATTAGCAATTTTGTAATGAGTTATGAGTTATTAACTAATTAGTTATTTTAATAGAGCGGAGTGTGCATATGATTTGAGACGGTCTGAGGGTTTTTGATAAAGTTTGAATCAGGAAATGGTATCAAAATGAAACTAAAATCGGTAATTAATAATGATTACCCGTATTCCGTGGATTCTTTTTGGACCAGTTGAGATAATCCAAAATCAGAGTCAAGCATCGCCTCTTAGTTTTGTGGGTCAGTTTGACTCGCATTCAAACTCGCTGCACTAATGTGGGTCAAAACATGACGTTTTGGATTTGGAATCCGGGTTTGGAATGGTTCCTAACCCAGTTTTACGGACAGAAAAAAAAATAATAATAATGGCCGCCACGTTGAATGTCCAATAATTATGCACTTTGATGATCACTTAACTTTTTTTGGCAAAAAACAAAACAAAAACCATATTTAGCGTCCTGCCTTTTGAAAAAGGGAAAGAGGAGCGGAGGGCCTTTTTTTCTTCTCTCTTTTCAAAGATTGACAGATTTTTCAAGACAACCGACTGGGCTACTTTTCAAGATGGTTGCCAGCTTTTTCGGTGTGTTTTTTCGGTGTGCTAAAGTCTACAAATACCATCTTTTTTATTTTAAAATTGATTTTTTTTGTCAGAGATCGTTAAAAGTTATCCTTTTTTTTGTAAAAAGAAAAGGAAGCGGTCGAGGACGCTAAACTATTTGTTTTATTTATTTTTCCCGTTCAATGTCAAATATGCACTTTAATGATCACGTTACTTTTTTGTCTACTTCCCCTAACAGTAAGAAACTAAAGAGTTCTAAAATGATAATCTGGTGTCAACAATGATAAACTTGTGACCCAGTTTCAACAAAAATCCATAAATACTTTTGAGATTGCCTCAAAATACTTCAGACGCACTTTTTATATAATAATTCAAAATTGAAAGATTTAATAATATTACGGAAATAATACACCAGTTCACTGTACAAGTGGTGTGAAAAGGTACAAATCAAACGGTTGCCACGGGAACAATAGACCCCCTTTCGTTTGTTTTTTTGTTCATTATGACCCTGGATATTAAACCACACAGCGAGGCTTTAATGATAAGCCCTTCCAACCTCGTTTTCACCACGCTACATACGACGGGTAATTGGTAATTCCTCCCAATATAGCATCCCCCCCCCCAAAAAAAAAGTAAAAAAAAAAAAAAAATGTAATAAATTGGTAGAGCTGACAAAATAGTCGCAGACAGAGTTCATGCTTTGTGTGATAAACCGTATACTTGAAATAAAATAACTGTTTTAATTGGAAAGTTGGGCTTCATCCGTTGTGTGAGCCAGGAGAGAATAGTGAAAAACCATGAACAATTTTTAGCATGTATAAACACATTGTCCTTTATTTTGGTTGAAGCAACCACAATCTGTTGTTTCCCCTTTTTTAAAATCTCTCCCAGAAGTTACCAGTTTGGTTGTAGTTTTCAAAAAGTTTACTATGACCTGGATAGGAATAGTAACATTTTAGGAATGATCGATCCTGCCTTTTAAACATAAAAACAAAAAATGGGGGTGGGGTGGGGGAGCGGCGGCCTAGATTTGTAACGGGTTTGTACCTTGCCACATCACTAATTTCTACTCTAACCCTCGCAGTTGCCGATCAAATGCATACATTGTAACTAATGCCTATATCAATAACACAAACGAATCAATAATACTCTACAAAATCCACTCTTTACGTACTTTTCAAACAGCATAACATCAAAAAGTAAGATACATCATTATAACATGTGATGAAGAAACATATATGAATAAGCAAGTAGGCACATACTTCTGTATTTCGATTCAGCCCGATATTTGCAAATGAGTTCAACCCGAAGAATTGAACACAATAATTCTGCAGTGGTTATACCCTATATAGGATTATGAACATAGACTTGTGTCGAAGCGCCAAAGCAGACCGGCAGGTTTTTTTTCTTCTGTTTTTCTTTTCTTCTGAATTTGGCTTTGCTTTTTTCCCTCTAGAGTTTTGGCGTTACAATGAAAAACATAGTTTAATTTAGTGCACGAATCGTTTTGTGCTTAACCCATTTCTGTGCATCTCTTTATTGGTGATGGTGGCGGGGGGGGGGGTATTAATAATGCTTGCACCGCAGTATTTAATCGTGATGTGTGCACTAAATCGATTTTCCTTTGTATCTTTTTTCGATCTTTTTTATTCCCTCTTTTGGGCTGGTATAGTGACAAATTCACCATATCATTAATAATATTAGCAGAATACTTTAAGTCATCACCGATGCAACTGTAGACCTTACAATGTAGTCAGCTTACAATGTAGTTTAAAATGTCCTTTTTTTCCAAATTAATAGTCTACTGAAAAAGTATCAATGACAGAATTGCCTAATTTTCGCACAAAATCCACTTTCACAAATATTTCTCAGAATGAACATCTTATTCGCTCTACGGCAAAAACATCAACCTAAAACTAAGATAATTTTTATAAACTGTGATGAATGGACACACTTGATAAGTGAGTCCCACATAAATTAGTTTTTTTTTTTAAATCCAGCCTGTTTGCCTTGACATATTAAACCCAAATAATTATTATTATTGCTATTATTTATTCGACCCCAACAATACAAGAACAACAAGTACAATACAAGGCATTGAAAAGAACAAAGAAACCAAACAGAAACGACAAAGCAAAACAAATTATATGTATAAAAAAAAAGATATATAATAAAAAATAAAAAAATAAAATAAAAACATAAATAAATAAAGATAAATAAAAAAATTAAAAAATAATTAAATAAATAAATAAATAAATCAATCAATCAATCAATCAATCAATCAATCAATCAATCAATCAATCAATCAATCAATCAATCAATCAATCAATCAATCAATTCGCTGAACTTTCACCTTGGACTTTTGAACTTAGGGTACGTCTCACAGGGCAATTTACAGGCAAACCACTTCTGGGCGAGCTCCATGAAGACAAACTATTCACATTGTCAATTTACACATAATTGTCTCGTGAACAGTAATATCAATAGATTGAAATACATGATGTGATACTGAAGTATTCCCTTTGCATTCAGTGCAGTTGGTTGCCTCCAAGTTGCCTGTTCAAACTGCAATGTCTGACATGGCCAATATTCGTGAATTGTGAACACACCCTCTCAACCCCACCCACTTTCAGAAACTGTTCAAAATTCTCAATACCTTTATATAAATAAAATGTATGCCCAGGATTGGTATAGAGCTGACAAAATAGTAGCAGACAGTGTTCATGTTGTGTGTGAGCAATCACACATGAAATAACAGACGTGTGAAAATTTGGGCCTAATCTGTTGTGTGAGTCAGGATTTACACAGTGAGGAAATCATAGCCCTCCCAACCTCGTTTTCAACACCTTACATAAAAGGGCTGATTTTTAGCCTTTCCTGTAACAGCCCAAAAGATTTCTCAGTGAGAAAATTTCTCATTAAACTTTAAAATCCAAAAAAAAAGAGTATATAAAGACCCGTCGAGTCAAGGATTTAGTCGCAGTTTCCACATTTTTTTGATTGGATTTGTTAATTTTTCCTCCTTAAAAGTATATTTTTTGTTATTTTGTTCACTGCACCTATAAACATAAACCTAGAAAGTATCTTTTTTCGCCAATCATATCCCGACCTTGGACTATCTCTAAGATGTTTTGCTTCGCCAGATTTACCGGATGAAAATGTTTTTAAAAATGTATTTGTTGTATTATTATGATGAATATAATTAGTACTGTTATTAATAAAAAAAAAAAAAAATTGGGGCCAGGACAAATATTACGAGTTTTAAAAGCATCCTTGTGTCACGAACAACATTTTGAATAATGTTAAAGTTTTTGTTTCGGAAATTGAAATGTTGTGTCTTGATTGTCGTAAAAAAAAAAGTGAACAAAAATTTAGATTTATAAAAATAAACAAGCCACACAATATTAAATTTACAGGTGTGTGAATGGATCAATATAATTACGTATTTTTCAATAACTGAGGCGGGGAATTTAACTATCCTACATGAAAGAGCAAAACTTATAATTTATTATTTATAGTGATTTGGTATTGAAGTTAGTCTTGTATTTCGTATTCATAGTACTCACATGTCTGATTAACCAATATAGGGCTCGGGTCGTTGATCTTGTCAGGGTTTATTTTGCAGTCTTGAGTCCCTGGTGTCAGGCTGAAAGAGCGGCAGTTGCACTGCTTGGCGCACGTCAAGCAACACTGCATCGGTGTCATTCCCTTGAAGGTTATTACGGGTTTAGGGCATTTCCCGGTTGGTATGGCCACCGCGTGGCATCGGACTTTCAGAGGGCTGATCGGGGGCTGTGCCGGGGCCTCACACATTGTCCACTTCCCGGTAGGACATGAATCCGCTACATCCCAAGTGCCATCAGCTCGATTCATAAATACGCACGTATCACTGGTAGTAGGATCATTTCCGCCTTTCCAGTTACGGTATTTTTTCCATCGTGTCGCCCAAACACTCCACCTGCCCCAAGGTGTTGTTGCAACCAATCCACAGTTTATTACTAGGTCTACCCGTGTAGTGCTCCTGAAACTTCCTCCGTATCCATTCGTTCTCTTCAGCAGAATTGGGTGTGGCGTAATCCGAGCAGTGTTTCTGGCAGTATTCTCTGCCTGGCACGTACCTGCGTTTCGCTCCGTTTCGCACATGGTAGCATCTGTCTTCACGTTGAATCCATAAGTGAGGCTCTTGCTGTCTAGAGCAGCCCAGTTTAGCCCCCAGCACGGCATGTGCGGATTCCCATATGAAGAAAATCACACCGACTTTAACCACGTCAAAAAACATGATTTCAAATGGTTGATTTTCGTGCAGCTGCAATAACATTCAATCACCCCACCAGGAATCAGTTCGATGGTGAAAGTTTATGTTGGTGATCGTTATCAAGAAAATAGTTTGGGAGAATATCAATTTCAGTTGTTGAAAATCTTCTCGCAAATAGCTCTGCAGTTGTCAAGTATCAAGACAAGTTAAGTCACTAAGATATTGAGATCCAATTGACGTTCTATACATTTAATAACTGAATGCATACGACTTAGCGGCAGTAGAAACTAGACATTCAGTAGCGTCTTCTCTGACTGAGTGTTTCAGTTTGATGAGCAAACAGACCAGCAGATACGCTTCCATTCAGTGTCTATGAGGCAAATGGTAACCACGAGATGATCCGTTCTGCCAATTAGCAGAAACAGGTGGGCGTGGTCCTCAAAAATGTGTAAATCTCGGCTGCGTTTGTCGGGTTACTGGATACGCAGTAAGCTAGTCTGTGTTGATCATGCGTTTAGAGGATACTCTTTGTTACACTATACCTTGAGTCGTAATGAAACGATTGGCAATGGTCATGCAAGGTATGCAGGGTTAGCCAATCAGTTGGTTTGTCTAAAACATCACAGCACTTTGAGTTATCACTGATGTACTCATAGTTCCAAATATAGTTCAAAATTAACCCCTTTTTAAAATATTAGTCAAATGACAAATATCAATGACACAACTACCTAATTTACGCACAAAATCCAGTTTTACACATATTTTTCAATATGTTAACCTTATTTACTATACGGCAACAACGTCAACCCAAAACTTAGATAATGGTTTATAAACTGTGATGAATAAACAGAGTTGGTAAGTGAGTCCCACATAATTATTATTATTATTTTTAATCCAGCCTGTTTGCCTTGACATATTAAACCCAAAGATTCGCACAAATCATTTCGCCGAACTTTCATGTTAGATTTATGGACTTATTATTGGGCTGCATCAATATTCAATACGTATTTTTCAATAACTGAGGCGGGGAATTTAACTTTCCTACATGCAAGAGCAAAGCTTGTAATATTGATTATTAATTGTGATTTGGTTTTGAAGTTAGTCTTGCATTTCGTATTCATAGTACTCAAATGTCTGATTAACCAATATAGGGCTCGGGTCGCTGATCTTGTCAGGGTTTATGTTGCAGTCTTGAGTCCCTGGTGTCAGGCTGAAAGAGCGGCAGTTGCACTGCTTGGCACACGTCAAGCAACACTGCATCGGTGTCATTCCCGTGAAGGTGATAATGGGTTGGGGGCATTTCCCGGTTGGTATGGCCACCGCGTGGCATCGGACTTTCAGGGGGCTGATCGGGGGCTGTGCCGGGGCCTCACACATAGTCCACTTCCCGATCACCTCGCATGAACCCGGTACTTCCAAGTGCCATCATCTGTATCCATATAGGCGCACGTATCACTGGTAGTAGGATCGTTTCCGTCTTTCCAGTTACGGTATTTTTCCGTCGTGTCGCCCAAACACTCCATCTGCCCCAAGGTGTTGTTGCAACCAATCCACAGTTTGGTAGGTCCACCCTTGTAGTACTCCAGAAACTTCCTCCTTATCCAGTCGTTCTCTTCAGCAGAATTGGGTGTGGCGTAATCCGAGTAGTGTTCCTGGCAGTATTCTCTGCCTGGCACGTACCTGCGTGTCACTTCGTTTCGCACCTGGTAGCATCTGTCTTCACGTTGAATCCATAAGTGAGGCTCTTGCTGTCTAGAGCAGCCCAGTTTAGCCCCCAGCACGGCATGTACGGATTCACAAATGAATAAAATCACACCAACTTTAACCACGTCAGGAAACATGATTTCAAATGGTTGATTTTTGTGCTAATGCAATAACAACCAATCACTCGGCCAGAAATCAGTTTGACGGTAATAGTTTCTCTTTGTGATCGTTATCAAGATTTTTTTAGAATATAGAATCTTAATTTCAGATGTTGAAAATCTGTTCGTATATACCTTTGGTCGTCAGTCAATCTCTTTTTGGCAAATCGTCTATGCAATTGTCAAATATCAAGGAATTTGAAGTCACTAAGATATCGAGATCCAATCGACGTTTTACATTAATAACTGAATGCATACGACTTAGCGGCTGTAGAAACTAGAAATCGAGTAGCGTCTTCTCTGACTGAGTGTTTCAATTTGATGAGCAAACAGACCAGCAGATACGCTTCCATTCAGTGTCTATGAGGCAAATGTTAACCACGAGATGATCCGTTCTGCCCATTAGCAGAAACAGGTGGGTGTGGTCTGCAAAAATGTGTAGATCTCAGCTGCGTCTGTCGGGTTACTGGATACGCAGTAAGCTAGTACAAGTCTGTGTTGATCATGCGTTTAGAGGGAACTCTTTGTTACTTTATACCTTGAGTCGTAATGAAACGATTGGCAATGGTCAAGGTATGCGGGGTTAGCCAATCAGTGGGTTTGTCTAAAACACTAGCAGAAGCAGGTGGACGTGGTCTGCAAAAATGTTTAAATCTCGGCTGCGTCTGTCGTGTTCTGGATACGGAATCTCGGCTGCTTCTGTCGGGTTCCTAGATACGGAATCTCGGCTGCGTCTGTCGGGTTCCTGGATACGGAATCTCGGCTGCGTCTGTCGGGTTCCTGGATACGGAATCTCGGCTGCGTCTGTCGGGTTCCTGGATACAGAAACTCGGCTGCGTCTGTCGGGTTCCTGAATACGCAGTAGCTGTTAGGAGTCACGGGTGGCAAGCGTCCAGAGGGGCCAGCCTCTTTGTTCTATAAGGTGTGTTCAAACGATTGGCAGTCCAAAAAATCACTGTGTAAACGTATGTAAGTCCACATAGTGTTTCAAGTCCCAACATTATGCGGTCCTCTTTTATTCAAAAGTCCACACTTCGTATGTAGCGTTAAAACACGTGCACGAGTTAAACTAGCTGAAACTGACCAATAGACCTCATTACTGATCGTCACTGCGTAGGTTTTGTAGATTTCAATGACTATCGTGTTTTTTCTGAAGCGCGTTTGGACCTCTTGTGATAATTATGTACTACAATAATAAGAACCTCATTAATATTTTGGTCATAAAAAACAAAAAATCAATAACAAACTTTTCCATCACTCATCTCACTTAAAGGAACATTACAGAATTGGTTGTTGCTAACAAAACAGTTGCTGGCAGTGTAAGCACTTTATGTAATCCACCATATACATAAACTGACAAACCTGTGGAAGTTTGAGATCGATCGGCCATCTGGGCCACGAGAAAATAGTGAAAACAAATGAATAAAACGCTCACTGAGCGATAAACTCCAATCGGAAAATTAGTTTATTCATTTCTCATTAAATATGGCATTTCAGACAGAAATATTCCAAGGGATGTTTTCTACTATCATCATTATTAGACCGTGTAAGTTTTATGTAAATCTGTGATCAAAAGTATATTTTACAATTACCAATTCTGTAATGTTCCTTTAATATTGTCCGCTTAAAAAATGGCTAAAACTACAAACCAAAATAAACAAATACAAAAATCTATAAAATGGCGTCTCGAATAAGTGTTTTTTTCAGAACCACCACAACTCAGAGAGAAAGAGATGTGACTTTTATTGAATCTTTCTTGATAGGTTTGCCTATAAATTAGCTTAGCGTTGACAAAACCAATCCATGACCCTACCTTTAAGCTAGCTCTGCCTAGAATTCCCTTAGTAGCGGGGAAAATGTTTCCCTGGAAACCACTGTGTGATGGATCAGTGACACGGTAGATCATATAAATAGACTCAAACCAAAGAAGTACTCACAGTTTATGGCTTTTTATACAATTTGTTGACTGGTAATTATCGAATGTTTTCATTTCGTTGAAAACCTTTGAACGTAAATTTCAAGTTTAAGTTAAACATTTGGAAAATGTGTGGTGGTCGGAAACAGATAACATTATTTTAATTCGTGAACTAACACAGTCCGCCATTTCGTTGAGTCATAAATTCGGTTCTACAAAATGGCGGACCATGCTAGTTCACGATATAAAAGAAAACTATAGCTTTCGCAGCCCAGAGTGTCCCGTTAAAGTTATAAAGGGAACTAAATGACGTACGATCCCTCCACACATTATAGACATACACCATGGTAAATTGAATTTGGATGGACCCATGCAACAGCCGTCCAAAAAATCTTACACGCTCCGAACAGTCGTAGTCACCAGGCGTCTGTAATAAAAGCGATTTGGTTAATGATTTACTTTATGTTAATTTGTTTTTGTCACAAAGACATCAATAGTCAAGGCTTTCTGTATATACACTGCTTCTTTGTCGTTATACGCTAAAAAAAATATATATTACCCATTACATCGGGCGCTTCAATCTTAAAAATACAGCGTAGCCCATTATGCAGTTTCTAAATTGAATTGGAATGTTCAGGCCATTTAGGCATTTGCATGATTTTGCTTAGATCTATTAAAATGTGAAAAAAAACGCCCAATAAAATAAATTGGATGGAGCTGACTGTTCACGCAGTGTACCGAGCATCGCTGAGCCTATCATTTTAATTGGTTTAGAAAAGACCGCGAGGATATTTTGTTCAGATCCTCTTTGTTTAGCAATAACATGTTTTCATGCCTTCTTGGCACTCATTAGTTGCGTGTGGGTGATTCTTAATAGAATCCGCCGGTCTCATGTCTGACATATTTTTGTGTGTATTTCGCTAAGGTTCAGGTAAATTGTATATAAATCCGTATGCGGATTTTTAGTCCTGAGTTGAGTTTTCAGTATATGTGACCTGTTCCTCCAGTAGGGAGATTAGGATGTTTAGTGTATCATCCGGGTCTACAAAACCCGAATCATCAGGGGGTGGAGAGAGCTGTTTGGAGGTGGAGTTGGTTGGACTCCGGTTTAGTTTTGCTCTGATCATCTTTTCCCATTGTGTACGCAATGAAAGAAGGGTCTGGAAAGATCCCCGGGAGTGTTTCATGGTTGCGTATTAGAGACCAGTTTTGTTTGATGGATTGGTTTACGTCACTTTGGTTGATGTACGGGTTGCATGTCGTACTGAAAACCAGTGGAGTTTTGCTTTCCGTTCTTTCCTGTTGTTTATGAATCAGATTAGATCGTTCTCTGTGTGATACTTTTCCCGTGGTTTTGTTTAGTTCTGAAATGTTATAAGCCTCTTGCAATTAGCTTTTCAGAGAAGTTGTTGACCTTGAGAAAGAAATCATCTTCGTTATTTGTGTTTCTAGCATAGCGGAGTGTTTCTCCATATATGAATGCTTTGAACACATATGGGGGATGTGATGATGTCTTGTGTATGTATTGGTAGGTATCAGTGGGTTTGGTATATACTTGTGTGTCTATAATACCAGATTCACTGAACTTTTACCTTCGAAGATTGTCAAGTCAAGGTAGTTGATGGAAGTATCAGAGGCCTCAAAAGTGAATTTGAGGGTTGGGTGTATTTGATTCATGTCGTGGATAAGGCTCTTGAACTCGTCAAGGGTGCTGTAGTTGTCGTCTAACGCCACCAAGTTAGGATGTGATCAGCTTTTTCAAGGATTTGTTTTTTCCAGAACATGTAGTGTAATATCACAGATTTCAGAGCTTGCTGTTGAACCCATGGCGCATCCGATTTTTTGGAGATAGTAGTTGTTACCGAAATGGTAGCAAATTTCTTCCTAATATCAGTTCCAATAACTCACGGATGCAGTTGGAGGGTGGTTGTATGGGTGGGTGGTTCGATCGAGGGCATTGCAAACACTGTTTGACGGTCGTCCGTGTACATTGAGACATCAATACTTGTTATATTATCAGAACATTTTGCGGAAATGTGAATTCCTCAAGTTTTCGCAATAATTATGTCTGCGGTATTACGGGCATAATGTTGGTTGGGCAGTAACTACCAGAAGAAGGAAATAATCCACAAATTCTGATATTTTGGCTTTAGGCTTGAACATCCACTTATGATAAGTATCCCTACGAAAGGCGTGCCCGCGGATGGTGTTTTGTGTATTTTTGAATGTGAAGAGGGAGGGGGTAGGCAGTGTGGAGCGAAGGACAATGTGAATGGGGAGGGGTAGGCAGTATGGAGTGGAGGACATTGTGAAAGGGGAGGGGTAGGCAGAATGGAGCGGAGGACATGTGAAGGGGGAGGCAGTGTGGAGCAGAGGACATGTGAAGGGGGAGGGGGTAGGCAGTATGGACCGGAGGACAATGTGAAGGGGGAGGGGTAGGCAGCATGGAGCGGAGGACATGTGAAGGGGGAGGGGAGAGGGGTAGGCGGTATGGAGCAGAGGACATGTGAAGGGGGGTGGGGGTAGGCAGTATGGAGCGGAAGACAATGTGAAGGGGGAGGGGGAGGGGTAGGCGGTATGGAGCAGAGGACATGTGAAGGGGGAGGGGGAGGGGTAGGCAGTATGGAGCAGAGGACATGTGAAGGGGGAGGGGGGAGGGGTAGGCGGTATGGAGCAGAGGACATGTGAAGGGGGTGGGGGTAGGCAGTATGGACCGGAGGACATGTGAAGGGGGTGGGGGAGGGGTAGGCAATATGGACCGGAGGACATGTGAAGGGGGTGGTGGAGGGGTAGGCAATATGGAGCAGAGGACATGTGAAGGGGGGGGGGAGGGGTAGGCAGTATGGAGCAGAGGACATGTGAAGGGGGTGGGGGGAGGGGTAGGCGGTATGGAGCAGAGGACATGTGAAGGGGGTGGGGTAGGCAGTATGGACCGGAGGACATGTGAAGGGGGTGGGGGTAGGCAGTATGGACCGGAGGACAATGTGAAGGGGAGGGGGGAGGGGTAGGCGGTATGGAGCAGAGGACATGTGAAGGGGGGAGGGGTAGGCAGTATGGACGGAGGACATGTGAAAGGGGAAGGGGTAGGCAGTATGGAGCGGAGGACATGTGAAGGGGTGGTGGAGGGGTAGGCAGTATGGAGCAGAGGACATGTGAAGGGGGGGGGAGGGGTAGGCAGTATGGAGCAGAGGACATGTGAAGGGGGTTGGGGAGGGGTAGGCGGTATGGAGCAGAGGACATGTGAAGGGGGAGGGGCAGGCAGTATGGACCGGAGGACAATGTGAAGGGGGAGGGGTAGGCAGCATGGAGCGGAGGACATGTGAAGGGGGAGGGGAGAGGGGTAGGCGGTATGGAGCAGAGGACATGTGAAGGGGGGTGGGGGTAGGCAGTATGGAGCGGAAGACAATGTGAAGGGGGAGGGGGAGGGGTAGGGGTATGGAGCAGAGGACATGTGAAGGGGGAGGGGGAGGGGTAGGCAGTATGGAGCAGAGGACATGTGAAGGGGGAGGGGGAGGGGTAGGCAGTATGAAGCAGAGGACATGTGAAGGGGGTGGGGGAGGGGTAGGCGGTATGGAGCAGAGGACATGTGAAGGGGGTGGGGGTAGGCAGTATGGACCGGAGGACATGTGAAGGGGGTGGTGGAGGGGTAGGCAATATGGAGCAGAGGACATGTGAAGGGGGAGGGGGAGGGGTAGGCAGTATGGAGCAGAGGACATGTGAAGGGGGTGGGGGGAGGGGTAGGCGGTATGGAGCAGAGGACATGTGAAGGGGGTGGGGGTAGGCAGTATGGACCGGAGGACATGTGAAGGGGGAGGGGTAGGCAGTATGGAGCGGAGGACATGTGAAGGGGGTGGGGGTAGGCAGTATGGACCGGAGGACATGTGAAGGGGATGGTGGAGGGGTAGGCAATATGGAGCAGAGGACATGTGAAGGGGGAGGGGGAGGGGTAGGCAGTATGGAGCAGAGGACATGTGAAGGGGGTGGGGGGAGGGGTAGGCGGTATGGAGCAGAGGACATGTGAAGGGGGTGGGGGTAGGCAGTATGGACCGGAGGACATGTGAAGGGGGTGGGGGTAGGCAGTATGGACCGGAGGACAATGTGAAGGGGGAGGGGGGAGGGGTAGGCGGTATGGAGCAGAGGACATGTGAAGGGGGAGGGGTAGGCAGTATGGACCGGAGGACATGTGAAGGGGGAGGGGTAGGCAGTATGGAGCGGAGGACATGTGAAGGGGGTGGTGGAGGGGTAGGCAGTATGGAGCAGAGGACATGTGAAGGGGGAGGGGGAAGGGTAGGCAGTATGGAGCAGAGGACATGTGAAGGGGGTTGGGGGAGGGGTAGGCGGTATGGAGCAGAGGACATGTGAAGGGGGTGGGGGTAGGCAGTATGGACCGGAGGACATGTGAAGGGGGTGGGGGTAGGCAGTATGGACCGGAGGACAATGTGAAGGGGGAGGGGGGAGGGGTAGACGGTATGGAGCAGAGGACATGTGAAGGGGGAGGGGTAGGCAGTATGGACCGGAGGACATGTGAAGGGGGAGGGGTAGGCAGTATGGAGCGGAGGACATGTGAAGGGGGTGGGGGTAGGCAGTATGGACCGGAGGACAATGTGAAGGGGGAGGGGGGAGGGGTAGGCGGTATGGAGCAGAGGACATGTGAAGGGGTAGGGGTAGGCAGTATGGACCGGAGGACATGTGAAGGGGGAGGGGTAGACAGTATGGAGCGGAGGACATGTGAAGGGGGTGGGGGTAGGCAGTATGGACCGGAGGACAATGTGAAGGGGGAGGGGGGAGGGGTAGGCGGTATGGAGCAGAGGACATGTGAAGGGGGTGGGGGTAGGCAGTATGGACCGGAGGACAATGTGAAGGGGAGAGGCAGTGTGGAGCAGAGGACAATGTGAAAGGGGAGGGGGTAGGCACTATGGAGCGGAGGACAATGTGAAGGGGAGAGGCAGTGTGGAGCAGAGGACAATGTGAAGGGGGAGGGGGTAGGCACTATGGAGCGGAGGACAATGTGAAGGGGAGAGGCAGTGTGGAGCAGAGGACAATGTGAAGGGGGAGGGGGTAGGCACTATGGAGCGGAGGACAATGTGAAGGGTAGGTTTTAAGACAACAAGTTTAAAAAAAAAAATTAAAGGGACACGTTGCCTTGGATTGGGCGATTTGGGCCACAAAAACCAAATATGGTTGGAAAAAAATGTTTTAAAAGTAGAATATATTGATCCACACGAATACGCCTCGAAATCGGTGGTTTTTCCTGTTACCTGGTAAACTAAGACGGTCCGCCATTTTGCAGAACCAAATTTTTGATTCCACAAATTCAAATGCAACGTGTCCCTTTAATCATGTCAAACAAACGTTATAAATATGGTCATTAATGACAAAACATCAACTCGAAAATGAAAACACAAAACACCGCTTTGTCTCGTTCTAAGAAACATTTAATTACTCACAAATAGTTTGTTTCCATTCATTTCAACAGCAACTAAAGCTTAATGATATCAAATTACAATACTCATTAGCAGGGTAGCTGTTGCCGACAGTCTTAAGGAAAACGCGCTGTTTGCACTTATTCTTGAGGTTGTTTCCTCTTTCGATGTACTGCAGACATCAATCATTAAAAATAGATCAAAATAAATCTTCTCTTTTTGAAAAAAAACCCATTTCATTTCGGGGCTATTTTTCTTTTTCTATTGTTTGATCATTGTTATTATTGTTTTTTTTTGTTTTTGTTTTTGTTTTTTTCTTACATACCAACCTCAGAGATAATGTGAATTAACGCACTTTAGTCCATTAGTACTCACAGAGCTCATCAGGGCCCTTAATTCATAGAGCTGCTTAAGCACAAAAAGTAGATAAGCACAACAAAACTATGCTTACCAGAATAAGGTTACCAGCCAAACTACCATACTACATGAACAATTTGTGACTGGTACCCTGCTCATTTCTGCTAAGAAGGCAACTGTTAAGCGATCTTTTCTGCTTAATTTAAGCAGCTCTATGAAATTGGGTCCAGGCTGAACGAAGTGTCCGAGACCAATGAGATTAGCCTGTCCTGTTGACTTGAGGATTGACTAAACAAAAATGCAATCATTTAATTTAATAAAACATTTATGGGTTATTAACTAATTAGTAATTTTAATGGGTCGTCTACACTCAAAAAAAACTCCCGGGTCAGAGTTGACCTGGATTCCGGTTCCTAGAAAGTGGGTATAACATGGAATTGGAACTCAAATTCATCGTCAATTTGATAATTTTCTGGGTCATTTTAACGCAGATTTCGTGTCACTCTGACCCAGACATGGGTACGTCAGGCCACAAGGGACCCAGATCTGGGTAATTTCTCACCTGGGCATTTTTAGAGTGTACAGTAGGGCTGCCGACCCGCTAGGTTAAATACATTTTCATGTACAATAAAGGTTGTAATTAGCAATTTTGTAATGAGTTATGAGTTATTAACTAATTAGTTATTTTAATAGAGTGGAGTGTGCATATGATTTGAGACGGTCTGAGGTTTTTTTTTTATAAAGTTTGAATCAGGAAATGGTATCAAAATGAAACTAAAATCGGTAATTAATAATGATTACCCGTATTCCGTGGATTCTTTTTGGACCAGTTGAGATAATCCAAAATCAGAGTCAAGCATCGCCTCTTAGTTTTGTGGGTCAGTTTGACTCGCATTCAAACTCGCTGCACTAATGTGGGTCAAAACATGACGTTTTGGATTGGAATCCGGGTCGGACTGGTTCCTAATCCAGTTTTACGGACAGAAAACAATAATAATAATGGCCGCCACGTTGAATGTCCAATAATTATGCACTTTGATGATCACGTGACTTTTTTTGGCAAAAAACAAAACAAAAACCATATTTAGCGTCCTGCCTTTTGAAAAAGGGAAAGAGGAGCGGAGGGCCTTTTTTTCTTCTCTCTTTTAAAGATTGACAGATTTTTCAAGACAACCGACTGGGCTACTTTTCAAGATGGTTGCCAGCTTTTTCGGTGTGTTTTTTCGGTGTGCTAAAGTCTAAAAATACCATCTTTTTTATTTTAAAATTGATTTTTTTTTGTCAGAGATCGTTAAAAGTTATCCTTTTTTGTAAAAAGAAAAGGAAGCGGGCGAGGACGCTAAACTATTTTTTTATTTATTTTTCCCGTTCAATGTCAAATATGCACTTTAATGATCACGTTACTTTTTTGTCTACTTCCCCTAACAGTAAGAAACTAAAGAGTTCTAAAATGATAATCTGGTGTCAACAATGATAAACTTGTGACCCAGTTTCAACAAAAATCCATAAATACTTTTGAGATTGCCTCAAAATACTTCAGACGCACTTTTCTATATAATAATTCAAATTGAAAGATTTAATAATATTACGGAAATAATACACCAGTTCACTGTACAAGTGGTGTGAAAAGGTACAAATCAAACGGTTGCCACGGGAACAATAGACCCCCTTTCGTTTGTTTTTTGTTCATTATGACCCTGGATATTAAACCACACAGCGAGGCTTTAATGATAAGCCCTTCCAACCTCGTTTTCACCACGCTACATACGACGGGTAATTTGTTATTCCTCCCCGTATAGCATCCCCCCAAAAAAGTAAAAAAAAAAAAAAAAAGTAATAAATTGGTAGAGCTGACAAAATAGTCGCAGACAGTGTTCATGCTTTGTGTGATAAACCGTATGCTTGAAATAAAATAACTGTTTTAATTGGAAAGTTGGGCTTCATCCGTTGTGTGAGCCAGGAGAAAATAGTGAAAAACCATGAACAATTTTTAGCATGTATAAACACATTGTCCTTTATTTTGGTTGAAGCAACCGCAATCTGTTGTTTCCCCCTTTTTTAAATCTCTCCCAGAAGTTACCAGTTTGGTTGTAGTTTTCAAAAAGTTTACTATGACCTGGATAGGAATAGTAACATTTTAGGAATGATCGATCCTGCCTTTTAAACATAAAAACAAAAAATGGGGGTGGGGTGGGGGAGATTTGTAACGGGTTTGTACCTTGCCACATCACTAATTTCTACTCTAACCCTCGCAGTTGCCGATCAAATGCATACATTGTAACTAATGCCTATATCAATTACACAAATGAATCAATAATACTCTACAAAATCCACTCTTTACGTACTTTTCAAACAGCATAACATCAAAAAGTAAGATACATCATTATAACATGTGATGAAGAAACATATTTGAATAAGCAAGTAGGCACATACTTCTGTATTTCGATTCAGCCCGATATTTGCAAATGAGTTCAACCCGAAGAATTGAACACAATAATTCTGCAGTGGTTATACCCTATATAGGATTATGAACATAGACTTGTGTCGAAGCGCCAAAGCAGACCGGCAGGTTTTTTTCGTCTTCTTTTTTTTTCTTCTTTTCTTCTGGACTTGGCTTTGCTTTTTTTCCCCCTACGGTTTCGGCATTTCATCGAAAAACATAGTTTAATTTAGCGCACGAATCGTTTTGGGCTTAACCCATTTCTGTGCATCTCTTTATTGGTGATGGTGGCGGGGGGGGGGGGGTATTAATAATGCTTGCACCGCAGTTTTTAATCGTGATGTGTGCACTAAATCGATTTTACTTTGTATCTTTTTTCGATCTATTTTATTCCCTCTTTTGGGCTGGTATAGTGACAAATTCATCATATCATTAATAATATTATCATAATACTTTAAATCATCACCGATGCAACTGTTGTAGCTCACAATGTAGTTTAAAATTTCCTCTTTTTTCAAATTTGTCTTATAAAAAAGTATCAATGACAGAAATGCTTAATTTACGCACAAAGTCCACTTTTACAAATACTTTTCAAAATGTACAACTTATTCACTCTACGGCAAAAAACATCAACCCAAAACTAAGATAATTTTTGTAAACTGTGATGAACACAGTTGATAAGTGAATCGTCCCACATCATTTTGTTTTTCAATCCAGCCTGTTTCCTGACATATTAAACCTAAAGAATCGCACAAATCATTTTGCCGAACTTTCACCTTGGACTTTTGAACTTAGGGGTACGTCACACGGGGCAATTTACAGGCAAACCACTTCTGGGCGAGCTCCATGAAGACAAACTATTCACATTGTCAATTTGCGCACAATTGTCTCGTGAACAGTAAATAAGATCAATAGACTGAAACACATGATGTGATACTGAAGTATTCCCTTTGCATTCAGTGTCGTTGGTTGCCTGTTAAAATTGCAATGTGTGATACTGTCTATAGACTCGTGAACATAGGCGTAAATCTGTCTTGAAATGTGGAGGGGTGGGGGTGGGACATCAAGAGTCACAGCACTCATGGCGTGGGGTTCAGGGGCCCGCTTAAGGGCCCCTGGTGGGGGACCAGGGGCGAAGCTACAAGAGCTACTAGAGTTTAGAACAGATAGTCTGGAGATGACACACTAAAGTGCCCTATATGAGATACACGAGTATTAAACAACCTGGGAGGGGGACCATTTGATATAGTGTCCCCCATCCTCCAAAAAGTGGGGGGGGGGGCGTGTCTCCTGTCCCCTCAGGATTGACGCCCATACGTGAATGATAAACACACCCTCTCCCCAACCCACTTTTCACCAAGCTTCAAGTGATCTTAACCTGACTCTTGTTGACGGTAATTACCAATAGCGATTTGAAATAGACGATCTCCATGAAGAACAACTATTGACATTTTCAATTTCCACATAATTGACTTGAGAACAATAATATAATACTAGAAAAATATGTTGTGCTACCGAATTGTTAACTTTGCACGCATCAACATAAACTGTTCAAATTCTCAACACCTTTATAAAATAAAAGGTATTCCCAGGATTGGTATAGAGCTGACAAAATAGCAGCAGACAGTGGTCATGTTTAGTGTGGTCAATCACACATAAAATAACAGACGTGTGAAAATATTGGGCTTAGTGAGTCAGGAGAAAAATAGTGAAAACCATGAACAATTTTCAGCATGTAGACACATTGTTCTTAATTTGGGTTGTAACAACCGAAATCGGCTGCACGTGGAAACATGCATTCGAAATAGTGTATTGGAATGGGGCTTTTAGAAAGTATTATCTAGTCAACAGTTTTCCGGTGATCAGGGATGTACATATCTATTGAATTTATTCATCGGCCTGTAAATATCGTCCCCCTTTAGTTTGGTGGCAACGGCCAGCCAGCTGCCCTCATTCCAGCGCGCCTGGTGCATTACAATGGTGAATGCAACTTGTCTGTCAAGTCGTAAAAAAACGAAAATAGTGTTCACTTCCGTGCAAAGGTTGCAATGATTAATTATTGTAATTAAAAAAAAGTAAAGGTCTTGATGTGTTGAAACTTCATGACACCGAAGGCCTTGACGAAAATTATTTAGACATGCAGAACAAAACTGAGGAAATTAGTAGTTTCGTACAGAAGTTGTCAGTTCGTGGCATCAGTGACGAAATGTAGACTTTCTATGTGGTCCTCTAACTGTTTTCTATTTTGTTTGTTTATTTCGATTTAAATATTATGCCAATTTTTATTTTATTTTGTGCAAATGTAACACTACTTAATTTTGAATAAACCGAAGTGGCAATTATTATTATAATAATATTTAAAAAAATAATTATTTTATTTTTATTTACTATTATTATTATTATTATTATTATTATTATTATTATTATTATTTTTTTGGGGGGAGGGGGTGGGGTGCAGTTGCCTGAAAAATAAACAAATGCGTCATTCTTATTTAAATGTGTCCCGTGATCAATCTACTAATCTCCCACAACCGAAGTGGCTAAACTCTGTATACCAACATTATAATTTACACAGCGAGGAAATCATAGCCCTCCAAACCTTGTTTTCATCACGTTACATAAAAGGGCTCATTCCTAGTCTTAGTCATTCCTGTATCAGCCCGAAAGAGTTCCCAGTGAGTACATTTTTCATTAAACTTTAAAATCCACAAAAAAATGAATTTATAAACATCAGTCGAGTCAACGGTTTAGTCGCAGTTTCCACATTTTTGGGGCGATTGGATTTGTTAATTTCCCCTCTAAAAATTATAGTTTTTTTTTTTAAATTTTGCTCACTGCACCTATAAACATAAACCTAGAAAGTATATTTTTTCGCCAATCATATCCCGACCTTGGACTATCTCTAGGATGTTTCGCTTCGCCAGATTTACCGGATGAAAATGTTCAAAAATGTATTTGTTGTATTATTATGATGAATATAATTAGTATTGTTATTAATATATATTTTTGTGGGGGGCAGGAAAAATATTACGAGTTTTAAAAGCATCCTTGTGTCACGAACAACATTTTGAATAATGTTTAAATTTTTGTTTCGGAAATTGTAATGTTTTGTCTTAAAAAAAATATAATAATAAAAAAAGTGAACAAAAATTTACATTTATAAAATAAACAAGTCACGCAATATTAAATTTACAGGTCTGTGAATGGATCAATATTAATTACGTATTTTTCAATAACTGAGGCGGGGAATTTAACTTTCCTACATGCAAGAGCAAAACTTATAATTGATTATTTATAGTGATTCGGTATTGAAGTTAGTCTTGTATTTCGTATTCATAGTACTCACATGTCTGATTATTCAGTTTAGGGTTCGGGTCGTTGATCTTGTCAGGGTTTATTTTGCAGTCTTGAGTCCCTGGTGTCAGGCTAAAAGAGCGGCAGTTGCACTGCTTGGCGCACGTCAAGCAACACTGCATCGGTGTCATTCCCTTGAAGGTGATAATGGGTTGGGGGCATTTCCCGGTTGGTATGGCCACCGCGTGGCATCGGACTTTCAGGGGGCTGATCGGGGGCTGTGCCGGGGCCTCACACATTATCCACTTCCTGGGCGGACCACATGAATCCGCTGCAACCCAAGTGCCATCAGATTTTTTCATAAAAACGCACGTGCTGTTGGTAGTGAGATCGCTTCCGTTTTTCCAGTTACGGAATTTTTCCGTCGTGTCGCCCAAACACTCCACCTGCCCCAATCCACAGGTTACGTCTACCCGTGTAGTTCTCCTGAAACTTCCTCCATATCCAGTCGTTCTCTTCGGCAGAATTGGGTGTGGCGTAATCCGAGCAGTGTTTCTGGCAGTATTTTCTGCCGTGAGCGTACCTGCGTTTTATGTTGTTTCGTACATGGTAGCATCTGTCGTCACGTTGAATCCATAAGTGAGGCTCTTGCTGTCTAGAGCAGCCCAGTTTAGCCCCCAGCACGGCATGCACGGATTCACAAATGAATAAAATCACACCGACTTTAACAAAGTCAGGAAACATGATTTCAAATGGTTGATTTTTGTGCAACTGTAATAACGTCAAATCACTCGACCAGAAATCAGTTTGACGGTAAAAGCTTCTGTTGGTGATCGTTATCAAGAAAATAGTTTGGGAGAATATAAATTTCAGTTGTTGAAAATCTTCTCGCAAATAGCTCTGCAGTTGTCAAGTATCAAGACAAGTTAAGTCACTAAGCTATTGAGATCCAATTGACGTTCTATACATTTAAGAACTAAATGCATACAACTTAGAGGCTGTAGAAACTAGACATTCAGTAGCGTCTTCTCTGACTGAGTGTTTCAGTTTGATGAGCAAACAGACCAGCAGATACGCTTCCATTCAGTGTCTATGAGGCAAATGGTAACCACGAGATGATCCGTTCTGCCAATTAGCAGAAACAGGTGGGCGTGGTCCTCAAAAATGTGTAAATCTCGGCTGCGTCTGTCGGGTTACTGGATACGCAGTAAGCTAGTACAAGTCTATGTTGATCATGCGTTTAGAAGGGACTCTTAATTACTTGATACCTTTAGTGGTATTGAAACGATTGGCAGTGGTCGAGGTATGCAGGGTTAGCCAAACAGTGGGTATGTATAAAACATCACAGTACTTTGAGTTTATATCACTGATGTACCCATAGTTCCAAATGTAGTTCAAAATTTCCCCATTTAAACAAAATTAGTCTAATGACAAAATATCATTGACACAGCTACCTAATTTACGCACAAAAACCAATATTTGACACATACTTTTTAAAATATATACCTCATACACTCTACGGCAACAACATCAAACTAAAACTAAGATTTGTTTTCTCATAAACTGTGATGAATAAACACAGTTGATAGGTATTACATAATTATTATAATTTTTTTTAATGTTTGCCTTGTTTTGCCTGTTTGCCTTGACATTATTAAACACAAAGGATCGCACAAATCATTTCGCCGAACTTTCACGTTAGATTTGTGGACTTTGGGGCTTGTCACACTGGGCAATTTTTATGAATAACAGAAAAAAACAAGATGGCTGCCCCCGCCACGAACAAGCTATAATAAGAAAAGTATTTAACTATAGATTCAGGATTTATCAATACGAGCAGATTACCAACAGTTGTATAAAGTCGAAAAGGTATTTTACCGGATTGGTAGAGCTAACAAAACAGTCGTATTCAAACAGTGTTCATGTTTTGTTTGATCAATCATAAAAATATACATGAAATAACAAACCTGGGGAAATTTGGGCTTAATCTGTTGTGTGAGTCAGGAGAAAATAGAGGGAATGCCATGCCTAGTTTTCAACATGTGAACACATTGTCCCTAATTTTGGTTGTAACAATTACCGAAATCAGCTGTTGCGATTTTATATTAATTATTATAATTCTTTTTTATATTATAGGTTTTCAGATACAGTTTTCTCGAGTATGACATCATTTCAGTGTGAAAATACGAACTTCATAATCAGTAAGATTTCGGACTAAAATACATCAAAATGACATTTTTTATCCTTACCGATCGCGCACAACCTTTAACTATTTATAACAAAACATCATTGGTAAGGTAGTTTTGGCACCACATTTTATGATAACGAAGTTTATTTAACCTTTTGCGATTTTGTCTTCACCACTTTTTCCTTCGTATTGGTCGATGTCACGAGAATTGCAACAAAAATGTAATTCAAGGAAAAATCATTTCAATTACATTGTACTTTCAGTTACAATTAAATATAGTTCTCACAATATACTGTGTAAATCTCGCGCGTATTCGAACATCCGGGATCATTGTGGTCCCAACCATACGGAGTTTTGCGTGGGCGGAATATTGTTTTGTCAATTATTTTAGTTTAACGTAGTTTAAAATGTACCTACATTGTGGGAAATGTAAAACTAAGTGACAAACATTGTGAAAGTAAAATCGATTCGACAAAATAACGAAGAAAACTCGAGAATGAGACTTGACCCACGTTTCCGGTTACTTGTTGAAAATTAAGAACTTTGCCCAACTGACGGTCAGGTTGTCATTAAACCTATGTGATGGTCGCACACATTCGGGCGTGATTGGCAAATGGGGTTTCTAAGAAATAAGCATCCTCGACCCGAATTTAAATTTTGCTTCTATGTTAATTTGAACAAATCAATTTCATTATATACAAATTGCAATTTTGTTTGTAGCAACTTGCTAATGGCTGTTATTCTTTTCAAACAATTTGTATATTATAACCTTAAAGGTATTGTACACTTTTGGTAACAGCTCAAAATCAGTGTCCACATTTTGTGTGATTAAACATATGCATGAACAAACAAACCTGTGAAAGTTTGAGCTCAATTGGGCCCAATTTCATAGAGCTGCTTAAGCACAAAAAGTAGCTAAACGCGTCAAAACTATGCTTACCAGAATAAGGTTACCAGCTAAACTACCATGTCACATGTACAATTTGTGACTGGTATCCTGCTCATTTCTGCTTAGCAGACAATTGTTAAGCAAAATTTTCTGCTTAAGCAGCTCTATGAAATTGGGCCCAGGTCATCGAGGTCACGAGAAAATAGTGAAAAGAGATCTTATGTGTTTTCTGTTTTTTCAAATTATCGCGCGCGATAATTACTATTGTTTTACTCGTTTCTCAGAAACGATAGCATTTTAGGCAGAAATATTTTAAGGAACCCTTTCTTCCATTACTTTCTTTAAATCGTGTAAGTTATGTGTGAATCTGTGAACATTTTGTTTTTCGATCTTACCAATAGTGTACAGGGCCTTTAAAAGAAGATTTGATTTCATAGAAAAATACAGACATCGTTCGAGTTGTTTTCTAGTCTTCAATATGCGCGAGACTGGCACAGTCGATTTGATGGTTAATATGTATTCATATGATATAAAAAAAAAACCATCAATACAATCATTGCAAAGGTCAGAAAACACAAAGAAATGATTAACTGTCAAGTTTGAAATTTAAAAATAATCAACAAATTATCTAAAATCTGAGCAAGTCGTCACCAACGCCGAGAACGGACACACAGTACCTACCACACAAGTAAAATTAAGCAATCAAAGAAAACGGAATCTTAACAAACAAAGCTTTACGCTTTTGAAAACACGTCCATCCTTTAAACTGTCAGAGTGTTTTCAACTAGTTCTCTTCTGGTGGATCTTGATGCTTTGAACTTCATAAATACACTGGCCTGTTATGTTTCACGTATTAAATTAATAAACAATAATGTAAGGAAAGTTTCTGTTAGCTAGTGAAAGAAAAATAAAAAAAAGAAGAATACGAAGGAAAAACAGAAATAAATAAATAAATAAAGAAGCAAAACATCTTATTTTCGTTTTGCTTTTGTTTTGCAAAGTGACACATTCCAATAATACTAGTGTGTGACTTCGTAAAAACAAAATAGGTTTGTGTCAGGTCCAGAAAAAAAACATTAGTTTTTTAGATTTGAACTTGGTACGCGCAGTGCATTAGGCCTACGAAAATTGTCAGTTTCGAGCAAAGTTTGAAAGGAGTAAAATATCATGGTTATAAAAGTAATGCTTTTGAAGCTCTAACATGTCATGTAGTGGTATAGGCTTTGACGAAAATTGTTTAAACATGGAAAAAAATGAAAAATGTTTCGTACACATTGTGTCAGTTCGTGGCATCAGTGACGAAATGTCCACTTTCTATGCAGTCCTCTAATTGTTTTTCTATTTTATTTGTCTATTTATATTTAAATATTATGTTATTTCTTTATTTCTTATTTTGTTGCCAATGCAACTACTAATCTTCGCATAAACCGAAGTGGCAATGTTTTTTTTTTTTTTTTTTTTTTTGGGGGGGGGCGTCAAGAAGTTGCATGAAAAAAAAAAAAAATGCGTCATTCTTATTTAAATGTGTCCCGTGATCAATCTATCAATCTCCGACAACCAATGTGGCTAAACCCTGTATACCAACATTGTAATTTACACAGTGAGGCAAGAAAAGCCCTCCCAACCTCGTTTTCAACACCTTACATAAGATGACTCATTTTTGATACCTCCCCTGCCGTAGCACGCCCCAAAATTAAATGTCTTTTAGGCAGGATATACTTTGGGAAATTGTCAAAGAACAGAATCCTCACATGGTGTATCCCTACATATGCATACAAAAAAAAAAACACGGTGAAATTCGGGCTCAATTGGTCTTCGAAGTTGCAAGAAAATAGTGAAAGAAAAAACACCCTTGTTGCATAGAATGGTGTGCTTCCAAATGCCTGAGAAAGGCTTCATGTCTGAAGCTCTTCTCAGATTCAAATATTTTAGTGCGAATTTACCTTTTTCTCATAAATTACATTACTTCATAGGGAGTCGTTTCTCACAACGTTTTATACTATCAGCAGCTCTCGGATGCTCGTTACCAAATAAGTTTTATGGCAATATATTTCTTGAGTAATTACCCAAAGTATCCACTGCCTTTATACCTTTAAAATTCACAAAACATACTTATGAACATCCATCGAGGCAAGAGTTTATTCGAAGTTTAAAAAAAGTTTTGTTTACTTTTGTTATTAATATATAAAAAAGTTGTTATTATTTTCACTGCACTTAAAAAATTGAACCAAGTAAGTACACATCTTTAAAATCATATTCCGACCTTACACTATGTCGAGGATGTTTTGCTTAGACAGATTTACCAAATGAAAAAATTAAAATAAAGCTATTTTAAAAATATTTGTTGTATCGTTATTACGATTATAATACATTTATTATTATTATTTTATTTTTTATCTGCAGAAAAAAGATAAGGAGTTCAAAAACTTCCTTATGTCATGGAGAAATTGAAGAAAAATAATGATACAATTTTTTTCGAAAATAAATATTTTTCGTCTTGTTTGTTGCAAACTTTTTGTTATTGATACGTATTTTCAATCACTGAGGCAGGAATTTGATTTACCTACACGCAAAAGCAGAAGTTATAATATTGATAATTAATGGTGATTTGGTGTATTAAGTTAATCTTGTATTTCGTATTCATAGTACTCACATGTCTGATTAATCAATGTAGGGTTCGGGTCGTTGATCTTGTCAGGGTTTATTTTGCAGTCTTGAGTCCCTGGTGTCAGGCTGAAAGAGCGGCAGTTGCACTGCTTGGCGCACGTCAAGCAACACTGCATCGGTGTCATTCCCTTGAAGGTTATTACGGGTTTAGGGCATTTCCCGGTTGGTATGGCCACCGTGTTGCATCGGACTTTCATTGGGCTGATCGGGGGCTGTGCCGGGGCCTCACACATTGTCCACTTCCCGGTCACCTCGCATGAATCCGGCACTTCCCAAGTGCCATCATCTTCATTCATATAAACGCACGTGTTCTTTATGGTAGGATCGTTTCCGTCTTTCCAGTTACGGTATTTTTCCGTCGTGTTGCCCAAACACTCCATCTGCCCCAAGGTGTTGTTGCAACCAATCCACAGTTTAGGAGGTGTACTCGGGTAGTGCTCCCGAAACTTCCTCCATATCCAGTCGTTCTCTTCAGCAGAATTGGGTGTGGCGTAATCCGAGCAGTGTTCTTGGCAGTATTCTCTGCCTGCCACGTACTTGCGTTTCTCTTCGTTTCGTACCTGGTAGCATCTGTCTTCACGTTGAATCCATAAGTGAGGCTGTTGCTGTCTAGAGCAGCCCAGCTTAGCCCCCAGCACGGCATATACGGATTCCAAAATAAAAAAAATCACACCGACTTTAACCATGTCAGGAAACATGGTTTTAAATAGGTGATTTTTGTGCAACTGTTATATCAACTAATCACTCGACCAGAAATCAGTTTGACGGATTAGTTTCTCTCGGTGATCGTTCTCAAGATATATATGTTTTTTTTTATAGAGAATCTTAATTTCAGTTGTTGAAAATCTTTTCGTATATACCTTTGGTCGTCAGTCAATATCTTTTTTGGCGAATCGTCTATGCAATTGTCAAGTATCAAGGAATTTGAAGTCAGTGAGATATTGAGATTCAATCGACGTTTTGCATTTAATAACTGAATGCATACGACTCAGCGGCTGTAGAAACTATAATATTTATCGAGTAGTGTCTTCTCTGACTGAGTGTTTCAGTTTGATGAGCAAACAGACCAGCAGATACGCTTCCATTCAGTGTCTATGAAGCATTGGTAACAACAAGAAGTTACGCTTTGCCCATAGCAGAAACAGGTGGGCGTGGTCTGCAATAAATCGGTAAATCTCGGCAGCCTCTGTCCGGTTCCTGGACACGCAGCAGCTGTTACGAGTCACGGGTTGGCAAGCGTCCGGAGGGGCCAGCCTCTTTGCTCTTGTCCCGAGGTGGGCTTTAACGATTGGCAGTGGTCAGGTACAGGTATGCTAGGCCAGCCAATCAGTGGGTATATGTCTTCATCGGTTTAAAGTGTCCCTCACCATTTGGAGCTCTGCTTAACGAAAACAATAATAATAAAATGGGGGATGTTGAATAAACAACATAAAAATGCTTAGAATTATCCTATCATTTACATCCACATATACCCCCCCCAAAAAAAAAAAAAAAAAAAAAATACAGGTCTGCAAAACAACCAAATGGACTCCAAGAATCAAACAAGAAAATAAGGGAGACGAAACAGAAGATAAAGAGATGAACGAAGAACATATCAGGGGCATTGCTTGGCAACAGACAGCTCAAGATATATGGAGTGAAATAGAGAAGTGGTGAAGTGTTTTTTTTTTCCTCCTGCAGTGGAGTTAAAATAAGGAGATATATAACCAATCAGACATATGAAGCTAAACCTCATTGATGTTATATTGTCTTAAAGACACTGGACACTATTGGTAATTGTCAAAGACCAGTCTTCTCACTTGGTGTATCTAAACATATGGCTAAAATAACAAACCTGTAAAAACTTGAGCTCAATTAGTCGTCGAAGTTGCGAGATAACTATGAAAGAAAAAACACCCTTGTCACACGAAGTTGTGTGCTTTCAGATGGTTAATTTCGAGACCTCAAAATCTAATTCTGAGGTCTCGAAATCAAATTCGTGGAAAATTACTTCTTTCTCGAAAACTATGTCACTTCAGAGGGAGCCGTTTCTCACAATGTTTTATACTGTCAACCTCTCCCCATTACTCGTTACCAAGTAAGGTTTTATGCTAATAATTATTTTGAGTAATTACCAATAGTGTCCACTGCCTTTAAAGATGTTAACAAAACTGGAAAATCAACAACAATGAACTTTTCCATCACTCATCTCACTTAATATTGTCCGCCTAAAAAATTCTAAACTTAGTGGCTAAAAAACCAAATACAAAATTCTATGAAATGGCGCCTCAAATAAGCGTTATTTTTTTCTCCGAACCACCACAACTCAGTGAGAGATGTGACTTTTATTGAACCTTTCTTGCCTATAAATTAGCATTTCGTTGACGAAAACCAATCCATGACCCTACCTTTAAACTAGCTCTGAACCTAACGTAAAACAAATAAAAACAAATAAAAAATGCCGCGTTGAGACGCCATTTAGGTGTGATAAAACGTTTTAACATTCGCTACATTATGGTGGCCTGGGTTCTGCCTAGCCCTGGCGGCATTTCATTTTTGAATTATACTACAGTACAGTACAGTACAGAGGAAGAGTACTAATCTATATAGGGCTAAGTTCTGCCCAGAATTTCTTTTGTGGCGAGAAAAGGGTTTCCCTGGAAACCACTGTGCGATGGATCAGTTACACGGTAGATCAATAGACTCAGACCACAGTTTATGGCTTTAGATACAATTTGTTGACTGGTAATTATCAACATTTATCATTTCGTTGAAAACCTTTGAACAGAAATTGCAAGTTCAAGTAACAAATTTGGAAAATGTGTGGAGGTCGGAAACAGAGAACATTCTGCAAGTGCGCGAGTGCGCGGCCAGGCCGGTTTTCCGACACCGACCGAAGACGAAAAAAAAAAAAAAAAAAGGGAAAACGAAAGGTCTCCAAAGGGGAATTCTAAAAACTGGGGTGCTCCACAAGGAATTTAATGTGTACAAGGTAGATTCGGAGCATTGTTTAGGGACAAAGGAAAGTACAAGTATCTCCACAGGGATGTAAAAATATAGAACGTGTGCTTTAGAACTATGTACTGTTGTGGAAACTACCGGTAACTAAAACATGAACAAAATCATCACAATTGACGAGAACTACACGCGTATTCTTAGAAATTAGATTTTTTACACTTACTAGCAAATCATAGGTAAAACGACAAACAACATGAATGTTACAATATTATGTACACACAAAGTATAACGATCACTAAAAGACTATAGCATAAAACAAATATATACAACGTGTGCACACAAGTCAGAGAACATAAAAAACTACCACCAGAAAGAAAATGAAAAGAAATAACTTTAAAAGAAATATCTACCAGCCAAAACAACTCTCAGTAGCAACTTATTCCTATATTTACAGGTAACTTATAACTTCCGAATCTCCTGTCATTTTGCTTAACAAATACTGTTTAAGTATAAAGCTACCCTGTTTGCACTTAATATTAAAGCCAATACTATTACAAATACTCCGGTGAAAAAGTAATTTTATTTCTGGAAAAAATATTATAATTGATCTCCTTATTTGGTTCGCACCTGCAAGTGTACACAGATGTCAATCCGATGACTGTAATCCATATAACGGTAAAAAAATAAAAAAATAAAAAAAAATAAAAAAAGGGAACTAAAAAGAAGGGAAAAACCGCCCACACGCAGATTTAAGCCTCCACCGCGTTCACTGCCGCGGCCTTCACTTTCTGGAGCACGACGAAATTATAAACTGGATTGGCGAAGGCCCTTTTTTCCACGATCGATTTTTTTAATACTTATTTTCTGCTTAAGGATAAATTTTGATTGGGAAAATATTATTTGAATCACGAATTACCGAGGAACACTTGGGAATATATTTTCCCGAACAATAGATTGTGTAGTGTGAGGAGGAAGAGGGTGCCCCCCCCCAGAAAAAATAATACAACAATTGCTGGTGAATTTTCGTATAAATAAAGTACAAAATAAGTGATTGAAATGTGGGCTATTAATCTCTGACTTTACACGTCGTGCATTTTGCTTGCAATTATTGAAAAACAATCTTTTGAATTTTCTAATTTTCTAGACGCAATTCAATCTCCTTGTATGAAACAAATAAGTGAATGAATAAATATGAGTCTAGAGTTTATGTTAAACACTTCGCAGCAATTTACAAAACAGTCGTCGATGGGTCATCTTTACACCTAAGTCAATGACACTGCGGAGGATATGCCCAGGTGTAACATTGAACCCTACTAAGTACTATCAAATTGTTCGCCAGGGCATCCGCTCCCGGCCTCTGGTCACCTCTGATAACAGACACCTTAGCTGAAGGACACCATCTCCACCCCTGGAGGCCAAATTTACAACGTCCAGGCCTTAGCACAAAGACAAAGTAAGCACAGAACTGGTGCAATTATCGAAATAGCACATGTTTAATAGAGTATAATCGACACCAATACCATGGAGTTAGCATTTCCTTGTTCTGAAAATGATAATGCCCAACTCGGGAAGTAGAGTTGCATCACTTCCCTTTTTAACACACTTTCAATTGCCGCAGTCGAAATAAGCCCAATATTTTGTGCGTACAAACCTGGCAAAAAAACGTGACCAACAAAATTATCTACGGGAGTCTCAAAGCGCTTCTCATTATTTTTTTTCCAGACAGGTTTTTTGAAGTTTTTTTTAGACCAATTTATGTAACACCTTTTTGAGGGTTAACAAGGTGCAGCGGCACATTCGCAGCCACTGCCAGAAACACTCTCTAAAAGCAATAAGTGTTTAACTGTTTTTTTAACGTGCATTACACAACACACGGGATCAACGGTCGACTGAAGTGTCTCGGCTTTACAAATCCATATTACTATTATTTTTTACTATTAAGGACACATTAAGGACTCATGCAGAGCTCTTTATCGCTCGGCCACAACACGCCATTTTAGTTTTTGTCATAGTCGTCGTGGTCGTTGGCGTTGTTTTATTTTTATTTATTTTGTTATCATTTTTTTTCCCCCCGAAGATATTATTTTGAGGGTTGCAAAATAATATTTTGCAGGGGGAAAAAAATCATAATTTGAGGGCACAAAATATTTTTATAAACGGAAAAATATATATATTTCGAGTGAACAAAATGTCATTTCGAAGGAACACAACGTTATATCGAGGGAACGAAATGTTTTTCAGGGAACGAAATGAAATGTTGTGTCCCTTTACTGGCACCATAATAATAGTAGTGGCTTCTTATATAGCGCTCATATCCGTCACTCAGTGACGCTCAAGGCGCTTCAACAATCAGTATTTTTCCTGCAAGGTATTGTGGAGCTACGTTTTTGAAGTATTAGACCTATACTTTTACATAGCACCATGCAATAGTTTACAAGGTGCTGTGGCGTAATATGCAACCAACAAACCAGGAACACCAAGGCGAACCCCTTTTCGATAAGTGCACTGGGTTATTTTAGGCCTGCGCTAAACCGCACTTTTGCCGAGCCGAACTCAAATGTTTTCAGTTCGATTCGACACGGCAAGAGCGCGACGTTTGTCACCGTGTCTTGCCGCTACCGTGTAGCACGGCAGGGCTTGCCGTGCTACACGGCAGTGCCGAACTTAAATAAAAGGTTTGCGCTAAACGTCGCTCTTTTGTCGAATTTAATTCCTAATTTTACAACTGTTTGAGTTCGACACGACAAACGTGCGACGTTTAGCGCAGGCCTTACATGCATTACACAAAACACGGGACCAACGGCTTTACGTGCTCTTATCCGCTCGGCCACGACACGCCTAATACAGTAATACAGTCCAGTAAATACCCAAACCATCGATGGGATCAAGTGGCAATGTGGTATTAAATCAAAGGGACACTGCCTTATGGATTGGGTGCTTTTTGGTCCATACACGGTCCGTAATTTTGTGGAGTCAAAACTTGGTTCTACAAAATGGCGGTCAGTGTTAGTAAAGGGAAAACACAATTTCGAGGGATAATTGTGAATCATGTTCTACTTTTAAAACATCTCTCCAACCATACTCATTTCATAACAAACGCCTTTTTAGCCAAGCGACTAATCTGAAGGCAATGTGTCCACGTAAGTTATTTAAAAACAGATTCCCTGCGAGAGCTTGTCCATTTTCGGCATCTTTGACCTGACCCTTTCGCTGCTCATAAACAAAATTGGGCTGAATTTCTTGATATAACTGGTGGACCATTCTTATCGTGTTGATATTAAACGACTGTTTTCTGAATGCCTACGTCCAAGGCCTTTTGCAGTGTACAAGGTACATGTACACGAAATGTACATGTACTGTACATGTACTGTACATGACATTGAACGGCACACACACATAAACAAAGTGCGTGAGGATTGTGTACATGTACATGGTATATTTCGCAGCCGTGCGGCCGCGGTTTGACCCGCTCACACGAGTAATTAATATTCATTAACTTGCTAATTCTTCTGATTGGCCATCGATCAGCCACTCAGAACGAACCCCGTTCATGAAGAAAAGCCTTGAATCAACAGTTCCCGACGCCAGAAATGTCAATCTTATATCTTTTTCGTTACACCAACGTGTAGTATTTCTAAATTCGTTCGCTCATTAAAAATTAATTGTTTAATCCCTAAATCCAAAAACACTGGCGATGCACAAGGGAACAGACTGTTGGGGTGAAAAAAATAAAATAAAATAATAATACCAAGAGCGGGATTAGAACCTGAGACCTTCCCGGATTAACGTGGCGGCACGTTTATCCGGAGGTCGCAGGTTCGAATCTCGTTCAGGTCAATTTTTCTAAATAAGTAATTAAATGTCTAAATTATGTTTGGAGTACTGGCGAAAATAAACCGGTCATTTTGATGTATTGTTTTATTTTTATTGTCTCAAAGATTGGGATAACAAATAGTCTTGCTCTTTTATTTGTGCCACGGTTTATAAGCATCCATCAATGTTGGATACAGGGAACATGACCAAGATGGTGGTAGCATGATAACGGACTTATAGCAGGACATTGTTGTCAGTCGAGCTCGGTGCTGTCCTTTAGGTAATTACTAGGTGCCACTGACCTGTTACAACACGAAAATCTCTGACAGAATTGCTTTTGCCATTTGACGAAAGGATGTATTGAACAGACAGTAAATCAATACATTGAACAAACTGTTACTTGTACTTATCAATATTGTTGAAAATTCCAGCCTAGTTGGGCTAGAATCACCGTTAAAAGACTCCACAGCCCTGACAAGCCAAATGTCAAGGTAACAAGAAGGAATGTCTTGAGAGCTTTGTTTTCATGATTATTGTTTGCCCCGTTGTTACCGTTTCGATTCAGTCGCTGCTCATGTTGGCGACTGATTTTTATCAAACGATAGTAAATACAATGTTAGGAATACAACGAGACTGAGAAGGAAGATAACATTGACGTCACAAGACCCCAAAAGCACCCTCTCAGAGGTAAATGGAGACCTACCATTGGGTGAGAGCTGCTCGTAGCACGTACAGGCGTGGACACTCCACTGTTTGACCTCAGTATTCAGTAATGGCAGCCAGTGCAAGAGATCGGTTATACACCACTCATTGTTAAATGTCTAAAAGGTGTCAACGTAGATTGTCCTAGCATCATTAGCTGCTTGTCACAGTTCAAGTGAAAGGGCAGACTCTGCTGCCTGTGCTCCTGATGAAGACACAGTGGTTTGTTTTTCGTCTCTAGTAAATGAGCTCATAGTGCTACAGGTTCAAGTCTCAGCCCCATACTCGGTGTAAATACCCGGCAAACACAATCAATACGGAGCACGAAAAAAAAAACACCAAGTGTCCCGCTCTAAAACAATGATGCAAACTGATGAATGACCGCAAACAAATCGCCAACAAATTACAGCAAAACTTCATGATGAAAACGATTACTTAAAAAAACTTGGTCAGGAAGTTAGTAGAGGCACTGTACAAAGGCCACTGTTATGGATCAATCATCTTTCCATTAGGCTGGTCTTTACTCATTCTCTATTGAAGTCAAAATTACAATGGAAGGAGCAGAGACCATCAATACTCCATCAATATTCAGAGCCAGTCTTTGTTGATACAATTTGTAATCATTTGCAGACTTGATCACTGATTAACAGACATCGTGTGTTAAAAGAATATCTGTTGATATTACCTCAGTCTTTATTATTGCCTACTCTATCAGCAGGGAGCCATAACTTGCGCTTAATTTAAACGCACTGAAGTAAGAATTAATTTCCCATCAACGAAAAAGAAAACGCAAACAGCAACAAAGTGCTTCGATAATTGTTAACTTTATTTTATCAATTGTAAATAGGTAGTAGGAATTCAACTTTAACAACGGTCAAAGTGTAGTCTTGAATGCCTATAAATGATATACAATCACTGAAACGACTGTACTAACATGGAAAGAAATCCAGTCTATGACAACTTACTGACTATATTCATTTGATAACATCATCACAGTGGTCTTGGTTGCGCCATTTTGGAAGGCAATATCCGCGTGTACGTGTTACAGGCTACAGTGTATAGCACCGTTAGGGTGACGCAAATTGACTCCCAAAATGACGAGCGTGGCTACTGCAGAGAGTAGCCGCGAGTGACGTTGGTGCAAGTATTCATTACCTCTGTTTATTATCCATTATAATGGAATCCAATAAATACGTAATTTAAAAGATTCGGCAAAGACAAAAAAAAACAATTCGATAGTCTTAAATTGATATTAATCAAGGTGCGCCATGCGGAAGGCTCCGCCATTGATCAGTATAGCTAGAAAATACATTATTGTGAGGCAAAATTTTAGGTACTTATTAAAACCCTGGAACAAGTCACTATTGAGACAGCTGTCACCGACCAATGGGTTTTTAATCTGCCACCCCTGGAAACAAAAACCACTGGACCTACAATTTCAGTTTATCTTGTAATGGGGCATCTGTCAACACCTCAAAGTGGAATTGCAAACATTGCTGCCCAATTTAGCCTGGGGTCAGGGAAAAACAGCTAGTTAGTCCATCAGCGCCTGTCTTGGGGATTGCTGTCCCTATACAGTATTTAATGGTTTAAAAGAGTTTTAAATATTTTCTTTCAAAAATTAAATAAATACTATCGACATCTCCTCAGGATACTTCTAGCATCCATAAAAGTTAGAAAAAGCATAAAGAAAGTAATTTTTCCAAATTCTGAACTCAATTATGATATGCAAGAACCTCATAGGGACTGCAATCACTAAGCACCGAGTCCATGTGCGCAAAATATAGGGGGCGCTTTCCAGGGTTAATTTACTTGAGGCTCTTTATACAACGATAGCAAGGTCGGGATGGCACACAGTTTGCTTGATATAGGTGATTATTGATTCAAACAACTTTCAAAATGTGCCAATTGCAGGTGTGAGCAGTGGAGAAATTTCAAAAAAGTGTATTTATTAATTGTCTTTTCCTTCATTAATTATTTATTTACTGTAAAAAAAAACCACGTAATTTTACAGCAAAACTGATGGCAGCAGGGGCGCCAGATTTTTTCTGTTTTCTTAGTTTACAAACCTGAATTGTTCTTAATTTACATTTTTTGTGTAGAATGGTTTTACAACCAAGTTGTAAAAATAATATTTATTGTTATTTTTTAAAAGTGTTTTATGTAAGTTGTAATTGCAGTTTTGTGTATTCTTCTTTCACAGCTTTTTTGTAGATCTGGTTGACAGCAAAACTTGTAGATTTGCATTTTTCTGGGAACTGCTTCCTGTCATTTTACACTTATTATGTTTTTCTAAATACAATTCTTTGTTGATTTTTCACAGCTTGTCTGGTTAACAGCAAACTTGTAGTAATGCAAATTTTCTGTTAACTGCCCTCTGCAATTAGTGGGTAATACATTAATCTACTATTAATTTACATACCCTACATGTGATTAAACCTACTACTAAATACACATACAAACATAGCCTATCTACAACCTAATGTACTACCTATATACTGTATAATATGCACCCGTGTTATATATGTAGTTCAACTTCAGCTAAATTTGTACTATGGTTGTGACAAGGATTATTAATTAGTCTATATTATAACACTATTGCAATCAAATTTTTCTTCGATAATTTACAGCAAAAAAAATCCCAACAAGTTACATACATTGTCAGATTTAATAAATTTGTCATAATTTTAACCCATTTTTAGAACAGCTTTGACACCTTGCCTTCAAATTTGCATATTATGATCAGCGTCGGTCCGATGCCGGCCCAACGTCGGCATACTATTTTCTTCCTTGTAATTTTACGAAAACGTGCCGTTAATAAACACAATTCTGTTGAAAGAAACATATTACGGTAAAGCTTTTATTTTAACTGCAAAACAGCCGTTAAAGTTTTAAGGCAAAACACGTAACAATAATTGGCATTTTTTTGCTGTAATTTAAAGAATAGTTGTGAAACTACAAACAAAAATTCACGTTAAATAACTGAATATGTTGTTATTTTACAAGAAAAAAATGTCAAATAAAGTTACATCTCATTCCCTGTAAGTTTAACGTCAATACATGTATTTTTACAAGTATTTTTATTTTCCACTGTAAACTTACAAAAACGTGCAGTTAATTAACACATTTCCGTTAAAAGAAAGAATATTACGGTAAAACTTTTTTCAACAGCAAAACGTTTGTTAAAAAGAAAAACAGACAAGTTCTGTTCAAAACTAACCGTAAAATTTACAGACATTTTTTACAGTGTAGGCTTACTAAACCAGTTAGATTTTCCATCTTTACCTACGTTTCTTGACAGATCTCATGGGCTGAGATATATTTTTTTAAAGAAGACTGACGAAGATTCAGACTCACCACCACTTGGTTTGTGCTGTTTAGTTTAAAGTTTTCAGTCTGAATTCTTGAATCTGCCTAACACGAGCAAACAGTGGGGCTGGCCACTACCTCTATGGGCTGACCAACCCCTTTTGCTACGCAACTAGCCTGCTCAAGGCAGTCGCAGTTTTCACTTCGAAAAAGACGCCGTAAAACCCACCGTAACCTACTGTACACCATGTGTATCACATCGCACGACGCCCGTACTACTACTGTGCGCAGATCATCCGCACTCTGATATTACTGTCCGCATGTGGAGGCCGTCAGACCGACAGCCTTGTAGGGTCTGTAACTTCCGGGTTTAATGTTTTTTTCTCTTTTCACCGTCCACTATTGGACGTAAAGGGGGGGGGGGGGCTCGGATATGCTGGTGTGCAGATCATGAATATTTAAATATTTCATCGGACCTATTGCAGACAACGCAGGATGGGAAATAAATGAATGATTCATTTTTTGACGTCCAATCACGAGCTTCCCTCAAAATTAGCATTAGCATTTTCTTCGCCATGAACAATATATATCTTATTTTTTACCAGAGTGAAACAAAGTGAAACTAGACATAAAGTTGTTTGTATTTTACAAAACAAGGTGCTCATGAGTGATGTCACAAAATGAGTATTGGATGAATTGATGACTACATTCTACCTTATCAATCAATGTGTGGTTATGGAGTTATGGTTTTTTCAAAAATTATACGGATTAAACCGGAAGCCAATGTCAAACGGGGTCATACTCTGTGAAGTGTTTGTGAAGTTGTTAAATACTTTCCCATTGATAGATTGTCAAAATCTAATTTGTGGTTCAGAGTTAGGATTTTTTCAAACATTTGACTTCAACTTCCGGATTGAACCGGAAGCCAAGATCAGACGGGTTCATACTCCGCGACGTCTTCGTTTGGTTTTTAAAGAAGTTTCAGGTGATGTATGGATTGGAAACATCCAATGTGTGGTTCAGGAGTTTAAATTACTAGGTTGATTATGCAATGTAACAGCGATGATGAATGTATTCATACTTGTAAAATGTACGCTGTTTATGTAAAGCTTTGTACACTGTTTGTTTACCTAACCTTACAAGTTATCCAACCTCAAACAGCCGTCGATAACCTACATTCCAAGCACGAAGTCACGCCCTTCACATCCTGGTTTCATTTTGCCAAGGTATAAAACTGACCCAACTGAGCGCTACTTCAATGTTTGTTTCAACACCTGGCCGGAGACTTCCACACACTTCTGATCACACACCCAGCCGCCAAATCACCTTAACATCAACATGAAGACCCTTCTATTTGCTCTCGTCTTTACCGCGTGTGTGGGTAAGTCACCTGGAAGAGCGTGTTAATTTTTAACTAATCAAAGCTTTAATGAACGTGATTAAGTTTTTTTTCAAATGTTTGTACTACCGGATCAATTTAACAGAAATGAATCCAGTTGCATTAATTTAACGCGCATTCAAATCCACGCGTGTTTCCCTAATTTTTATTCAAACTAGGGATTTACTTTTCAGCTACTTTGGCTCTATCTTCGTGCATACATAATTCCCTTCTTCTCTAGTCAGATTCGTGTCAGTCATTCTGTTTCATTTCTCGATAATCAAGACTGTACATTTTCACCACTCTTCAGTTGAATTTCGAAAACACATTAACATTTGATGAAATTGCATTGAATGGTTGACTCGACCAGCCTCTTGCTACTGGCATTTGGGGGAAAAAAAACCTGGCAAAACTGAATGATCTTTGCGACCTAAATGAATTAGAATGATCTCATTATTGACCAGTGAATGCTAAACTGTTGAAAATGCTTTGCTATTTTAGACTGTTAAAATACTGATGCAACGAATTGCGAAGCAGATATTTTCAAACGAAATCGAATGAGCTGGGTGTTAAATTGAATGAACTTGTGTTGAAATTGTCCGGGAAAGTCTATACTATAAATGCTTTGAGTCTCAAATTAACACATAGGTCGTGTTATTATTATTTGTTTGTTGTTCTCAACTTGTCAAAAAAGTTCCCCATTATTGTTATATATATATATATATATATATATATATATATATATATATATATAAAAAACTAGTAGGGGAGATGGCCTTAGCTTTCGATCCAAACTGGACCTTCGCCAGAGGCATGAACAAGCACAGACGAAAACATATCCATTTATAGCAAAAGAGAGAAGCAAAGAATAATCTAGTTGCGATAATCGTAACCCTCCATCCTCCCGACGGTTATCGCAACTAAGAATAATCCACTACCAGTATAAGTAGGATTTAGTACAGGCTATTGCTCCATCTCCCACGCACTGGTCCCTGCATATCTTTATGATTTTGTGCTTAAACCTATTATAAGGGCCATGTCACACGAGGCATTAATTACAGGCAACAAGTTCCAGACAATCTCCAAGAAGAACTTGGCATTCACATGTCAATTTCCCACACCATTCTCTTGGGGATCGTAAAACATTGGGGTCAGTGAGCAGTTTGGCAGCAGAAAATTTTCATAGAGCAAGGAAAGTTCTGGACCTAAGCTGCTGTTGTTTCTCCCTTTGCTGCTCAATAATTCTTGGTTTTTTTTTTTTTTTTTTTTTTTTTTTTTTTTTTTTTTTTTTTACTTTAGTTGTATGATAACTTCTCCTCATATTACTGCTGGTGTATTTTCTTGAGAATTTTAGATCTCTAAGACTGAGGGATTATTATTTCTTTTAGTCTGGTTAACTTTTTGCTTATAAAGTTTCAGTGGTTTTTGAGATGATGTCTTTAGCACCAAGTTAGGAGATTTTAAAAGATTCGACTGTTTTGTTTTGTGTATTAATTTGATAAGCTTGTTATTGCTCTTTGTTTTGAACATGGTTGGCAAGAATGTTTAGGAATGATAGTACTTTTTTTTCATGCTGAAACAGCATGTGAGATCATTTTTTGTTTTTTGTAATGCTGAAGAGGATCCTGTCATTTCTTTGATTTATTTTTCCTTGACATCTTTTGTTCCAGAAAGACTAAATTTTCTAGTTTATAAATTACCTTGTAAATGTTCATTTTAGTCGTTGCATTATGGAGGTAACTTTGCTTGTATATCCTTGGTCTCGATGGTCCAACCACCTTGATAAATCAAACCATAGGGAGCTCTGTGATCCAAGGTTTTTAAGCTGAGTGTAGTCTTTGAATTTTTCTTATCAACACTTGTTAGTGAGGTTGTATCAATATATTATCGATATCTTGCTAGTAGCATCCAATGTAATATGAGCGCTGGTAATCACAATTGATATGTGATCACTACATTACCCAAATTCTAAAACTACTCTGGGAGGGAGGTTCACAGCTGGAAGGCTATATAAATCAACTCATGCCCTTTGGGCACATTCCTTGCTCCCGTCTTGCCATTACGACCAGTGGTCCCTCTACCTCATTATGTATTAGAACGTTTTACTGTTTTGTATGAAAGAGTGCATGACTGGTTGATTTTTTAGTGTTTTTTCAAACTTAAGGTTGGAGATTTGTTTTTGTTTTCTTTAAGAGCTAAAAAGTATTTTGTTTAGTAAGACAGATGACAATTTGTTTTACTAAAGCTTTCGTATTGCATCTATGAGTTTATTTTACCTAATCTACTAATTAGAACTTTAGATTTGAGACATTATACTTACATTTTGTTTTACTCTTTTTGACTTATATGGTCTATATACACATCGCTCTTACCTAGTTTGTTAACAATTTTACGTCTTCCTTTACTTGTGTATTTCTTTTTAAAGGCACTGGACACGTTTGGTAATTGTCATAGACCAGTATTCTCACTTGGTGTAACCCAACATTATGCATAAAATAACAAACCTGTGAAAATTTGGGCTCAATTGGTTATCGAATTTGCAAGAGAATAACGAAAGAAGAAAACACACCCCTGTTGCATTACTTTGTGTGCTTTCAGATGCATAATAAAAGGCTTCAGCTAGAAGTCTTTTGATATTTATTGAGTGAGAAATTACCTCTTTCTCAAAAACTACGTTACTGCAGAGCATAGAGACAGAGAGAGCCGTTTCTCACAATGTTTTATACTATCAACAGCTCTCCATTGCTCGTTACCAAGTACGTTTTTATGCTAACAATTATTTTGAGTAACCACCAATAGTGTCCATGCCTTTAAGCAGTACATGTATACTTGTAGAGTGTTCGGTTTCTTGGAAGTGCTCTGGTGTCTATTGAAAGGAGGGTTTTGTAATGTACAATATCCTAAATCGTTTCTTTTCCTTTTCCCCTTGTATTCTCAGGTTAATGTCGGAATACACTTTTGATTGATTCGTTTTTAGCACTGTGTTGGTTTTCGCAAGTTTTTTTTGTAGGGAAAAGTCACATTACTTTTCGTGGACTTGGTTGTCGCCAAAGTCATTCTAGTTAAGAACAAGAATCAATCGAGTATAGAGATTTATTTAACTGGTTTTGATTGTTCTTGTTTTTTAAATTTTTTTATTGGTAAGTTTTAAATTAAATTTACATTTTCGGGTTCTATGGTTAAAAGAAACCTTTGATCATCGTCCATATTTGTTTGTTTTTTCAAGAAAGTTCGCGACTCTATCGTACAATTTAACACCCGGCTTATTCAGGTTCGTTTGACAATGAGTGTTCGTTCGTTCGTTCGTCCGTCCGTCCGTCCGTCCGTCCGTCCGTCCGTCCGTCCGTCCGTCCGTCCGTCCGTCCGTCCGTCCGTCCGTCCGTCCGTCCGTCCGTCCGTCCGTCCGTCCGTCCGTCCGTCCGTCCGTCCGTCCGTCCGTCCGTCCGTCCGTCCGTCCGTCCGTCCGTCCGTCCGTCCGTCCGTTCGTTCGTTCGTTCGTTCGTTCGTTCGTTCGTTTGTTTGTTTGTTTGTTTGTTTCGATGATCTCCCCATCAAGGGATCTCGCAACAGCCAATCTCTCTCATACAAACAGTTTTTGCATAACCGTGAGGTAAACATACCGAGCTTTCAGAAGTCACGGTGCTTTCTTTGTGTTCGCACATAACGCACGTTCACACCACCACACACAGAAGAACAAGTGGGATACGGACAAGCTCCAGATGATGGGTGTGGCTGCGCAGCCAATCGGCGGGGTTCTCGCTTATCACATGGTGTATTTCGTCATTCACGTGTGCAAATGCATTTTCAACCAGGTGGCCCTTCTCGAAATCCCCGTGAGGAATTTACTGTGTCGGGGTAGGACAACATGGCCTCCTGAGTCACGGTTAAGTTGGGCGGAAGTGATATCCAATATTCTAAAAAGTGAAGTTGGCCGAATTGTGGTGACCTTTCGAAACACGGTACCCGTGTTGCTGTAATAGTGCCAAGGTTCAGAAACCCGTGAGATTTCCGTTTATCTTCAGGCTTCACTCTCAAGTATCAACGCGTCACTGTTTTGGTTTAATGGGCTGATTGTGTTCGATGTAAAGTCACTATTACTATTTCCTGTTTACAGGGAGTTTGTTTGCCGTTGAATGCTACGATTGCTACTCATCAGGGTTGGTTGGTAGTTCATACTGCTCGGACCCTTTCAACGCATCTAGTTCCCAACCTACCACGTCATGCGACGGCTCGTGTACCGTAAGTACCATGTAAATGTTGTCGTTATCTGACGTTTCAATAGTTATGAAGATTCTCCCCTGTTGATGGAGAATCATTTGTGGAAACTAACGCTTAAAAACGTATGAGGCGGCATAATTGGGGGGGGGGGGTGGTAGAGAGCAAAGCAACCAGGAGAACAGGTGTTAGTTGGGGGTGGGGGCGGAAGTGGATAGGGTGTAGGGTGTGTGAAAGAAGTAGACTGCCCAATTAGTCTTAAGCGAATTAGTGCTGGGTTTATGGTGGTGCGGGAAATTTGAAACTAAATCCGGTGGTAGCCAACAAAACATATATGGGCAGAGTGAAGTTGTGAAAAGGAAAACACATGTTTTCAGTGTGGTCTCTGGTAATAAACCATTCTATGACTGTATGGAAATTGTTTTTGGTGGGAGACAAATGTCTATGTTTTCCAAAAAAGTCAAGGCAATAGTTAAAACAGACCTGTTTTTTGGTGTTTGCATGCATCTTCAAGAAAGAAAGAGTGGGGTAGGGTAGTGTTAGGGAAGGGGTGTGGGTTTTGGATGGGGAAAGGTGTTAGAACTCACTAAAAACTTTTTCCGGTGATAATACGTTGAGCCACTTTTGTTTGTTCCTTTAATGGAATGGCTCAAAACATATTTTCTGTGCGTTTTATAAGCTGCACTTCATCAGTCACCATTATAGCTTTGTTTTTACATCCGATTTAGCAATGTTTTGCAACGAAGTGTGATCCCAGTATAAATTTCTGTAGGCAAAGAGACCAAGAGAGATTAGTTTTCTTAGTTTGTCTATAACTTACGTAATCTCAACGTTGATTCGAGCCATGTTTTTTTTTTTTTTTTTTTTTTTTTTTTTTTACAATTGTGTACCCGACTGTTATTCCTGTAATTCGAGCAGGATTCGCAAGTACCGTTCATCCAATTCTTTGAGTTTTCTTGGGTTGTTACTTGCAATATAGCCTGAATTGTTTTGTACTTTATACTTCTTTTTGTGGTATAGGACAACAGAAGTGGTACAAACCTCGTCATAGAACAAACGTTTCCGTAAAAGACAATTTGTAGTCAGACAGAGTGTTGATCATTAAAGGCTGTGTACACTATTGGTAAGATCGAAAAACACAAATGTTCACAGATTCACACATAACTCACATGATTTAAAGTAAGTAATGGTAGAAAGGGTTCATTAAAATATTTCTGCCTAAAATGCTATCGTTTCTGAGAAATGAGTAAAGCCCGGTTCATACTTCCTGCGAATGCGAATGCGAAGCGAATATTGACGTCACAACTCTGTTTTCGCTGCGAATAATTCGCAAGAGTTGAGCACAGCTCAACTGCTGCGAATCATTCGTTGCGAATTTGTGACGTCAATATTCGCTTCGCATTCGCATTCGCAGGAAGTATGAACCGGGCTTTAAACAATAGTTTTTATCACGCGTGACAAAAACTCGATGTTTGAAAAAACAGAAAACACATAAGGTCTCTTTTCACTATTTTCTTGTGACCTCGATGACCAATTGAGCTCAAACTTTCACAGGTTTGTTTGTTCATGCATATATGTTGAATCACACAAAATGTGGACACTGATTTTGAGCTGTTACCAAAAGTGTACAATACCTTTAAGAAACCTATCGCCAATACGCATACATGTACAGTACTTATCAATGGGCTACTGTTTCAAGGGTACCATCACTGCTGCGCATGGGTGGTGGTCTCTATGCATTATTCATTAGTTAGGTTGGGTCATGATTGGAATGTTGATGAGGTCTGGACTTGGGAAGCTCTATCCATGGATGGTACTGTATCAGTGTAAGTGTGTAGTGTAAGGATACTGCAAACCCATCAGCAGAATTGTTCTTTATTTTCTGTTTTTAAACATAGACAGATCGACCATCCCTTTCCATATCACGGTTTTGTTGTGGTTTTGGCTGAGGTTGTTGTTGTTGTTGTTGCTGATATTGTCGTTGCTGCTGCACTTGTTGTTGTGGCCGAGTGCTGTGGTTGTTGTTGTGTTGCTGTTTTTTTTTTTTTTTTTTTTTATTTGTTAAAGTTTTTGTTGTCGTCAATGTTTCGATTGAGGCACCGTCTTCGTGGTGTTATTTCCGTGTTTGTTGTCGTTATTTTCGGTTTTTTTCTTTGAATATCTTACTGCACATGTTTAGACCCAGCACGCGCTTCAAAGTTTCACTTTTTCTTTTGATTCTATCATAATGTTGTTAGCTTTGCCGTTAGCTCACTTTAGCTGTTTAATTATTCAATGGTTATCTTACCATTATTGATTCTCATGATAACACTTTTGTTGCTTTAAATTTACCGACCATTGTCAAATATTCATGAACACTATGTCCAACTCCTATATTATGCTTGTCAATATTAGGTTTTTTATTCGGTAATTACGAAACCTTGAAAATGGGGACATTTTCTTTTCCACAGACAAAAAGTAATGTAAGGATGATTTTCCACCAAGTTTAGTATTCACCCAATAGTGTGTAACATGTAATTAGGTGGCCCATATCCCCATGTCATCTCAATGCTCAACTACCATTTCTCCCTAATCCCTAAGCACCCACACACACTCTTGAGCTATGACCTCAAGGTCCCCCTGTACTGACCATTACTCCCCCGGTGACCGCTACGTCATCTGATATGACCTTGTTCTTGCAAATGAGGTCACTAATGTTTTTTATGTTATTTCTTCGTGACATCATTTCTCAATTAAAGCTTCCTCTCCACCAAAAACCCATTAAACATCTCCCAACTTTCACTCTGCGCCTCGACTCCTCATTCGACTTTCCCTTATGCATTTAGTGCAAGAGACTCGCCTCTCACATACCTACGAGCATAGGTCTAGCACCTCTGTAACAATTGTATTGATAGAAGTCAACTAGTGTGATTGGTGACAATGACTGAAGAAAGTATACACTTGGAACAACGTATGGGTCTTGTCTTATTGTGTCTTATTGACAAGACCCATACGTTGTTCCAAGTGTATACTTTCTTCAGTCATTGTCACATAACACACTCCACTCCGCTCTCACGCTCAGATTCCGTTAACCAGAGGAAGTATGCGTTACATTACTAATGATTTCGCTATTATGTTTTGTTTTTAGAAAACTACCGCTCGACTAGATAGAACAGTCATTGGAGTCTTCCGCGGATGCTTTCCCGGCCCTGTCTGCCCTGAGGCCTGTGTAACTGAAGAGACGGTCGAAACCTGCCAGTTATGCTGTGAAGGGGACAAATGCAACGGGGCATCCACCGTGACTTTTGGCCTGGTGACGGCTTGCGTCACGGCCTTCGCGGCGTGGGTAACCTCTTTCTGGTAAGAGGATGATTTTGAACGCGTAGGTCTTACGTTAGGCAAAATAAAATAAAACAAAGTTTAGCGTCCTGCCTTTTTGAAAAAAAGGAAGGAGTAGGGGCTTTTTTCAAAACTGGTCGCTTGACACACTTTTCAAGACAACTCCAACCGGCGGGGCTATTTTTCAAGATGGTTGCCAGCTTTTTCTGTTTTTTTTTTCAGTGAGCTAAAGTCTAAAAATACGACCTTATTCAATGAAATAAAAAAATATTTAAAAAGGCCTCTTAAAAGGAAGCAGGCGGGAACGCTCAACATTGTGTTTATTTATTTGGCTTTATTTCTCAATATTAAGTCATATGTCTTAGCCTTATTTGATAACAAAATAATTCAAGTTAGGACAGAATAGTTTCGCCTAGAGCGTGAGTTATTTGCCCCTTTTCTTGCTTTTAGACACTTTTCCAGGTTCACTTAGGCCAAATACAAAAATTACGTGTTCAGCGTCCCCGCCCGCTTCCTTTTTAAAAGCCATTTTTTGTTCTTTTTTTTTTTTAAATAAGGATAGATTTGTACAATCTTTGACGGAAAAAAAAATCATTTTAAAATAAATAAGACTTAAGCACACCGAAAAAAAAACACAGAAAAAGCTGGCAAGCATCTTGAAAAATAGCCCGGCCGGTTGTCCTGAAAAATGTGTCGGGCGGCCATTAAAAAAAAAAGGGCCCTCGTCTTTCCTCTTTTCAATAAGGCAGGGCGCTTAACATGTTTTCATTTGTATTTTGCCTGAACTTGAAGTTACAATGACCAGCTTTGTCACCAGGATAGTTAAAAATCAACTTACAAATTTCTTGTAACATTTTCATTTGTGTGAGACTTGATTTTGACACCATATTGAGCAAGCACGCCAGCTGGACCTCTTCTTTACTAGCACACAAAACATGTATGTCGACTTGTCTTCGGCTGTTTCAACTTATGTTTCTTGGCCAAGCTGCACAAAACCCCTTCCTTGATTTGAAGATGTTTTCATAAACAATTTGTATAGTTTATAATACTCGAGTTTTCACAAATAATTGTGTGCAATTCCCACTCAACTTGATCTAGCTGTAACAATAAGTCAAGTACACTCTACAAACCCCCGGGTCAGATTTGACCCGTTACCCGGGTCAAAATTGACCCGGGTCAGAATTGACCCGGGTCAGAATTGACCCGGTTCAGGTTCTCATGGGGCCTGGAACAATTATGTGTCAGTGTGAACAGGAATGTGTCAAAATGACCCCAGACATGGGTCACAATTGACTCAGAATCCGTGCTAAAATCCCATGTTGTAATCTGTTTCTGGTCAGCCTAAACTATAAATCGGTCAGGCAACCCTGCGAGGCCCGGGATCTGGGTCAACTCTGAGCCGGGAGTTTGTTGGGGTTTTGTTTGTTTGTTTGTTTGTTTGTTTGTTTGTTTGTTTGTTTGTTGGGGTGTTTTTCTTTTTGTTTTGTTATAGGTTTTCCTGGCCAAGTTCAGCAAAAATTCGTTCAATTTCATTAACACGCATTTAAATTCATACATTTCCCCCTAATCCACTCAAACCAGGGTTTCTTTTTAGCTATCAATGTATTCTATTTCGTTTTCGTGAAATGAAATTGAATGATCTTATTCGACCAGTGAATGCTAAACTGGTGAAATTGAATTACTCATTTGGACTGTTAAATGCCGATTCAAGGGAGCAGTCATTTTCAAACGAAATTAAATAAGCCGGGTGTTAAAATGAATGGATTTTTGGTGAAATTGGCTGGGATAACCTATAATAATTATTACTATTATTAGAGTTTGGCTATATATGTGTAGTAATTTAACCTCGTTCTCAACCCTCTATCAATTCTCCGCAGAGTTGCTGTAAACACATGCCATTGATGGGGGAAAGTAACCAATCGCTTTGCTACGAACCGTTCGTGGATGTCAGCCACACGCTGCTAGTCTTTCAACTACATGTAGAATACCATGTTTTAAACCTATACGCCTTGCGGCCTTAGTCACAAGTTATCTGCCTTAAGTAATGTTATCTAGATGCCATAGACTAAACAAGAATTCAATGCTGACCATTATATTAACCAGTGAGACTATTCCATGTCTTATTCCTAGAACACTTAGGTTATAGATAAGCTTGCAATATTGACCACAGTAACCAGACTATGTCATCGATCACGTCTTATTCATTGGTTAGACACAGGTTAGACAAGCTTGCATTGTTTATCATAGTTACCAGACTACTTTCTGTCTTATTCCTGGAACCCATATGTTAGATAAGCAAAAGTCGAGGGTTTGAATCCCACCCGAGTAAGATGCCTGTGGATTTTTTTTTTCACAGAACTCGGGAAAGTAATGAGCTTACAGTGCTTTTACACACATCGGTGTATGGGGGAAAAAAAACAATACGTTCTTTATCCCCGATGCAAATTTAACATATATTAAATGATATTTCCAAACAGTTTTATCGTAGGGTTAAATTTGTTGACACCACGTCTTCTATCTGAATAGCATTTATCCTTTGCAAGTTCTGAAAAGAAACAGAAGAAGAACAAGAAGTAGACGAAGAAGAAGAAGACAATGAAGAAAAAAAAAGAAACAACAAAAAAACACCTATTTTACTTATAAACTGTTTAATAGATGTTAAATTTGCACAGGGGATAAAGAATATTATTTTTGGTCACCCTTTCACCGATGTGCAAAGGATCAATGCTTTTCAGGTAGAAGTCGTGATTTCAAAAAAAAACCGCGGTGAAAGGGTAAAACCAAATAATATTATAAACTGTTATTGCTACTACAGACATTTGTGTGTATATAATTGGCGAGTATTGTTTGGTTGGCAGCTTTGTCACCCCCTCCCATGGAGAACTATGTAGAATTGTTTCAAGTGAGTTTTATTGTGGTTTGAACGGCTCATCAATCGGTCCTTCGAACAACATCAATTACAACAAAAATCTCAATGGATAAAACAAATTAAGGCGTTCTGAAGAGTAATCTAATTTCCATTGTCTATCTTTTCACGACTACAAAATAATGGATCGTACCAACCTGTGAAAATGGTTTATTCTAAACAAAGGCGTGTCGTGGCTGAGGGGTCAAGCGCACCGGACTCAAGCTCTGATGTTTCTCGTCAGATTGTGGATCCAATTCCCGGATTTGACACTTGTGTCCTTAAAGGGTGTGTACAACATTGGTAAGATTGAACATATAAATGTTCACAGATTTGCACATAACTTACATTGTATAAAGATGGTCATGGTGGTAAACTTCCCTTGAAAAAGTTTTGCTCGAAATGCTATAGTTTTTAGGAAATGAGTAAAACTATTAGTCTTTATCACTGGTGATAAAATCCAATGTTTGAAAACAGTGAAAACATATAATTTCACTGTTTTCTCATGACTCCGAAGACCGATTTAACACTTCACAGGTTTGTTATTTCATGTATATGTTGGGTCACATCAAGTGCAGAAACATATAGTCTGTGGAAATGACCAATGTTGTACATGTGCTTTAAGCAAGACACTTAACCATTATTGCTTTGTCCAAAGGATGAGAAGTAGGTCCCATGTGTTGTGCAAATGCACATCAAAGAACCCAAGTACACGTATTGCTATAAGACAAGGGGGTGGTGCCCCGGTGTTTCTGGCAGTGGCTGCCGAGGGCCCCGCAGCACCTTGTAAACCCTTATAAGGTGCTACATAAATGGGTCTCATAATTCAAAAACTTCAAAACCTGTCTTTAAAAGTGTTTATCTTTGTTCAAGTGCCTTGACCACCTTATTGGTGGAATCGTGCGCTATTGACTCCAAATACTATTATTATAAAATAGGTGGTCGTAAGTGAACGAGATTAGTCTACGCTCAGTCATGGATCATTTTGTCTACCTTCATATACCTGGTTTATTTCGAGTGATTTAATTTAAATTAAATTGTCACCTTGTTAAACAAAACATTTAAAAAGATTTTTTAGACGTGATTTTGTCATAGACTTTGACAGTAGTTCAGATATATTTCTCTATAGATGGATTGTATTAGTACGAATTTTATAATCAGTAAGGTTTCATACCATTTTTGTATCTTTCTGTCTTAAAAAAGTGTTTATCTTGATGAGATAACACACCAATGGACCTTTCCCATGAAATATGCTTATTACATTCACGCATGCGTACATACACTGTGTACAGTATTCGTTGGCAAACGTCGTAGAGTTGTGCACTAGGCAGACGCACAAACGCGTGCGCGTCACGCCACCATCAGTCCCGCCCATACAAAAAGGCGCGATGTTCACCTACCCAGTACAGAGAGAGTGCGCACGCGCAATGTTCTATTTACATATTTCATGGGAAACGTGTTAAAACTTCAAAGCAAAATCCTCATGACGGGCTTGTCCCACGTGACGATAATTTCCTCCAAGTGAGTTCTCCTTGGAAACTGAAGTGTGACGTCAGTGGTTCATTCACCTTACGGGAAATAACCCCTGATTGTATGTCTCTGGGTGTCTAAACAAAATAAACTAAAGACATCTTTATGAAGGGGTTTATTGTGTAAATAAGTAATTGAATAAAAAAGGAGCTTGTTGGTTAGTGGAAATTTGATGATCCTCTCTTGTTCAAATTCTTGCCCCCCCCCCCACACACACACATCCACGTGTGTAAACACCTGCAATCGGGACCTCCTATTGTCCCTCTTTTGTTTGTACTCTAACTTTTTGGCAACAGCTCTCATTGGTTTTCCAACTGGGGACCTTTCCCCAAACGGGGACCCTATTGTCCTCTTTTGTTATAGGTCCCCGGTTTGAATGTGTATACCTACCCACACACACATCTCCGTGTTGCAGTCACTCTTTGGACATTCCTTTTTTCTGTACACTTAATGGAAATCATATTCCTCAACACTGTAAAAAACACTGTGTGGACTGTGCAAGTCCACAAGTTATTCAAGTCGCACTCAATGTGCGTTACACACACACACACACAAACATCTTACGGATCCGGTTTGTGGTACTGCTATTGTGTTCTATATCCTTTGAAGAATTCCCTTTGGGGCCCATTGTTCTATTGAAATGCTTGTGGTCATGTTCATTGTTTCAGACCACATAGCCATTGGTTCCACACAACACACACCACACACACACCACACACACACACACACACACACACACACACATCCTTACGGATCCGGTTTGTGGGGTACTGCTATTGTTGTTCTATTATTCCCTTTTCTGAAGAATTCCCTTGTGGGGCCCAATTGTTCCTATTGAAATGACCTTGTGGGGTCCATTGTTCCATTGTTGTCAGGACCCCACATATGCCCTTGTGTGTGTCCACACACACACACACACACACACCACACACACACACACAACACATCCTTACGGATCCGGAATGTGGGGTACTGCTATTGTTGTTCTATTATTCCCTTTTCTGAAGAATTCCCTTGTGGGGCCCAATTGTTCCTATTGAAATGACCTTGTGGGGTCCATTGTTCCATTGTTGTCAGGACCCCACATATGCCCTTCTGTGTGTCACACACACACACACACACACATCCTTACGGATCCGGAATGTGGGGTACTGCTATTGTTGTTCTATTATTCCCTTTTCTGAAGAATTCCCTTGTGGGGCCCAATTGTTCCTATTGAAATGACCTTGTGGGGTCCATTGTTCCATTGTTGTCAGGACCCCACATATGCCCTTCTGTGTGTCCACACACACACACACACACACACACACACACACACACATCCTTACGGATCCGGAATGTGGGGTACTGCTATTGTTGTTCTATTATTCCCTTTTCTGAAGAATTCCTTGTGGGGCCCAATTGTTCCTATTGAAATGACCTTGTGGGTCCATTGTTCCATTGTTGTCAGGACCCCACATATGCCCTTCTGTGTGTCCACACACACACACACACACACACACACACACACACACACACACACACACACACATCCTTACGGATCCGGAATGTGGGGTACTGCTATTGTTGTTCTATTATTCCCTTTTCTGAAGAATTCCCTTGTGGGGCCCAATTGTTCCTATTGAAATGACCTTGTGGGGTCCATTGTTCCATTGTTGTCAGGACCCCACATATGCCCTTCCGTGTGTCCACACACACACACACACACACACACACACACACACACACACACACACATATACTCTATGACTTGTTTACGACGAGGCTGGTCCTTACCCAAGGTTTAAGGTTAGATCACGTGGCACTCTAAATGCATGATGGGAAATTAAAATGGTAGCCCAAGACTGACGGCCTTCATGTGAAACTGGGTCACAAGTGTATATTGACATATCTCTCATCAATTTGAACTGTGGTAGTTTCTTATTCTTTAGGTCAAGTAGTATTTTAAAGAAGAATATGATGTCACGTGATCTTCACGGTGCATGTTTGGAACAGCAACAACAAGCGGCAAACCCAACCGTATGTTGTTGCTACAAATTAGCAAACTTTACCCATAAACGCACTCTAGTGGGTCAGCAACGAAGACTGGGTCTAGCCTGGCAAAAATACATGAAATGCACAAAGGCTTTTGGAATGGATCGATAATTCTGGACACAAGGTTACTGAGCGAGAATACACTGGTAGGTGGCGCTGTTGATTATTGCTATGCAGATAATTTGAGAACTTTCTCGGGGGAAGGTAAACGTTATCTCTTTCAATGGTCTGAAACATCATCAAAGAACATATAGACAAAATTAAATAAATTCCAACCCGCCTAGCAATCTTCAAGCCATCTGGCGAAGACATGATTGGTTACAGCCAGGAGTGGCTACTAGCCCAAGGATAAACTATTTGTTTACAATCCCCATAGAAAATTTTAAAGGGGAAGTCAATGGTGAGTTTTAGTCAATGAATCAACCCAGGCTAATTTGTATGATATCTGGCTACGGATCTGAAGAGCGAAATTAAAATATTTGACGGCAGTCGCAGCAGCAACAACAACAGCAGCAGCAGCAACAGCAACATCGGCAGCAGCAGCAACAACAGCAGCAGTAACAGCAACAACAGCAGCATCAGCAACATCAGCTGCAGCAGCAACACTGCAACATCAGCCGCAGCAGAAACAACAGCAACATCAGCTGCAGCTGCAGCTGCAACAGCAGCAGCAACAGCAACAACAGCAACATCAGCTGCAGCAGCAACACTGCAACATCAGCTTCAGCAGAAACAACAGCAACATCATCAGCAGCATCAGCATCAGCGGCAGCAAAAGCAACAAAATTAACAACACAATTTCGTTCCTTCAAAAACTATTTCGGATCTACAGAGGGAACCTAAAAATGTTTTACAACAACAGCAGCAGCAGCAGCAGCAACAACAACAACATCAACAGAAACAACAACAGCAACATCAACAACAAAAATAACAACAACACAATCTTGTTCCCTCGAAATACTAGTTCGTTCCTTCGAAATCGGTTCTTCATCTTTCCAGTTGGGGGCCCAGTATAATTTGGGTTAGATGGATATGGATTACAATAAATATGAATAAGGAAAAAAAAAAAAAAACTATCGTATTGTAAACGTGATGTCAGGCTGTTTGTGCAAGGTCTGCCCACGTTTTAATTTGATAAAATTTCCATGGCAACGTGCAAACATCAACACTAAACGCCCGTCACTTTGTTGTCATTTTACGTTTTGGTAAATAATGCAAAATATGACGGCAATTTTGTTTCAGTAATTAAGACGCACATCGGTTGTCCACATGACGTAGTCCGTGAACACGACCAAGACCAGAGGGTCCGAGGGGGAGACCGAGACCGAGACCGGTCTCGAGACCTCCAACACTGGAAGATTCCCTTAATATAGTCTAGTCAATCTGTGGTTTGACCTAGACAAAATTGCAACAGAAATGATTTTTTTTGCAACAGTCTTTTCGAACCCTCCAAAACAACATATCAAAAAAAGTAGAAAAAAGTAAGCAGGGAAATATGCATAATTTGCATAAATTAGAAATTGCCGTTTTCGCCTCTATTTTCACTAATGTTTGTATGCATACGCCCTGATAGTAGTAAAATTTATATAATTTTCACCTCAAATTTGCATGAAAGTCTCTTGAAACCCTTCAAAACAAAGTATCAAAAAGGTAGAAAAAAGAAGTACAGGAAATATGCATAATTTGCATAAATTAAAAATTGCCGTTTTCGCCTCTATTTTCACTTATGTATGTGTGCACACGCCCTGATAGTTGTAGAATTGATATCATTATCACCTAAAATTTATAGACAAATGTTTCTTGAAACCAGGAAACCTTTCCAATCAAAGTATCAAAAATATTCAAAGTATCAAAGGTGCCAATGTATTTTAATTAAATTTGTTTAATTAAAGTTACGTACGTATTATGCACTAACAAGAAATGCAATATTGACTTCTCCTTTAAGTGATGTTTGATGCCTTGGACCGGGCACCACTGGGTCAGAAGATGTTAGGGAGGTTCCAAACTTTACAAAATTATTATCTCTAGCCCGGTTATGGGGGTTCCAGTAAATTTTAATTAAATTGTTTAATTAGAATTATGTGCAAATTACAATGCAATAAAAATTAATGAAATATTTTACTGTCCCTTTAAACATGTTTGACGCCTTGGACCGGTCACCACTAGGTCAGAAGATGTTCAGGAGGTTCCAAAATTTACAAAATTATTATCTCTAGCCGGGTTATGGGGGTTCCAGTAAATGTTAATTAATTTTTTTAAATAATACTTTTTGCGTATTACAATGCACTATAAATTAATGAAACATTTGACTGCCCCTTTAAATTGTGTTTGACACCTTGGATCGACTGGGCACCACTAGGTCAGAAGATAATAATTTTGTAAAGTTTGGAACCTCCCTAACATCTTCTCACCGTGGCTTGATTCGATTCTGTCAATCTTAATGGGTTTTATCGTTGATCATCCTGTGGTTTGTAATGCAGGCGCTTCAGACTTTGGTTTCAACTTCGCTCGGCCCCAGCGGTCTATCCAGGACCGCTGGGATGGGCTAATCAGCTTGCACAGATTCTTGTTCAGGAAGTACGTCATGCGTGCAGTGCTTGCAGTGTGAGTGTGATGCATGCTGGGACTGAGCATGGGACTGAGCATTAACGTTAACGATACGTTTGCCCAATCCCAGCGCCTTTGGTTTTAAGGCAAGGCGCTGGGGACGAGCGAAGGTTTCAAGCTGCCCACTATAATTGGTCCCGCACAAATGTACAAGTGCAATTCATTTCAACACACCTCGAGCTACAAGAACAAAAGAGTCTGGCCCCATGAAACACGTGATGTCAAAATACATGCGATATATATACCACGATTCCAGGAACCAGAGCCAAGAAATGCAGGCCACGCCCACCCGTAGATTTCGAACGGGAGTGTATCTGCCACCTATGGCATAAATGTTTGCTCATTATCTTGAAATTGTCCCTTGCCAGGGAAGACGTTACTCGATAGTTAGCTACTGTCACCGCCAAGTCGTACTCGTATTTGGTTGTTTGAGTTGGTTGTCTCATTCTCGTAATGACTTCGACATCTTCTTGAGGCTTGACAATTGCTGAATACAGATCAGCAAACAAATTTTTTTAACGAATCTACGAAAAGATACCCAATGACTGTTTGAGTCTGATATTCTCCGTCGATCATCAAATCATCAAAGCGACTGTAACTCCTTTGATAACGACCGCAAATATAAACTAAACCATCAAAACAATTTATGATATTGTAATTGGTTCGGTATAACGATTATTAATTTGAAATCATGTTTTTTGTCGTGGTTAAAGTTGGTGTGATTTTATTCATTTGGGAATCCGTACATGCCGTGCTGGGGGCTAAACTGGGCTGCTCTAGACAGCAAGAGCCTCACTTATGGATTCAACGTGAAGACAGATGCTACCAGGTACTAAACGAAAAGAAACGCAAGTACGTGCCAGGTAGAGAGTACTGCCAGGAACACTGCTCGGATTACGCCACACCCAATTCTGCTGAAGAGAACGACTGGATATGGAGGAAGTTTCAGGAGTACTACACGGGTGGACCTACCAAACTGTGGATTGGTTGCAACAACACGTTTGGGCAGGTGGAGTGTTTCGGCGACACGACGGAAAAATACCGTAACTGGAAAGACGGAAATGATCCTACTACCAATGATACGTGTGTCTTTATGAAGCAAGCTGATGGCACTTGGGATGTAGCGAAAACATGTGATGTGCCCGAGAAGTGGACAATGTGTGAGGCCCCAGCACAGCCCCCGATCAGCCCCTGAAAGTCCGATGCAACGCGGTGGCCATACCTAGCGGGAAATGCCCCAAACCCGTTATCACCTTCATGAGAATGACACCGATGCAGTGTTGCTTGACGTGCGCCAAGCAGTGCAACTGCCGCTCTTTCAGCCTGACACCAGGGACTCAAGACTGCAACATAAACCCTGACAAGATCAACGACCCGAACCCTACAATGATTAATCAGACATGTGAGTACTATGAATACGAAATACAAATTTAACTTAATACACCAAATCACTGCAAGCAATAAATAGTATTACTTAGCAAACACCTGGGACAAACACAAAAGGGTAAAACAAAAGGTCTCAATGGGGAAATCCTAAAGACCGGGTTGCTCCACAAGAAATTATAGGTAGACCATTTATGTTCACTAATCTACGGTGAAAGTTTTGCAAGGTTCTGATTGTTAAATCATTGAGGCGGGGATGAATTCTAAATTGTTACACAGACCACCCCAAAAGTCCGATGCAACGCGGTGGCCATACCTAGCGGGAAATGCCCCAACCCGTTATCCCCTTCAAGGGAATGACACCGATGCAGTGTTGCTTGACGTGCGCCAAGCAGTGCAACTGCCGCTCTTTCAGCCTGACACCAGGGATTAATTACAAACATGATTTTTGAACGTTTGTGAATGTGGATTTATGCGCATAAAGTATTATGTGTTTATGTCATAAATATCGATATAAGACTTATTAATTTAGATTTAAAACGCATTTTTTAGAGTGTATGTCTTTTTAACATTTCCAAATTGTATTTGGAAGAAAGTGCAAAGAAAAAAACCAAAACAAACAACAACAGCAACAACAGCAACAGCAGCAGCAGCAGCAGCAACAACAGCAACAACAGCAACATCAGCAACAGCAGCAACAGCAACAGCAACAGCAGCAGCAACAGCAACAGCATCAGCAGCAGCAACAGCAACAGCAGCAACTCAACAGCAGCAGCAGCAGCAGCAGCAGCAGCAGCAGCAGCAGCAGCAGTAGCAGTAGCAGCAGCAGCAGCAGCAACAGCAACAACCAAACCAAACAAAACACAAATAAACAAACAAACAAACCACTGTCAAACAAACAAACAAATAAACAAACAAAACATGCCGGGTTGATTATGGGGTGGGGTGATAGAGCTGTTTACAAGTCTAGGAAAACAATCTGTAAAATTATCGTGTGCGAATCTTCGGGTTGAACACGACAACAAATATGGGGCTGGATCGAAGTACAGATCTCTGTTTTACTCACTTATAAGTCAAATGTATTTCGTCAGCACAGTTTGTAAAGAATTTTCTAAAATATTTTCAATCGATGTTGTGGTCATATAGCTCTATACAAAATGCTGTTTGAAAAGTAAACTCTGAAAACAACCGGGTCAGAAATGACCCGGATCTGGGTACCTAGGGGCCTGACTCAATTTTGAGTCAGTTTGACCCATCAGAATCTGAGTCAACATGACAAAATGACACAGATATTGGTCAAACTGATGCACAGTCCGGGTTGAAATCAAACTTTTTCTAAAACACTTTCCTGATCATCATGGGTCTGACCCTCTGTGACCCTGAGCCCGGGTCAATTCCGATCTGTGAGTTTTTAAAGTGTCACGTAAATAATTTAATTGTTTGTGCCTTTGATATTAGAGTAAATTTTAAGGTTTCAGCAATGTGCGTATAACGGGTGTAGTATAGAAAACCGTGGCGTGTCACGGTATGACCCTATCAGGACTCCCCTCCCCCACATTCCACGACTTTGAACAGCCAGGACCATCATTGCACAATTTTGTGACTCTTCCTTAAAAAAATAAAATTTGGTCATAATTGACTCTAACGATTTTATGTTTTTTAACAATTGACCACTATTCAGTTTAATAATGTAGGCCTAGGGGCCTATTTATAATTTCCTGGGTCTGGCGTACCGCGTGACACTCTGAATGGAAGCCCAAAACTGAAACTGGGTCACGAGTATATTGGCTTTGCTCTCATCAATTGAAACATGCTTAATTAGCTTCATACACTTTTGGTCAAGTAGTATTTAAAAGAAGACTACAATGTCACGTGATCTTCAGTGCGCCTGTTTGGAATTCAATTAAGCTTCAAACCAATCGTATGTTGTTACTACCGATTGACACCCCTCAGAGATGTGGTACACCACCCATAAACGCCCTCTAGAGGCAGTCCCCCACCTTCATCATGTAGATTGTGGTTCAAGGAACATTTGAATATAGGTTCAAGTAAATCAGTCGTGAACATTGGAAAAAAGGGCACTATATGCACCCCCCGCCCACACACACACACCAACCCTAGAAGAAGAAAAAAGGAACAAAAACCGATGGGGTTTAGGAGCTAACCAACAGTTGTTTTAAGTATTACATGTCTATATCATTCAGAACTGAGAAGTCTCCCGAATTCCGAAAATCTACTCCGCGGTAATAGAACAAAATAGCAAGACAAGTTCTCTATAAAGAACAAAATCTACCCAGCAAAGTAGATATTTACACACATTGTGTTACCGCAAACCGAATATATATATTGATACCTCACCATGCAATGCTTCAAAAACCATATATCATTATGATTATCAAAATATTTAGCTGAAAATTGATATATATGTATAACTATATTATATACATAATTTGATACATTTTGCTTGTGTATTTCTGAAGGCAAAACAGCACATTTGATTGAATAAGTGAAACGTCTTTCTTGGAAAAAAACGCGATTAATTTAAACTGGATTTTATTTTTGAAAAAGATATGACATGCATACCGATATAGGTCTGACACCAACCATCATGTGCGATGCTCAAAACCAACATGCGCAGTGCAACCAATGCGTACCGTGTATAAGTCATTTTAATTTGGACAGGAAATTCCAACCAAAATTATTCCTTACACTTAGTTAGAGTGAAGGTAATTTCGTGGTTTTGTTCAAGCTCTGAGTGTTTCTGAGTTAGACTCCGGTCAACCAGTTCGTCTAATTGACCTGGAGTGTAAGATGCTTGGCCCGGATGTGGATTTCCCGATCCATGTTGACCCGAATTGGTGTAGTGACTTTGAATGTGAGTCCAGCTGACCCCATCGCAGATTATAGAGAATATGAGTCAATTCTGCTTTGGACAATAATAATGTAAGTTGATCCCAAATGGATCACAATTCAATGGAACTGGGTCAGTTCTGACCCACTAGTATTAGAACCTTTATGATACTATACACATTTTTCTTGTTGCCGTTTAGGCTTTTGTTCAAAGCACAATATCAGCTCATTTCCTAGTCATTTCCGGCCCAAATCTATACTTACAGTGAAAAAGTATAAAACTTGTTCATTTTTCAGAACAAAAAGTGCCTTTAAACTGATTTTAATATTGGTGTTCAAATGAATGGAAGCAAAACATTACTGTACAATAAATGTTGCGTAACATGAAACCAAATGTCGTCCTGTGATCTCTTATTTTGAGTTCTAGTTTAGTTTAGTATTTTCCTAAGTAAGCGACTATTTGTGGAATGATTTTTTTATTGATTTCTTTCCCGCAAGGTTCAATGAAAAATAGTGAGTTTCCATACCAGTAGATAGGGATTACGTATTGGTATATTTTTTTAAATTGATGTTCTACTTTCGATTGAAATTCCTTCTTAGTATCAAGAAATGAAAAAAGAAGAACAAACTAATAATAGCATGTCATATATTTTTTTTATGTGATAATAATAACAACAATAAACCAATCAATCAATCAATAGAGTTTTAAGAACACTTCCCCCATTTATTGCAGTTTTTAATCCAAAACTTGATTCCTCGAAACAGTCCACGTACAAGACCAAAACCTATAATAAGTCGGCTGTGTGTTTTACTCCTTAATTTAAATTCCATATCCATGATAATCAAGAGGGTTTCCAAAGCAGAATGCTTATAATTATTTGGAGGGTGGGATTGGGGGGGGGGGGGTAGGGGGGTAAAGACTTACAAAATGTCTTACATAATGTCTTACAAAATGAATGTTTCTCTTTGCCAGACAATTAATTTTGAGACCATTTTTGATCGATAAACTCAGTTTACCAGATGCTCCAAATTTAGAAGAAGCAATTTGCTGAGATCCATACAAACTGCACTGACGACCTTTGTACTGAGCCGTTGAAAAGGTGTTGGCTTATAGAAAACATGGACAAGTTTCCAGTCGGTCCATTACGATTAAAATAGAAGACCCGGATACTCGTAACCGGTATGCATGGTCCCCTGTAATGGTGTTGGGTTAAACACGGGTCACTAATGAACGCCATGAACCTGCCAAGCCGCATGACATACACAGAGGCTCCCGGGAGGCAATTATTATTTCTTGTACCACACACTTACTACGGGGTCAACAGTGAAGGGATCCGGGGAGGTGCTATACCTTATGCGTGTTAACAGGAGCCAGCGTGTGGTATGAAACAAAAATCACTCCGAGGAGGGTCCCAAACTTCCAGACAAAAGCTTCATGAGTTGGAACACCGGTAGGTAGCGCTGTTGATTAGCACTGTGCGTGTAAGGGTGCGTAACACTAAACAGAAAGAAACTCATGTGCAGAGCTCCAATAGTAAATTGTAAACACACAACTTTTCTTCAGATCAAATATTTAAAGGTCATATGGGTTTCGTGGATTGCTGAAAAAGGTCCAATATTGTACCCTTCGGGTTGACTTTCAAACTGGAGCAACTGGCCCTTTTTAGCTAAAGGTTACTATGGAGGAGCTTTTTTAGTGTAGTGTGCACCTTCATCTAGGGGCCTAGCTATACACAAGATGGCGGCCCCAACTTTGGCAAGACAAAATGGCGGCGTACTTGTTGATAACTCAACACTCGTTAGTTTCCTTAAAAGTTGTCGAAAATAACTTGATAATTAAATAAATCCTTGATACGGAGCGCCAGTAAACAAACATACACATCTAATGTGAATTACTTCTTTACCTTTTGCCTTGTGTTTGTCACAGCATTTTAGTAGTGTTTTTTTTCCTGTTTGGTGCAACCGATACTTCTGGACACAAGATTACCAAGTGGAATCACACCGGTAGGTGGCGCTGTTGATTATTACTGTGCAGATAATTTGACAGCACAGAGCTAGATGATGAGCAAAGCTTGGGCCGAGCATCAGTGAATAAATTGTGAACCTCTGTACTTAACTTTTTTCCCACAGACTTTCTACCTACAGTATCTTGTGGAGCATCCCAGTCTTAAGGATTTCCACATGTTTCCTTTTGTTTTACCTTTTTTCCCTTTTTTTCTGCTGTTTTTTTCTACATGTCTGTCTTCTTCTAAAAAGACAGTTGGTTTTTAACCCCTAGTAATTCTTGAGACGCACATCGCATGATGATGTAGTCCATGGCGAAAAAAGGTTGCTTATTTTTCCTTACCGTTGTAGGCTCAAGTATTTTTGTTTATCTAAAAAAAGTGTTTCCGTCCACACTGAATGAAACAAATCAAATGAATGTCTCATTCTGCTATTTCTCACAAAACACAACCGTTTAGGGAGACGGTGATTTGATTTGAATATTGGCCGTGGCTTTTTGCAATATTTACCAAAAGCGTAATGACAATAAAGTGTCGGGTGTTTAGTGTTGATGTTTGCACGTTGCCATGACAATTTTTCATCAGATGAATACGGTGGCAGACCTTCCACAAACAACCTGAAATCTCGTTTGCAATATGCTAGTTTTATCTCGTCCATTCCTATTTTTATCCATATCCATCTATCACAAACATTTTACTGGGCGCCCAAATGGGACAGTTATTGACCTTTCAACTTTGTTTTGCCTGTTTGTTAATAAATGTTATTAGTAGAAAACAACGCTTAAAACTCTATTCCATTTAAAAGGCTCTATTGTAATGATAGGTGAATGGGGCAGTTCAGCATAGCGGCTGACACAACAAATTGCATTTGTATTTTAACTCCACACGTTTTTTCCCAGACAAGAACCCTCTCCTTGCTTTTAAGTATATGTTGTGATGTTTGTGCGCACTGTAATGATCATAAAGTGTGGTGGCTAGCTTTCAAATAGTACATTACACACATGTAGATGCACTTCCATTAAGTAATAACCAAATAAAGAAACTATATCAATGATTACAACATTTAATTTTGTCTGAAGATATCATAATCAGGACCTACTTTATGCTGTGATGCGTTTGTGCACAGTAATGATCATAATGAGTGGTGGCCTGAAAAAAACATTTAAAAAAAAATAGAGAAACTAAATCGCAATGCTTACAGCATTTAGTTTATGTCTAAAGATATCATAACCAGGACACACTTCATAAATCTACCCTGTAAATGTGAGACAACCCCCACCCACCTTTTTGAAAGTCACACATCTTCTAACTACCTCGTTTTGAGTGAGTGAATTTCTACTATAAACCAGCAGTGAAAATGTCAACAAATTATGTGGTCACATTTCAGGGCGATCAATTAAAAAAGCAGTTTATGTTTTGTCACAAATTTCATACATTTTGAGGTCTTCAATGGAATTGCCTTTGACAGTAAACCAAAATATTTAACTGGAGGATTGATATTTCGCTGGTATAAAATTTATGATTTGTTGGTGATAATTACCGAGCCCTTAGTACTTTGAGGATTGTGTAATTAAATAACTGTTAAACTTGTGGCTGGGACCATGCATGACAAACCCTGATGACACCAATCGATGAATGGATGATTCTTAGAATGATTCGCTCTACCAATAGTTTCGAGCTACCATATAGACCTTTCCATTGTTCCTAAACAAACCACGCTGGTTGGCATGGACAGCCGAATGTTAGCAAAACATTAAATCGTGTTGACAGATGTTGTGACCAAATTCAACATTTCTGCAAACTTTCAATTAAAAACAAATACGTCCCATGGTTTGTTTCCAACAAATTAAGCGGTATTTTTGAATATAGATGTAACATTGTTACAAACTGTGGCTATCTGTTTTTGCTTTGCATTTATGTCTTTCCATAGTTGTCCAACCTTTGTTGGCAAAAACTCGGGCTGTGACGTTGTACAGAAATGTCTTTAGGTAGACTTCATGGAAACTACCAATCGACATTACACAGTTTGTGCATATTTACTGAGAGCCAATTTTCTAAAAAATGTCCAACGCGTGTAAACACCACATGCATGTACAGTACATGTACATGATCAGTATTTTATGACAGTACGTATGTTATGTACAGTGTAAGAAGCATTGTATAATTGAAGTTGTCGACGTCAGCATTCAAAACGATGCGCTTGATTGGCCACGATTGGGTCGTGTGGCAATTTTGATGCACAGACAGAAAACAAAATCGCGTCCCGCACAAGTAGCCAATCATTTCAATACAACTCGAAGTATTAGGATGAAACAGTCTGGCTCCTAGAAGCATGTAATATTAAATGCATGCAATATATATTGCATGTCCAGGAACCATATAGCCGAGATTTGTTGTCCACGCCCACCCGTATAATGGGTACGTTTCTGCCACATGGCAATTTTGGCTCACGGTCTTTAAACTGCCCGTTGCAAGGGAAGACAGTACTCGATAGTTAACTACTGTCATTGCCAGGTCGTACCTGCATTTGGTTGTTTGAATTGGTTGTCTCAATCTCTGAATAATTTCGACATTTTCTTGACGCTAGACAATTGCTGAGTAGAGAGTGGCTAACTACAAAGTTAAAGACATCTACTAAAAGATATTCAATAACTGTTCGAGTTTGATATTCTCCGTCAATCAAATCAACAAAGTGGCTGCAACTCTCTTCATAACGACCGTCGGTATGAACTATAACCATCAAAGCTTATCTGATATTGTGATTGGTTCGGTATAACAATTTTTCATTTAAAATCATGTTTCCTGTCGTATTTAAAGTTGGTGTGATTTTATTCATTTGTGAATCCGAACATGCCGTGCTGGGGCTAAACTGGGCTGCTCTAGACAGCCAAAGCCCCAATTATGGATTCAACGTGAAGACAGATGTTACTTTTTGCAAAGTAAAGCGACACGCAGGTACGTGCCAGGAATAACAACCTGCCAGAAACGCTGCTCGGATTACGTCACACCCAATTCTGCTGAAGAGAACGACTGGATATGGAGGAAGTTTCAGGAGCACTACACGGGTAACCCTCCTAAACTGTGGATTGGTTGCAAAAACACCTTGGGGCGGTTGGAGTGTTTGGGCGACACGACGGAAAAATACCGTAACTGGAAAGACGGAAACGATCCTACTACCAGTGATACGTGCGCCTATATGGATACAGATGATGGCACTTGGGATGTAGAGGAATCATGTCCTACCGCGAAGTGGACAATGTGTGAGGCCCCGGCACAGCCCCCGATCAGCCCCCTGAAAGTCCGATGCAACACGGTGGCCATACCAACCGGGAAATGCCCCCAACCCGTGAAAACCTTCAAGGGAATGACACCGATGCAGTGTTGCTTGACGTGCGCCAAGCAGTGCAACTGCCGCTCTTTCAGCCTGACACCAGGGACTCAAAACTGCAACATAAACCCTGACAAGATCAACGACCCGAACCCTAAATTGATTAATCGGACATGTGAGTACTTTGAATACGTAATGCAAATTTAATTCTATGATAAATTCGTTTCGGTCACGAAGTTTTCTATTCAATTTAACGCACGGCTCAGTTAAATTCAGCAAACCATTTCTACTAAATGCGTCAAAGATCAATGGATGCCAAAAAAATTTATGTTCGATTGCTATTATTCAAGTTTTTGGATGCACCAAAACGATAACAAAAAACACAAATCTTGGAAGCCTTTGTATTGACATAAAATGCGCGAATATGGAAAAAGAACCAATTTGATCGATAACAAAAATTAAAGTTGTTAAAAACAAGGATAAGACAAAGGTTTAGAATCTGTTTCGGAAGACCTATGTTTCAAATCACGATAATAAGAATCTTACAATTCTGCATTTGGTGTGAAGGTGTGCAATTTAGTACAGAATTCCCACCACAATGGTAGAACATGACGCAAAAATGTTTCAACATAATCAATTAATATTGTATATTCTTATATATTCTTGAGCCGCAGAGCAATTTTTATTTTTTATTTATTTTTTGATAGATATGATGACTATAATCAAATCAATGTTGTGAGAACAGCAAACGACCCGCTGTCACATGGAAAGGTCTGTTAAATATGGCTTCGCTGTGTACATTTATTTTGTTGCATTCATGGTAGGGTTACATTGGCTGCAATAATACTGGCGTATTTATTTATTCACTGCCCTTAGAAAATGGGCATTTTGAGTTTGGGTCAAACAAGCTCCATTTGGAATAAGAATTTTCAAGAAAAAAAGTAGGGGAGAGAAGAAGAAAAACACTTAGAAGTCTGTATAAATAGACACATGCTGTTTTGTTTTTGTTTTTTTCGATTTAAAAAAAAATCTTTTATTAAGCTTCAAGGTATTTTTCCTTCGTGCGTTGCTTTCGGATTTTATTTATTTATTGTTTTACCCCTTAGTGTTGATTCTATTCGTGTAAACGTAAATTGAGCAATAGGTGCATAAAATGGCAACCTTAGTAGAGTTTTGATAATAATACGAGTTTTAATGAGATTTTGAGACTTTCTTTTGATATCAGCGAAACAAAAGAAACAAGTATAGATTAACATCAAACAATAGTCACTCAATATCACTTGATGCTCGAACAACTCGGTTGGGCGCGTTAATGACACACAGGGTGGATTCACTCAGATTACTTAACCAACTGTATTTCTTTGTTGTCACGGTTCGCGAATACATCTCTCAGATTTTGATTAATGTTGTTGACGTAGAGTAAACAAGTTATACGTGCTTAGGGTATTACGTTGTATTAGCCGTTGTTGTTGTTTTCTAATAATTACTGAAAGCGTATAATTGAAACACAGCTACATTAATGGTACACACATTGTAGTCTAATTGAAATTAGTCTAACGGGACTTTTGGGACGCTAGGTGCAGCAGACTTACAGTAATCCATTGTTCTCGGCTATTTGCGCATGCTTAGAACCACGTAAACAATGCAATTTTACCTGGTATGTCTGCTGCCATCTAGTGTTCAAGAGGCTCCCATTGAAATTAGTATATTTGAAATACAGCTACATCAATGGTACACACATTGTAAAATCGAAAAAAAAAACTACTCAAACGAACTGTTTATGAAGAGAGATTTTTTTAAAGTTTTTGATGAATGTTGTTGACGTAAAGAAACACTGTTCGGAAAAAAAATGTAAAAGGGTGGATTTTGTCACTTAATTCATTGATCTGTTTGTTTTATATTAGATTAAAATTAAGGTGTTGATACAATGCGTATACGATGGGTTGAGATGAAGCTCAGCAACGTAAACCTTGGTGTCTTATGGTATGACCTTATCAGGACCCCCCCCCCCACACACACACACACACATTCTCAAAAATGCATCCTTGTGAAGCACTCTTTTGTTCTTTCCTTTGTCCCTGCACTTAACAGTTTCCCAGAGACTTTGTACACAAATTTCCTTGTGGAGCACCCCGGTCTTTAGAAATTCCATGTGGAGACCTTTTGTTTTCCCTTTTTTGTTTTGTCCTTGGTCTCCATAAGGTTTCTAAAGTGAGCACACTCCCCACTTTAAATTTTACTTATGACCAGCGGTGTAGCCAGGGGGCCTGGTGGCACGTGCCCCCACCCAACCACAAATGTCCAATAATGTCACGTGATTTCCACAGTGCGTATTTGGAACTCAATGCCGCAAACCAATCATATGTTTTTACGACAAACTAGCACACTTTACCCGTAAACGCCATCTTGTGGCAGCCCCATTTTCTTTTAAGGAACATCTGGATAGGTTTAGGCAAACCGTCGTGAACAATGGATATATCAAGGGGCACTCTAGCACCCATCCCCCACTTGGCCCGGTCTAGAAAAAAAAACCCACAAAAACAAAAGAAACACCCAAATCAAACAAACAAACAAACAAACAAACAAACAAACAAACAACCCAACACCCCACATCGCAGGTTATAGAGAAAATAAGTCAAATCTGCTTTGGATAATAATGATGTAAGTTGATCCCAAATGGATCACAATTCCATGGAAACGGGTCAGTTCTGACCCACTAGTACCAGAACCCTCATTTCTCACCAAATATGGCGTTTCAGACAGAAATATTTCAAGGGATGTTTTCTACTATCATCATCGTTAGACCGTGTAAGTTTTATGTAAATCTGTGATCAAAAAGTACATTTTACAAGTTTTTTTCTTACCAATTCTGTAATGTTCCTTTAAAACGAAATGAGGTGGTGTCATGTGAATGAGTTAGGTCGGGTTGGCTTAGTGGTTTCTTTCCTCGCCTGCCACCTCTAGGACCCTAGCCTTTTGTCAAGGCCATCGTGGCTTGGACAGCTTTGTAAACAGCGGAGCGACTGGATCGAGACCACGCTCGCGAGCGAGTGGCTGCGCCACTCGCGTGCGTGGTCTCCCATTTCAGTCGCTTGGCATCGCAGCTCAAACACACGAAGGCCTTGACAAAAGGCTACTAGGACCCCACTTTGAATCCAGCCGGGGGCACTACGTGCATAGGATTTTCAGTCCCTAACTGAGTGTGTGGGCTTTCCCACGAATAACTCTTGGTTTTTTTTCCCTCCCTCATCTAAACCTGAAACTTCCTTATTTGGCTTCTCTCCGTTGGGTTCTTGGTTAGTATAGCAACTAAACTCGCTTTTTCAAGAAGTCCTTAGCTTCATAACCAAAATAAATGATTTTTTTTTTATTGATTTATTTCCCTCAATGGTTAAAAATATTTGTTACTTATGGTTTTCAAGGGCCGATGAGAAACAGTCAGTTTCCATACATTTTAGGTAGACATGGATTAAAATTTGGCCCTTATAAACGATGAGCACCTTTCGATGAACTTTTTTAATCAAAACTTCTAAATAACAAGAAAAGCTAAAACAAAAATTATAATATGTCAACAAAATGATAAAAAATAATTTAGCGGGGGAAAAGGATCTGAGTTTTAAGGACACTTCCCCATTTACTGCAGTTTGCCATTCACAACCTGATTCCTAGAGACATTCCGCACGAGGTTAAACTTGTATTAAGTCGGCTGTGTGTTTTTAATTCAACCACTTCTTCTGAGAAACAAAACGGTTTGGTGTAAAACAGCTAGAAATTTAATTTTCTGATGTGACGAGCTGATCTTACGGCGAGTGTGGAAAAACATTTTGGGATGTCAAAGTTTTTCGGCTAGACAAGAATTAAACCCTTTGTGTTGTTAAAGGTAGGGTGCTTTGCTTAATGACGCCATTTATTGAAGTATCTACACACTGCTGTGGAGATGTGATGCATGATTTTAAAAAAAAAACACAAAATTGACCGTTATAGACTTTTGCATCATTTACCAAAAGCGTGAACGAAAACATGTCTGGCGAGTGCACGTTGCCATGACAATTGTATCAGATGAATGTTGAGCAGACCTTCAACAAACATCCCGACATTACGCTTTCTACGAGTTTTAATATCCGATCCATTTTGAATTGAGTGGTGACATTTTGAGTGTCTACTTAAGAAACGCAACACGAGTATAGGTTCTTGCTTAGCGGGTGAATTGCAGACACATCGTCTCTCGGGAAATCGTGCTATACGTAAAACTGAAAACATGGCACTGAAATTTCGTCTACTAGAACAATATGACATCAACGGACAGGAGACAAAGATGGTTTGTGTTTTGTTTATGGGCCTACACAATTCCAGCATTCTAACGAAATACCAAATACAGATAAAGGAGAATGAACCTTAAGGTCTCAAAACCACCGTTTGTTATTTTTTGTTCCATTCTTTACAATCTTTTTTTTAATGCAATGTTTTCCTTCTATTCTTTTAAGGAGGGTACCTTTTAGTTACTCTAAAAAATTAATGACCATAAAAACTTGCTTGGTAAGAAGCACTGCAGCTGTTGGTAATGTATACAATTTTGAGAAATAATTCCCTTCAAGGGAATGTGGTTTTAGAGAGAGGGATTCAAAAACATTTCAATCTGAGAAACGTTTCTGCATAAAACGTTTCTCAGATTGTGTATTCCATGCAGTTACGGGCTATTCTTCCTGCGTGCATAAAACTGCTTAAGAGTTTCGTCGATATTTTAAAAAGACTACAACAATTTAAAATGAAATTTTATATAGGTTGGTTTTGTTGTATATATTTACATTTATACAGGAAAAAACAATCAAACGGTTCCCTAACCAAGAGTATACTTTGCCTTCAAGATTAATGCATACATATATATTTTTCTTTTTAAAGGCCCTATACACTATTGGTAAGATCGAAAAACACAATGTTCACAGATTCACACATAACTTACATAATTTAAAGTAAGTAATGGTAGAAAGGGTTCCTTAAAATATTTCTGCCTAAAATGCTATCGTTTCTAAGAAACGAGTAAAATAATAGTAATTATCGCGCGCGATAATTTGAAAAAAGAGAAAACACATAAGATCTCTTTTCACTATTTTCTCGTGACCTCGATGACCAATTGAGCTCAAACTTTCACAGGTTTGTTTGTTCATGCATATGTTTAATCACACAAAATGTGGACACTGATTTTGAGCTGTTATCAAAAGTGCACAATACCTTTAAATGGCAGTGATACACACTGACAAATTACTGACAGCAACCAATTGGGTAATTGTTTTGTTTAATATTAGTAAAAGCAAAATGGAGAATGAATGAACAAAACCCGGTGAATAATTTTTTTTTGGAATCTGTGAGTCACATCAGGTCTCGTACATGAACCCGTTATACACAAATTGGCTGCGAAAGAAATGAAACATCTGTGCCAGTTTCAATAGTGGAGAAAAACGAACACTTTTAAGACAAGGTCGAAGACAAAAATGCTAGCGCAGAATCAAATTTTGTTCAAGCCTAATGTGCTTGCTTTGAGGTCAGTCGCAGTGGGTTTTGCGTCGTATTGAATAATAACATTACTCATCTTGTATGACATTAATTCACCGTCAGACAATTGATACAATACCATGACAACGTATAAATAATCAACAAGGACAGTCATGCACCGGTAGAAGAATATACTTAGACCTAGGTGCTTAGAGACTGAGTACAAGGTTGGGTGTTATTGTAAAAGCAAATTATTAATAATCCATTTCAAACAAAATTCATAATTTGTTTCATCAAAAAAACTAAATTGTTACAAAAATCATCCTCCAAAATATCTACTCGACATACATTCGAAGACCAATTGCCGCAATCAAAAAGTTGATTGCCTAAAAAAGAAAAAAAGGGGAAAATCAACAACAACATTAACGATAAGCAAAAAACCCACCCCAAAACATAGAGAAATAACATGATAACATGATAATATACACAACTCTTGCTTTTGTTCTATTATTTGCTCCTTTTTCCATTCCTCTGTGGGATCCAAGTTAAAAACAAAACAAAAAACAAAAACAAAACATTGGGAGGTGTAGTGTTCCTTTGTGTAAACGACCTCACACTGGTCCGTGTGTAAGCCAATGTGAACATGTTGAAATCCATTGAAAGTAAACAGTATCCCGTTATTTTCACTTCGTTACGGTATGACCATTATTGATGAAAGTTTCCCTGGTTGACCGAATGAATGACTCAATTACTGAAATTGAAGGATGCACAAGAATTTACTCTACATATAAGTTGTGGCGTGTCGTGGCCGAGCGGATAAGAACACCGCACTCAAGCTCTGGTGTTTCTGATCGGCGGAGTGTGGTTTCGAGTCCCGGTCGTGACACTTTAAGCAGGACACTTAACCATCATTGCTTCGTCCTTCGGATGGGACGTAAAGCCGTTGGTCCCGTGTGTTGTGTAATGCACGTACAAGAACCCAGATACACTTATCGCTAAGAGAAGGGGTTCTCCCCGGTGTTCCTGGTTTGATTGGCTGCATATTGCGCCACAGCACCTTGTAAACCATTACTAGTGCTATGTAAAGGAAAAAGGGTCCCATATTTCAAAAACGTAGCTCCACATTATACCTTGCAGGAAAAATACTGAGCGCTTTGAGACGCCCATCGGACGTGATAAAGCGCTATATAAGAACTGCGTATTATTATTATTAAAATAAAAAACCACAATGGTTTTTGCTGGGGTAAACAAGCGATCACTAGATGAGTATTACCAGAGCATTTTTTTTTTAAATAAACTAGACAGAGCTGACTACCAAATTAAAACGAAGAACAATATCATTTGGAGATTCCCAAAATCATTATGGCTTAATTCGATTGTATCAATCTAAATTGGAATCCATGTTTCGTCGTCGTTCAGCTAGCGGTTTATAAGGTGGGCACTACAAACTTTGTCCACTGATTGGTCCGGCACAAAATGTACAACTGCCAATTATTTAAACACAACTCGAGGTATCGGAACAAAGAGTCTGGCCCCTTGAAACAGTGTGATATCATAATACATGCAATAGATACTGCGTTTCTAGGAACCAGACAGCTAAAATTGGAAGGCCACGCCAACCAGTAGATAATGAATGGGTGTTTAATTATCTCAAAAACTGGATTTTTTGCTCACAGTCTTTAAACTGCCCGTTGCAAGGGAATACGTTATTCAATAGTTAGCTACTGTCAACGCCAAGTCGTGTTTGAATCGGTTGTCTCACATTGGTTGTCGACATCTTCTTGATTATTGGCAATTGCTGAATACAGATCAGCAAACTACAACTTTAAACAAATCTACTAAAAGATATTCAATGACTGTTTGAGTTTTATATTCTCCGTCAAATCAACAAAGCGACTGCAACTCTCCTGATAACAATCGCCGATATAAACTGAAACCATCGAACCGATTTCTGATATTGTGATTGGTTCGGTATAACAACTATTCTTTGAAATAATGTTTCCTGACGTAGTTCAAGTTGGTGTGATTTTATTCATTTGGGAATCTGTAAATGCCGTGCTGGGAGCTAAACTGGGCTGCTCTAGACAGCTAGAGCCTCACTTATGGATTCAACGTGAAGACAGATGCTACCAGGTGCGAAACGAAGCGAAACGCAAGTACGTGCCAGGCAGAGAATACTGCCAAGAACACTGCTCGGATTACGCCACACCCAATTCTGCTGAAGAGAACGACTGGATAAGGGGGAAGTTTCAGGAGTACTAAAAGGGTGGATCTACCAAACTGTGGATTGGTTGCAACAACACGTTTGGGAAGGTGGAGTGTTTGGGCGACACGACGGAAAAATACCGTAACTGGAAAGACGTAAACGATCCTACTACCAATAATACATGCGTATTTATGAAGCAAGCTGATGGCACTTGGGATGTAGCGATATCATGCGGTGAGCCCGCGAAGTGGACAATGTGTGAGGCCCCGGCCCAACCCCCTATCAGCCCCCTGAAAGTCCGATGCAACGCGGTGGCCATACCAAGCGGGATATGCCCCCAACCCGTTATCACCTTCAAGGGAATGACACCGATGCAGTGTTGCTTGACGTGCGCCAAGCAGTGCAACTGCCGCTCTTTCAGCCTGACACCAGGAACTCAAGACTGCAAAATAAACCCTGACAAGATCAACGACCCGAAACCTGCAATGATTAATCAGATATGTGAGTACTATGAATACGAAATACAAGATTAAATCTATAATAAAATTGTCCGTTCAATTTTACGAAGTTCTCATTCAAATTTATGCACGGCTCGATTTGATTTAGCATAAAATCAATATCAAACGTCAAAAGATGTCAACACCTTCTTGTTCGAATGCTTACAATTCAAGTTTTGGGATGCACCAAAACGAACATTAGAAACAAAATCTTCGGAGCCTTCAAATTGAAATTGAATTCCCCAAAATGGTAAAGGAACCCACAAAGAAATAACAAACAAACGCGAAATTGAAGTTGCTAAGGACAATGATGAGAAAAATTCAAAACCTATAATTGTTTTCAAATCACTGTAATAAGAATCAAAATTACAATTCTACATTTGGGGTGAAGGTGTGCAATTTAGTACAGATTCCCCGCTACAATGATAGAACATGACGTAACAGTGATTCAACATAATCAATGATTATTTATATTCTTGATCAACTTGTTGAGCCGCAGTGCAAAAAATGTTAACAAATCATAAATAAAATAGAAATAAATATTTAGTTAACAAAACAAACAAATAAGGAAAATAAATAAAATAAAAAAATAAAAATTATAAAATAATAATGAGTTGGGGTTGAACAAAGAAAAATTTACTAGAACGGGATTTGAACCAACGACCTCCGGATTAACGTGCTCTACCAACTGATCCATTTAGCTCTAACGATGTTGGTCTCCCTATTTTGTCGATATCTTTGTTCGGGGTGCCAGTCAGAAGTCATACAACCATTACAATAATAATATTGATATTATTACGACTCTAAACAAATCAATGTTGTGAAAACAGCAAACGGCCCACTGTCTCATGGAACGGTTTTTTTTAATCAACTTTTATTGTAAAATTAATTCATGGAAAAATCCGTTAATGGCGCTACATGGAGGTAACACTAAAAAACCTTACATTATTATTTAACATGGTAGTTGGTAGGTGGTGTGTGTGTGTGTGTGTGTGTGGGGAGCTTTCAACACGGCTCCACTGCGTACATTTATTTTGTTAATAATACTGGCGTATTTATTTAGACACTGCCCTTAGAAAGTGGGCATTTTGATTTGTGTCAAACAAGTTTCATTTAGAATAAGACTTTAAAAAAAAAATAATCAGGGAAGAGAAGAAAAAGAAAAAAAAAATCAGGAGTCTGCATGAATAGACACACGCCGGGTTTTTTTCGCGATTTTTAATTTTTTTAATTAAGCTTCAATGCATTTTTCCTTCTCGCGTTTTCTTTCGGATTTCGACCTTGACATTGGTTTTGTTGTACAGTTGCTTTTTACCCCTTAGTGTTGATTATATTCGTGTAAACGTAAATTGAGCAATAGGTGCATAAAATGGCAACCTTAGTAGAGTTTTGATAATAATACGAGTTTTAATGAGATTTTGAGACTTTCTTTTGATATCAGCGAAACAAAAGAAACAAGTATAGATTAACATCAAACAATAGTCACTCAATATCACTTGATGCTCGAACAACTCGGTTGGGCGTGTTAATGACACACAAGGTGGATTCACTCAGATAACCTAACCAACTGTATTTCTTTGTTGTCACAGTTCGCAAAAACATCTCTTAGATTTTGAATAATGTTGTTGGTGTAGAGTAAACAAGTGATACATTTTGAAAAATATGTGCTTAAAGTATTACGTTTTATTAGCCGTTGTTGTTGTTTTCTGATAATTACTGAAAGCGTATATTTGAAATACAGCTACATCAATGGTACACACATTGTAGTCTAATTTATATTGGTCTAATGGGGACTTTTGGGACGCTAGGTGGCAGCAGACTTACCAGGTAAATCCATTGTTCTCGGCAATGTGCGCATGCTTAACTAAACAGTTATATACAATTACCTGATATGTCTGCTGCCATCTATCATTTGAAAGTCTCCCATTGAAATTAGTATATTTGAAATACAGCTACATCAATGGTAGGGGCCTACACACATTGTAGTCAATGGGTAACAAAACCACATTACTAATAGACTTTGCAAGTCTCGCGAGAAAACAACTCAAAATAAGACTATGTTTTCTGTTAAATCTAATCTTTTTTTAATCTATTAACTTATAAATTCATGAAAACAAAACTCACAAACCAGTTTGTTACAAATACAATTTCATTTTTCAGTTTAATACAATTATTTTTTCATTTTTTATTTACATTTAGTAAAAAATTAAGTCTTCGGACGAGGATGGTTATTTAGAACCCCACCTTTGCCAATCACGTCTGAATTTGTGCGACCATCAATAGGTCTAATGATAACATGAACGTCAGTTGGTATTTTTATTTTTTTTTTATTTATTTTTTTATAATAAGAAACATTGATGTCACGTTATGTTTTCGGTTTTTGCTGATTTAAAAAATTCGTTTTATTTTCACTTATACGTCATTACCGAACATTTACTTGCATAACAATATGATAAAATTGTTATAGCCATATAATAAAACTAAATAAAGTGTTGGAAAAAACAGAATCGCGCGCTTGTAAAAACCCATTATATGGTTCGACTTATTTGGTACCCGCAAGACTTGCACAGTCTATTCTGAAATTTTCTTGGAAATATGTGATTATTTCTGTTGAATACGTGCATAACTATCGGACCGTATCCAAAAAAAAGCTCTCCGTGTTTCTCACTTTTTCATCAAAGTTTGTATGGAATTTTGTTGCCGTAAAAAAAAAACGCTGTTCGGAAAGTAGTGTAAAAAGAGTGGATATTGTCGAGTAAATTATTAATCTGTTTGTGTCATTTATATTAGAGTAAATTAATGTGTTGATACAATACGTATACGATGGGTTAAGACGAGATGTAGTAGAGTAGACCGTGGTATTTTATGGGTTGGCCCTATCAGGACCCCCCCCCACACACCCACTCACTCCATGCTTGAGGAGGCACGTGCCCCCCCCCCCACCCACCCACCAATTTCAAGTTTCTCCCCCCCCCCCCAACGAAAAAAAGTCGCGAGTAGCGCTCACAAAAAAAGAAAGGGCAAAAGAGGGAAATGCGTGTTTGTATAATCTATTATAGTGCAAAGAACATACGAGGATGGTGGCCCCCTTCAGCACCCCCAACATAGACAAACCAATTCCCCTGCTCCAACCTTGTAGCGTCCCTTTCAAAAACAAAAGCATGACCCCCAACACTGACAAACCCAATCCCCTGCCCCCCCCCCCACCACCACCACCATCACCGAAATAACCTGGCTACGCCGCTGCTCATGACTTGTTTACAGCGGGGCCACTCGTTTCCGAATTGTGTGACTTTTCATAATTTATGCTCACAGTTACTGTACGTTTTTTGTTTTCTTCTTTTGTTCACTATAGGACATAACTTTTCAAGCTTAATTCTTGTTTTTGTGTTACGAGTGAGACTGATATATCTCGTGAGACTCTAAATGCAGCATGGGAACTCAAAATGGGAGCCAAAAAATGGCGGCCTTCTTGAACATTTGGCAGCCCCCAACCGCATCATGTTGATTTAAGTTCAAGGACCATTTGGATAGGTTCAATTACATTAGTCGTGAAATAAAAAGGGGGCACTCTATGCAAACCATAGCCCCCTTCCCGGGCCCGGTCGAAAAAAGTGTGGTCCTGATAGGGTTGAGGTTGTAGCTAACAGTTTGAATTATTACATATACTTTATTATTATGGTTATCAATATTTTCAGCTTGTGAATAGTTTGCTTTAGTATTTCTAGAGGCAAAACAATGCGATTAAATTAAACTGGATTTATTTATTTATTTATTTGTTTAATTATTTGTTTATTTTTTTGTAAAAGAAATAACATGAACTCCGATAGTTCTGATATTACCCATCATGTGCATTGCTGAAAACCAAACTATGCAGAGCACACAATGCGTGCCATGTTCAAGTCAAGTTGAACTGGACAGGAACCCCTTCTAAGAAATTATTTTTAAAAGGTAGGCTCATACCCCGAAAAGGGTTAATTTATATTCGAAAGCTGACTTGTAATAAAGTGGATAATGGTAGTAAGCATCCTGAGAAATTACTTTAGTCTGAAATGTCCACGTTGATAGAAATCAATAAAAAACATGTGAATCGAAGAAACGATTAAAGCATGCGTCGTTTTGTGTAAAAAATATCCTCGACAGTTTTTTGCTGTTTTCTCATCAACGAAATACTTTACCTAGCTGAAACTTTCACATGTGATTTTAATTGCATCTTTCTTTATAGCTCGTATAAAAACAACAAAACAACAACAACATAATGTTGACAAAACCAAACGATGACCCTATACCTTTTACTCAAATGGGATCGGAGGTTATTTCGTGGCTGTTCAAGCTCTGATTGTTTTTGACTTGAACTCAGGTCAATCAGTTAGTCTAATTGACCAAGATTGTAAGATGATTGACCCGGATGTAGAATCATTTTGACCCGGATTCCTGATCCATTTTGACCCGACTTGGTGTAATGATTTTGAATGCGAGTTGAACTGACACCAAAAGCATCTTTTATTAACACAACGGTTAAATTCTGATGTACGTTAATCCCAAATGGATCAAATGAATCAGGTCAGTTCTGACCCACTACAAGAATATTTAGATTTCATATAATCCAATCGTTTCTCATCCAAGCTTTTGTTAAAATAAAATAAAAACTATCAGTTCAATTTTAAGTTATTCCAAGCCCAGCTTACTAACATTAACAAGTATAGAACTTCATTGTACCGAACAAATAGTGCCTTTAAACTGCTTTTAATATTGATGTTGAAATGAATTAGAGTCAAAATAATTATTATTGTCAATAAATGTTGCGTAAAAGAAGACAAAGAAGTGGCGTTCAATGATTTCTTCTTTGCGTTTTGGTTTAGGTTTTGTTATTTCTTAAGCAATTTTTTTCTCAGAATATTTGGTTTTGTATTAATTAATTTTCCTCGGCAGAATAAACAGTTTTTTTCTGAAGGTTTTTAAAGGTCAATGAAAACGAAAAAATTATCCTTAAAAATAAAATTACAAAATAGGAGTTGGCCTCTTAAAAGGAAGCTGAACGGGACGCTAAGCATGTTTTTAAAATTTACATTTGGCCTTACATGTCAATGTAGAACTTCAATTTTAGACTTCCCGGGAAAAATTTCCAAGTGAAATGAAATATTCAAATCTAACGAAGAAGCATCACTGGCCACGACCAATATGCCATACAAAGAAAAACCTACGAAGATTGTTGACATCACCATAAAATCATACAACTTGACAACATCAACAAGTACCAAGTCGAGCATCCTGCAGAGAGTCATTTGGGAGGGAATTGGGTTAGATCTTCTCTTACCATTCGATGTCCCCAAGATCTTGTCCTATCTTTGAAGAACTCCACATCGTCAGAAAACCAATACCACACACTCCATAGAAACCCTCAAATTTATTGGTCAGCCAGAGTTGGTGGAAATATCTGAAAGACAAGAAAAGCAAAACTTTGTTTAAGACTAAATCTGAAGTCGTCTAATGCAACAAGGTCCTGACTTAAGTTCACTTCTCTTGTCTCATAAGCGTGAATAAAAGACAACGAAGTGAAATTCAAAACGACCTATACAGCTCACAATTAATGGGATAACTTGAGCCCTTTTCACACTACTCTATTCCCCGTGGGCATCCCCGTGGGCAACCCCGTGGAATAACGGTTTCACACTATGATCGCTTTACCCCCTGTCTGCCCCCTGTCTACCCCCTGTCTGCCCCCTGTCTGCCCCGGCAAGTGGGCATACCCCGGGGAATACCCACCCCTGCTCCGGAGTAGGGGTAAGCAGTAAAACCCAGGAGTATTCTTGAAACATGCAACAGGAACACTGTGGAATAGGGACCTAGGCGGGGATAGTGCGAAAGTGTGCTGGGGTAACCGTAGGGTAAAAAAAAAACGGGGCCTCCCCGGGGCTGTATTCCACGGGGATAAGAGATGCAGTGTGAAAAGGGCTTCAGTTGTTTTGGGTGGGGGGGGGGGGGGGCTTGCAGGGGATTATGAATCGACTTGCACCTACTCTTTTTTCCCCAGACATTGTCTCAAGTACGTGAATTGACTTTTAACCCTATCAAGACCGCTTTTTTTTTCGCTCTCTTTAAAAAATAAATAGTTCTGGGGACCGTTGTTGCTCAACTGTTAGTTACATTTTTTTTTTATAATCATCAGTCAGGTCTCATCATTGTACCCTGGGCCCCAAATCCTGGCGGGAATATAAACTTTTAAGTGTAAAAACAAAAAAAGATTAATTTCCCCCCAAAAATTGTTAAAACCATAGGCCCTAATCAATTATTATAACGCACCCATCGGTGACCCCAGTAATAATATATTGTCACGTTTATTGATCAAAATAAACAAAATGGCAAAGTAATACAGCATTTCGACAAAAAAATATGGATAATACGGAAATTATTGGAAAACTACGACTGTTGGCCAAAACTTGGCAAAAAGTAAACCAAAATACCCTTTAATGGTTATTTTCATTTTTTTTTTTTTTTTTCACGTCAACAAAGAACGTGGTCAAAAAGAACATTTGTGCCAAGTTAAATAAAATAAATAAAAAAAAAACGATCAAGAACTTAAAAAAAATATGGCGGTGGGTGTAATGATGTCGATGTGTGTGTCACCCCCCCCCCCCCGGTACCTGTAGTTTCCAAAAAGCCCGCTTCTGATGGGGTTGAAGCACTTTACAAATTGGCAAACTATACTATGAATTTGTCTCAATTACTTTCTATGCTGTAGAATACATCCATCTTTTTAAGAGGATTAAATTTCACAGAGCTGTCTTGAGTTTACGCTTAAATATGACCACAGTATTCAAGTTAAGTTATGACAACGAAACTCGCAAACAATTATTAGGTTCTTTACCTTTCAGGTTGTTAGACTTCATTGCAGCGACACTCCTTCCGTCGTCTCTTCGTTGAACACGCAGCGGCAGTATATCCATCCTGGCTGGGCCGGGTTTTGCAGCTCTTCTCTCGATGACCTTTATGCTGCAGCTCCGGTATCGCGTGCCGTGTGCTGCAGCTTTGGTACGGCAGTGTGCTGCAGCTCTGGTCCCGGCTATGTTGTCTTCTTTGAATGTTTAGTATCGTCTTCGCCAGTCAACCTTTCTCAGAAAAGTCCCGTGTAGTCCTTTGTACTGTGGGCTGTCTTCAAGAGAAATTAGCTATGCCTCTTTCCTGGAACTCTCTCTGGTCCCTCGTAGCTCAACATCAATGTCGGCAATAGAAGTATTCATCAGTACTCAAATCCATGGAAAATAAATGAAGCAATTCACACAAACTTGAGGCATTTCCCACAGCTAAAATGAAGCCAGAAGCACTGAATTGTTGATGTAAAGTATTGAGGGTTTGTTTATTTGCTTGGTTTCCTGTTAGAAGATAGAAACAAGAGCGGGTGCAGTTGTTTTACTAGATGGGCCTCGTCTGCTTGTACCCGTGAGAAACTATAGCACATGTTTTGCTGACTGTAGCTGTTGTTGTCGAAAACTTAGTCTTGCATAAGACGTGCAGACACGCTCATTTGCATAACAATGAGAAATGTATAACATGTGGACAACGTCCTGGCGGGAAGAATGTAGGGAATTTGCTAGATGCAGAAAATCACCTGAGTGTACAAAACAACTGGATGCTGTTTCTACGCTTTGTGACATTCTTTTGGAACACCCCCCCAGCGGCGGCGCTAATGGGGGGGGGGGGGGACCGGGGGGACGGGGGGGGGGGGACCGGGGGGGACGGGGGGGGGGGGCGGGGGGGGGGACGGGGGGGGGGGCAAATGCACCCCAGTTATTTTTGTTGCCCCCCCCCCAGGTTGCCCCCCCCCCAGTTTTTTCCCCGATGACGGAAATTGAGTTTAATCCCAAACCATTGCACCCAATTTGTTACAATGTTGTTTGCGCTGTAAATAATAAACTCAATTTCATCCATCATAATTAGCTGGCACCATCAAAAAAGCCCAATACACTTTCCATCTCCGGCAATGTTAATAAAATGTGGATTTATTTATCTGTACAAGCTTGGAAACTTGCTATAAATAGAAATGCATTGTCTGCCCCAAACCGTAAGCAGCCATTGTACACGCAGTTCGCACAACACGTCACATTCACACAGTGCAAAATCTTATTTCTGGAGTGAATTGTAGGCTTATACAGTACATTATATACTTTTGTTTGCCCCCCTAAATTTAAGTTTGCCCCCCTCTTGCCCCCCCCCAGATTAACAGGTCTGGTGCCGCCGCTGCCCCCCCCCTCCCCCGAAAAAAGCAAGGAGTTTGGTTTTTGCATTTTGCTAAGCCGAGTTATCATTAGTAAGCCACAATTGGAACTAACATAAACCAGTTGTAATCCTCAACTATTCAGAGCAGCCCCCCCCCTTGACAAAAAATGAATAAAATTTGATAACAAATTAACAGTAAGACCACACATATTATGGCTATTTATCTTCCAGTACGCGCTAATCCTACAATCAGATGCTCGAACCGGAGTGTGATATTATACACACATGGACTGGCAATGAGGTCACTAGAGCACGTCTATTCCCCCGAGGGACTGTGAGTTACCAGAAGAGGGAAATAGGTCTCTCTTCTGGTCACTCACAGGCCCGAGGGGGGATAGACGAGCTCTAGTGACCGAATCATGGCAGTCCATATGTGTTTTATAACACAACTCGGTCCAAAATATGAAATAAGAAAAGAAACTACCGTAATCCGATCCAGACGCCGCCTTTTTTCTTGTTAAGATGAGCCTGGTAACCGCTTGAGGGCGCTGTAACCAGTCAAAAATTGAAAGACTATTGCCCGCTTCGGGAACTATTTCCCGCAAACTACGCGCGGCGATGTCTTGTTCATGGTTGTGCAAATCTCATGCACTAGCCTATAATAGTTCATCCCACGTGACCGTGTTTCAGCCAACCAGAATACAGAACTAGCAAGAGGTGTGTTATAACAGACGATAACCTACTCCCAGTTTTTATATTGCACTCTGCGTATTGTGAGTGTCAATGCGTCACGCTCCGCATACGGTCAGTGCACAAATTACATTCTAAACTTTGCGCGTGGAAAACAAAAAACAAAAACATAACCTAACCTCATTGACTTAATGAGGCTGGAAGATAAATTCGTTATCACACTCGCGCTCGTGGAATACGGAAAAATATAGCGCGTTGGATATGGGACGCAGAAGCGCTATATTTTTTCGTATTCCACTCGCGCTTGTGTGATAACTTATAATAGCTCAGTTGGTAGACCATTGGACAGTGTGGCAGGAGATTCTGTCCTGCCGTACGGCGAATTGTGCAGATCGTCTAACTGCGCCCTCTTTTGAATCAACTTCCAAGTTCAGATGTTAGTTACCATCTGGGCGATGCCGGACACAAATACCGTCTGACACTGGTGTGGCAGGAGATTCTGTCCCCGGAGATTCTGCCCCCGGAGATTCTTTCCTTAGAGATTCAGCCAAAATGCCATGTCACACGTTCAATTTGTGACTGGTATCCTGCTTATTTCGGCTAAGCAGAAAATTGTGATGCATTGTTTGCTGCTTAAGCAGCTCGATGAAATTGGGTCCAGAACCGAACCCTATGATACGTGAAGCCATGTTTCTTTGCAGCAGGCTTTTAGATGGCTTACTGTGAGCCAGTGGGCTAGGTTCTGTGGTTTCCAACACACCCACCCCTGGCAATCAAACTTTCTGGCTAACTGTCGGCAATTCCTGGGGTTACTCTCTCACTTTAAAGGTTGATTTAAATTCCTCCCCACTCACACACCCCAAACTCAACCTAAATCAAAAATGGCCTATAATATGATACCGGTTGACCCGAAAGTAAAGGTCATCCAGGGGTCACGGTAACAGAAAGTCAATTTTTTAATGCTCAAAAGATCTATAACTGAAAAGAAATTGAAAAACAGGTGTGTAGTTCTTGAGATATGGTCCAACTTCCGGTTGACCCGGAAGTAAATGTCAACATGTGGTCACGGTAACCCAAGTTCAATCTTTAATGCTTAAAGGGGTCTATATAACTGAAAAGAAATTGAAAATTGGGTGTGTAGTTCTTGAGATATGGTCCAACTTCCTGTTGACCCGGAAGTAAATGTCAACATAGGGTCACGGTAACCCAAGTTCAATCTTTAATGCTCAAAGGGGTCCATATAACTGAAAAGAAATTGAAAATCGGGTATGTAGTTCTTGAGATATGGTCCAACTTCCGGTTGACCCGGAACTTAAGGTTCATGTTGACCTTTACTTCCGGGTCAACCTGAAGTGGGACCATATCTCAAGAACTACACAACCGATTTTCAATTCTTTTCAGTCTGAGATCCTTTGATCATAAAAAATTTACTTTTTGTTACTGTGAGCCCTTGATCCCCTTTAGTTACGAGTCAACCGGAAGTGGGACCATATCTCAAGAACTACACAACCGATTTTCAATTTCTTTTCAGTTATAGATCATTTGAGCATTCAAAATTGACTTTCTGTTACCCTGATCCCTTAATGACCTTTACTTCTGGGTATCTCAAGAAGTACACAACCGATTTTCAATTCCAACCCCAAACCCTATTGACTTAACACATGAATTTTCTTTCTGTCATATGAAGTAGACAAATTATATACCATACGAAAGCTTATGCCCTGACGTAAGCTGAGGTGTAATTAGATTAAAATTCCTAATTAATTATTCACTTGACAGCTGTGTGAATATTTAATTAGTCAATCTTCTGTCCATCATATCTCAAGAAGTATTCATCCTATCCTCAAACTTTTTTTTCCGTTATGGACTTGTCTTGTTTTGAAGATGGCAATTCTGGCCTAACATTCGCCATCACGTCATCATGGCGTCACTGTTTTGCGCGTTTTCTATCTGTGTACAAAACCAAGGGCTCTAAAAAATAATGTTTAAAACACAACTTTTTAGAATAAGTTACATTTTAGCTATTGATATTACACAAATCACGTGCAAAACACAAATGCTTTTACTAAGAGTTACTCCAGGCCATTGAAAATAATCAAATACAATGTAGTTTCATGATAATTAACGTTTTAAGATTGGTAAATCTGACCCAATGAAATAAACTCTGTAGTGCGCAATCACGGCTCATGCGTCGGAGATTGCGCCGCTGTTTATTCCGAAGGTGGACCAATTTGTTTTGTGCTTAAACAACTAATGTTATTCCTAGGTAAGTTAAGTTTTTTTTGAAAGGCATTTTTATTGGGAAAAGTTATATACCATCTTGTACCTTATAAAATGTATTAGTATAAAAACACATTACTGTGACGTCATCAGGTGTCAAGTTACAGTTAGTAATTCAAAACTTTAAATAGTTAATTTTTGCAGCACCATATATCAAGTAGTACACAGCCGATTTTCAAACTTTTTTCAGGTATAGACCCCTTGGGCATTGGAGATTACACTTGGGCTACCGTGACCCCATGTTGACCTTTAGTTCCGGGTGAACCAGAAGTGGGACCATATCTCAAGAAGTACACATTGCCGATTTTCAGTTTATTTTCAGTTATAGACCCTTTGAGCATTGAAGATTACACTTGGGTCACCGTGACCCCATGTTGACCTTTACTTCTTGGTGAACCGGAAGTGGGACCATATCTCCAGAACTGCAACACCGATTTTCAATTTCATTTCAGTTAGAGATCCTTTGAGCATAAAGATTAAACCTCGGTTAGGCCCCCCTCCCCCCCCCACCAAAAAAATTTTGTGTTTCCGGTTCCCCGACCGACCCTAGTTTTTATGCCGCGACCCTAAACTTTTTATTCGGCCTTTAAAAAAAACGGGATAAAACGGAAAAAAAAACGAAAAAACAAAAACAAAATCCTATTTCACCTGGAAGAAAATGTCTGACTTTTACCAATTTACCATGTTTTAGGCAACATTTGAAATAAAAACCAGAACATATCAAGAAGAATTTGCTGATATATCCGTGATTTGCGCCTGCGATGTCCAACGACTCAACTACGAGCGAAAAATACCCACAATGCAATGCGGATTGCGCACGTGTGTACACGGCGCTGTGTGAAGTGCATTCCACAGGTTTGCGCAATTTGCAGATTTCGCACATTTTTGCAAAATCGGCCGCTTAAACTGCCTATCTAAAGAGCGCAAACTGAAGATTGCGCACAATTTGCAAGATCGGGCAGATTAACTGCCAAACCTGCAGAGCGCAAACTGCAGTTTGCGCGCAATTTTGCCTAATTCGCCGTGCAAATCCGTTGATTGCGCTCAACACATGAACGATCGTGGACGTATCGTCAATCGTATCGGAACAAAAAACAAAAAACGCAAAATAAAAATATTTTCCGACCTACCGACCCTTTTTTTAAATGAAATGTAATCAGAAACATAGCCCTTTTTTTGTTTGGCCTTACCATTACCCCGGGTTGACATTTACTTCCGGGTTAACCGAAAGTGGGAGCATATCTCAAGAACTACACAACCGATTTTCAATTTCTTTTCAGTTACAGATCCTTTGAGCATTAAAGATGGAACTTTGGTCACCGTGACCCCATGTTGACCTTAAGTTCCGGGTCAACCGGAAGTGGGACAATATCTCAAGAACTACACAACCGATTTTCAATTTCTTTTCAGTTATAGACCCTTTGAGCATTGAAAATTTAACATGAATTTCCATGACCCCACGTTGACATTTTTTCCGGGTCAACCGGAAGTTGGACCATATTTCATAAACTGCACACTCGATTTTCAAATTCTTTTCAGTTATAGAACATTTGTGCATTGGAAATGGAACTTGAGTTACCGTGACCCCATACTGACCTTTACTTCTGGGTCAACCGGAAGTGGGACCATATCTCAAGAACTACACACCCAATTTTCAATTTCTTTTTAGTTATAGACCCTTTGAGCATTGAAGATTGAACTTATGTTAATGTTACTCGATGTTGACCTTTACTTCCGGTTCAACCGGAAGTTGGACCATATCTCAAGAAGTACAAACCCGATTTTCAATTTATTTTCAGTTAGAAATCCTTTGAGCATTAACAAACAGGTAAAACAAAGTTTAAAGGTCATTATCTGTCCCATTGTGCGCCCATTAAAGTTTTGGTGATATATAGATATGGATTACAATAAGAATGGACGAGATAAAACTGGCATATTGCAAACGAGATTTCAAGTTGTTTGTGGAAGGTCTGCCACCGTATTCATCTGATGAAATTGTCATGGCAACGTGCAAACATCAACCCTATATACCCAACACTTTATTGTCATTACGCTTTGTTGCAAAAGGCGACGGCCAATAGTCAAACCAAATCACCGTTTCCCTAAACAGTTGTGTTTTGTGAGAAATAGCAGAATGAGACATTCATTTGATTTGTTTCATTCAGTGTGGACGGAAACACTTTTTTGAGATAAACAAAAATACTTGAGGCTACCACGATGAAAAATATTCTTGCCCCTTGGGTAGGTATCATCACTTTGGTGGGGCTCATTGTTTGTGTGATGACTTTTTGGGGCAAGTTGCAGGTGATTTAAATGTTCATTGAGGTTAATGTTGCCCACATAACCTACTAGAAGAAGCAACCTAGACCCAGGCTACCTTTTAATTAAAGTCTCTCATCTTCTTGAAAACAAACTAAATACATTTTCTGAAAATCACAATTTACTTTTCTTTTCAATGTTTAGTAGGCTAGCCTTCTTGTCTTTTCATGCAAAATGAAAGCACCCCGAAACGACTACTGGCTAGACTCAGTATTGGAAAAGAAACTGACACATTTTAGCTAAAAGGGGCCGGTTTTGATTACAGGGGCTAGTGTACCCCAATTGCTCCAGTTTGAAAGTCAACCCCAAGGGTACAATATTGGACTGTTCTCAGCAATCCAAAGCCATGTGACCTTTAAATATTTGATTTGAAGAAAAGTTGTGTGTTTACAATTTACAATTATGGCTCCGCACCTGAGTTTCTATTTGTTTAGTGTGGTGCACCCTTACGCACAGTGCTAGTCAACAGCGCCACCTACTGGTGATCCCACTCAGGAAGCTTTTGTCCTGAAGTTTAGAACCATCCCGGGAGCAATTTTTTATGCAGCACACGTCGGCTATAGAGTCAACAGTTAAGGGATAGGAAGAACAGCCTATCCCTTAACTGTTGACTCCATAGCCGACGTGTGCTGCAGAAAAAAAAAATCGCATCCCGGGAGCCTCTGTGTAAGTCATGCGGCTTGGCAGGTTCATGGCGTTCATAATAGTGACCCGTGTTTAACCCAAATCCATTACAGGGGACCATGTATACCGGTTACGATTATCCGGATCCTCGATTTTAATCGTAATGGACCGACTGGAAACGAGTTCAGGTTTTCTATAAGGCAACACCTTTTCAACGACTCAGTAAAAAGGTCGTCAGTGCAGTTTGTATGGATCTCAGCAAATTGCTTCTTCTAAGTTTGGAGCTTCTGGTAAATTGAGTTTATCGATCAAAAGTGGCCTCCAAAGTAATTGTTTGGCAAAGAGAAACATTCAATTTGTAAGACATTATTGATAAATATTTACACAGGACGGCATTCTATTTTATTTAAGCAACATTTATTGTACAATAATTAGTTGTTTCCATTCATTTCAACATCAATATTAAAATCAGTTTAAATGCACATTTTGTTCGGTACAATAACAATGTTTTATAATGTTTTTTTGTAAGTATAGGTTTGGGCCGGGAATGACTAGGAATTAAGCTGATGTGATGCTTTGAACAAAACTTAGACGGACAGAGAATTTGTTTAGTTTCAAAAAGGTTCTGATACTAGTGGGTTAGATCTGACTCAATTCCATGGAATTGTGATCCATTTGGGATCAACTTACATCGTTATTATCCAAAACAGATTTGACTCATTGTCTCTATAACCTGCGATGGGGTCAGTTGGACTTGCATTCAAAGTCTTTGCACCAATCCGGGTCAACATGGTTTGGGAATTCCACATATGGGTCAAGCATCTTACACTCCAGGTCAATTAGACGAACTGGTTGACCGGAGTCTAACTCAGAAACAATCAGAGCTTGAACAAAACCACAAAATAACCTCCAATCCCCTTTTAAGTGTAAGGAATAATTTTTGTTGGAATTTCCTGTCCAAATTAACATGACTTATACACGGTACGCATTGGTTGCACTGCGCATGTTGGTTTTGAGCATCGCACACGATAGTTGGTGTCAGACCTATATCGGTATGCATGTCATATCTTAAATAAAAAATAAAAAATCCAGTTTAAGTTAATCGGACGCGTTTTTGTAGACATATTTTTTTAAGAAAGACGTTCCACTCATTCAATCAAAATGTGTTGTTTTGCCTTCAGAAATACACAAGCAAAATTTATTAAAATGATGTATATAATATAATCGTATATAAATATTTGTTGAGCTTGTGAATTATATTATAATTCAAAAGCTGAAAATATGAATAATCAAAATGATTTAGACATGTAATCATTCAAACAAACATTGGTAAGCAACTAAACCCCATGAGTACCAGGGTTTTTCATCTTGTTTTCTTCTTCCAGGGTGGAGGGGGGGGGGGTGGTGGTTGAGGAGCATAAAGTGCCCATTTTCCAATGTTCACGACCTATTTACTTGAAATTATACTAAGATGTTCCTTGAACCAAAATCTACATGATGCGGGTAGGGGACTGTCTCTAGAGGGCGTTTATGGGTAAGGTGTACAAGAGCTGTGTATTGAGAGAGTTGCGACATTGAGGGACCAGTTTTCTTTGGTCACGTTGTTGCTGGGCGCCATTTTCGGTCCAAATGAAGCACAACCCAAAGTGCAGTCTAGTCTGGCACCTTGTGTGCACCCGTGCGAAATGTTGGACCGAAAATAGCTTCTTATCGCAAGTTGTCGCAACTCTCTCAATGCACAGCTCTGAGGGATGCCAATCAGAAGTAACAAAATACGATTGGTTTGACTTTATAGTCTTCTTTTAGATACTTTTTGACCAAAAGAGTAAGAAGCTAATTAATAAGGTTCCAATTGATGAGAGAAAAGCCAATATACCCGTGACCCAGTTTCAGAATAATGATCAATTGTTAAAAAAACAAAATCGTTTATGAGTCAATTATGACCAAATGATATTTTTTTAAGTAAAGGTAACAAAATTGTGTAATGATTGTCCTCGTTGTTTACAATTCACGAATCTACCGGCAAAGTCATGGAGTGTGGGGGGGGGGGGGTCCTGATAGGGTCATACCGTGACACGCCACGGTTTTCTATACTACACCCATAATACGCACATTACTGAAACCTGAAAATTTACTCTAATATCAAAGGCACAAACAATTAAATTATTATTTTACGCGACACTTTAAAAACTCCCAGATCAGAATTTACCCAGACTCAGGGTCCCAGAGGGTCAGACCCATGCTGACCCGGAAAGTGTTTTTGAAAAAAAAAAATGATTTTAAGTCGGATTCTGCATCAGTTTGACCAATATCTGTGTCATGTTGACTCAGATTCTGATGGGTGAAACTGACTCAAAATTGAGTCAGGCCCTAAGGTACCCAGATCCGGGTCATTTCTGACCCGGTTGTCTTCAGAGTTTACTTTTCAAACAGCATTTTTTTTTATAGAGCTAGTGTTATGAATACAACATTGATTAGAAAATTTAGAAACATCTTCACAAACTGTGCAAAGGAAATACATTTGGCTTATCATTGAGTATAACAGAGATCCAGCCCCTTATATTTTGTTGACGTAATTAACCCCAAAATTCGCACACGATAGTTTTAGAGATTGTTTTCCTGGACTTGTATACAGCTGTATCACCCCACCTTTACAATCAACGAGACATGTTTTGTTTGTTTGCTTGTTTGCTTGTTAGTGGTTTGTTTGTATGTTTATTGGTGTTTTGTTTTGTTGTTGCTGTTTATGTTGTTGTTGCTGCTGCTGCTGCTGCTGCTGATGTTGCTGCTGCTGCTGTTGCTGTTGCTGCTGCTGTTGCTGCTGCTGTTGCTGTTGCTGCTGCTGTTGCTGCTGTTGCTGCTGTTGCTGTTGCTGATGTTGCTGCTGTTACTGTTGCTGTTGCTGCTGCTGCTGCTGCTGCTGCTGCTGCTGATGTTGCTGTGGCTGTTCTTGCTGTTGCTGCTGTTGCTGCTGCAGCTGCTGTTGTTGGTGATGTTGTTTGTTTGTTTTTATTTTCTTGTCACTTTCTTCCAGATACCATTTAGAAATATTAAAAAGACATACACTTTAAAAACTACCAGGTCGTCATTGACCCAGATTCCCTGATACAGCAGGTGCCTGACCCAGTTGACCCGGAAATGTGAACACACAAAAATAATTTTAACCCAGTTTATGGGTAGCTTTGACCAATTTATAGGTCATTTTGACACAAATTCCGGATCTTACTGACTCGGATAAGGGTCAGACCCCAAGGAGAACCCGGATTCAGGTCAATTCTGATCCAAAGGTTTTTCCAGTGTACAATTAAATTGATTTTAGGGCTGTACTTCCTTTAAATATTTTGTTTGAATGTCATAAAAGTAAACTACTACTGAGTAGTAATCTAGACTTCAAAACGTGTTTTAAATCTAACTTTAGTCTAATATAAATATTTATGACAAACACATAAAATACTTATGCACAAAAATCTACCTCAACAAACGTTTACAAATCTTGTGTATAATCATTAGCTCTATACGCGAAACTTTCACCGTAGATTAGTGAACATAAAATGGTTTACGTCGTGTCCCCCCCCCCCGATCACCAAGTGTGTAATGACCTCCATTCGTGGACCCTCCTTTGCTCAACTCTTTGGATCTATTGTCCCTTTTGTTGTAAGTCCTCGGTTTGAATGTCACTAGAATGTCACCCTCAGACAAACATTCTCAAAATTGCATCCAAGTGGAGACTTCTATTGTACTTTCCTTTGTCCCTGTACTTAACATTATCCCACAGACTGTCTACCTTTCTTGTGGAGCAAACCGGTCGTTAAGATTTCCACATGGAGGCCTTTTGTTTTACCCTTTTGTGTTTGTCTTCGGTCTCCACAATGTTCTAAATAATATGAGCACACGATGCTTGTTTATGGCCACCTCTTGTATCTCACATTGATTTGACTGTTTTTTATTATTGTTTTTTTTTCCGTTAATTTTGTTATTTGTTTATGGAATTTTGTTGAGTAAATTATGGGGGGAAATACGTTTTCTGATCAAAAAGGTGTAAACAACCAAAAATGCCCATGAATAGTGAAGTATTTAGAGAAAACAATTATTACGTCATTATGTTGAACTTTGTAAAATGAACATCTCTGGCAAGTTTCATAAGGTCCTGATTGTTAAAGCATTGAAGCGGGAATGAATTCTATATTTTTACAAAGATCACCCCAAAGCAAAAAATTATATAATTATAAGAGCGGCAGTTGCACTGCTTGGCGCACGTCAAGCAACACTGCATCGGTGTCATTCCCTTGACGGTTATTACGGGTTTAGGGCATTTCCCGGTTGGTATGGCCACCGCGTTGCACCGGACTTTCAGGGGGCTGATCGGGGGCTGTGCCGGGGCCTCACAAATTATCCAATTCCCGGTAGGACATGAATCCGCTACATCCCAAGTGCCATCAGCTCGATTCATAAATACGCACGTATCACTGGTAGTAGGGTCATTTCCGCCTTTCCAGTTACGGTATTTTTCGGCCGTGTCTCCCAAACACTCCAACCGCCCCAAGGTGTTGTTGCAACCAATCCACAGTTTAGGAGGTTTACCCGTGATATATGCAAAGCAAAAACAGATAGCAACAGTTTGTACAATGTTACATATAAATTCAGAATTACGGTTGAATTTGTTGGAAGCAAATCATTGGATAAATTCTTTTTAATTGAAAGTTTGCAGAAATGTTGAATTTGGTCACCACATTCTGTCAACACGATTTAATTTTTTGCTAACATTCAGCTGTCCATGCCAACCAGCGCGGTTTGTTTATCAACAATGGAAAGGACTATGTGGTAGTTCGAAACTATTGGTAGAGCGAATCATTCTAAGAATCATCCATTCATCGATTGGTGTCACCAGGGTTTGCCAGGCATGGTCACAGCCACAAGTTTAACAGTTATTTAATTCAACATTCCTCGAAGTACTAAAGGCTCGGTAATTATCACCAACAATTCATAAATTCTATACCTGCGAAATATTAATCCTCCAGTTAAATATTTTGGTTTACTATCAAAAGCAAGAAAATTCCATTGAAGACCTCAAAATATGTGAAATTAGAGTCAAAACATGAACCGTTTTTTTAATTGATCTCTCTGAAATATGACCACATAATTTGTTGACACTTTCACTGCTGGTTTTATAGTGGAAATTCACTCAATCAAAATGATGAAGTAAGAAAATGTGTGGCTTTTAAAAAGGAGGGTGGGGGTTGTCTCAAATTTGCAGGGCACATGTTACGAAGTGTGTCCTGGTTATGATATCTTCAGACATAAATTAAATGTTGTAGGCATTGCAATATTTATTTGTATTTTTATTTATTTTGTATTACTTCATTTTGTGTAATGTACGAAGGCCACCACTCATTATGAGCATTACAGTGCACAAAAACATCACATCACAAAGTAGGTCCTGATTATGATATCTTCAGACAAAAATCAAATGTTGTAATCATTGAAGGCTAGCCACCGCACATTATGAACATTACAGTGCACAAAAACATCACAACATAATACTTAAAAGCAAGGAGGGGTTCTTGTCGGGGGGAAAAAAACGTGTGTTGTCAAAATAAAAATGCAATTTGTTGTGTCAGCCGTTATGCTGAACTGCCCCATTCACATATCATTACATTAGACCCTTTCAAATGGAATACACTTTTAAAGCATTGCTTAAATTTAAAAAAAGAACATAATAACAAACAGGCAAAAACAAAGTTAAAATGTCATTATCTGTCCCATTGGGCGCCCATTAAAGTTTTGGTAATAGATGGATATGGATGGCAATAATAATGGAAGAGATAAAACTAGTATATTGCAAACGAGATTTCAGGTTGTTTGTGGAAGGTCTGCCACCGTATTCATCTGATAAAATTGTCATGGCAACGTGCAAACATCAACACTAAACACCCGACACTTTATTGTCATTACGCTTTTGGTAAATATTGCAAAAAGCCACGGCCAATATTCAAATCAAATCACCGTCTCCCTAAACGGTTGTGTTTTGTGAGAAATAGCAGAAAGAGACATTCATTTGATTTGTTTCATTCAGTGTGGACGGAAACACCCTTTTTGAGATAAACAAAAATATTTGAGGCTACCACGATAAAAAATACATTTCACAGACAACATCATATGCGCATACAGAATTATTCAGGGTTAAAAACCAGTTGTCTTTTTAGGTAAAAAGTAGAAATAAACGTCAATATTTAAACAGCATAAAACGCAAAAAGGTAAAACAAAAGAAAACTTGTGGAAATCCTAAAGTCCGGATAGCTCCACAAGATATTGTACGTAAAAAGTTAAGTACAGAGGTTTACAATTCATTCGTTGAGCCTCGGCGCAAGATTTGCTCATCATCTAGCTCTGTGCTCTCAAATTATCTGCACAGTCAAAATCAACAGCGCCACCTACCGGTATGATCCCACTTGGTAACCTTGTGTCTAGAAGTCCCCTTCAGAAGCCTAGGTGGTTGCACAAAACTAAATAAGCTACCCGGCAATACCTAAAGATTCTTCTGAGAACAATGTAAGTTTGCTCCACCTGCACTCTTGCTCCTTGGGTAGGTATCATCACTTTGGTGGGGCTCATTGTTTGTGTGATGACTTTTTGGGGCAAGTTGCAGGTGCATTCAAGGTTCATTGAGGTTCTTGTTGCCCACAGAACCTACTAGAACCTAGACCCAGGCTATCCCCTCCCTCCACTCTGCACGGGGTTGGTTGACGAGGAGCATAAAGTGCCCTTTTTTCCAATGTTCACGACTTATTTACTTGAAATTATATTAATAAATACCTTGGAGAGTTTATGCACTCTAATAGGTCGAAGACTGGTCACGTGGGGGTGTATTAACATGTGATATAAAGACCGGCTCAGTGAAATAGCGAATAACTGGCCCCTTAACAAGCACAGTTATTTTTGAATAATGATACAACCCTCTTTTATTGTGTGTGTGTGTGTGAAACACATTTTGGGATATATAAAAACCACTATAACACTTGAAGCTACCACGGTAAGACGAGCAATACATTGTTCACGGACTATATTATAATATGGACATGCGATGTGCGTCTTAAGAATGATTGAATATGGGCTGTCTTCTTTTGCAATATTAACCAAAGCGCAATGACAGCTTTGTGTCAGATGTTTAGTGTTGATGTTTGCACGTTACCATGACAATTTTAAGGCTACGTTGGCATACCTTTAACAAACAGCCCGATATCACGCTTGTTAAACGCTCGTTTTATCTCATCCATATTTATTATAACCCATTGTTACGAATAGAAAATCTCAAAACTATCCGTGAATTAGAATCACTCAGAAAGCCTGAGTTTTCTCAGGTGCAACATAAAAACACACACAAGGTGACACTGATATAAAGAAGAACAAAAACTAAATGTTTAATAATAAAACTATCAACCACTTCAAATATTGACTGGGTTTAACGATTAAGTTTTTATTAAAAAAAAAAAATAAAATACACAGTTATGAACGATTTTTTCTACTAAATAAGAATATCTTACTGGCGAATGAGTCAACAGGGATGAGATACGGGCGAGGACTTGGCCGACGAATACTACCAGCTCAGACAACAGCCCTAGGGGGCAAACAAACAGTTATATGTCTATGTGACCAGCGGCGTAGCTGTGGGGGGGGGGGGGGGGATTTGGCTTGTTAGACCACTGGGGGCATATGTACTGATCAACACGCTAGCCTCACGCGATGGAAGATTGATGTCTGCAGACTCTCAGAAGAGAAAACAACTTCAAGACAAAAATACAAACTATGCTTTTGGCTTTGTTTAGTGTAACAAAAAGCATCCCCTTTAGATGTGTAGTGAAATGTTATATTAATATACTCGCATGGTTATTACTGCCTGAGATTTATTTGGAGTCTGCACTGGTTGGTTGAATTATTCAATTATTCAGAGGATGGAAATAAACTTAACTCCTATCTAAAAATAAAATTATGTACTTAACTGTCAAGTTAAAAACACATAAAATGTTTGTTTTGGGGACAGGAATTTGTACATGCTTTGAATGTGCTGGTTTGTGCAAATCAAATTGAGCAATTTTGATTTGGTCTTCGCTTGCAAGTCGTCTTTCGAAGTGTTTCGGAGGGAAATATTTCTGAGGAAGACAAGTAGCGGCATGAACTTTGTAAAAAGTGACACTTTTAGACTAGAATGGAATATAAACAATTTGCTCTCCATGATCATGCGCTGCGTCTAAATATTATATGCCACAACCCCTCAGACGATAGAGCTAGTACTACGACGCCACGGATCGCTTGGTTTACCTTAACGTGGTTAACTTTAACAGTTGCTCGCCGTTGCGGAAGTCTAACGTGCTGTCTTTCAATGGTGTATGGCTGTCATTGTTAATAAGTTACTGGTTGCCATGGTAATCTACCAGTGTGTGACGGATATCAATGTCATATATTTTCTCTCCTGAAGAGGCAAGCCTAGTCTGTTCATTAACAGCACCTTGGGTTTCAACAATTAGATTATTTTCTGCTTTCAAGCCAATTATTTAAACACAACTCGAGGTATCCGAACAAAGAGTCTGGCCTCTTGAAATAGTGTGATATCATAATACATGTAATAGATACTTCGTTTCTAGGAACCAGACAGCTCAAATTTGTAGGCCACGCCCACCATGAATGGGTGTTTAATTATTACTGTACATTGCAAGGGAAGACAGTACTCGATAGTTAGCTACTGTCACCGCCAGGTCGTACTTGCATTGGGTTGTTTGAATTGGTTGTCTCAATCTCTGAATGACTTCGACATCTTCTTGATACTTGACAACTGCTGCATATAGATCAGCAAACTACAAAGTTTAATAAATTTACTCAAAGATATTCAATAACTGTTTGAGTTTGATATTCTCCGTCGATCAAATCAACATAGTGACAGCATCTCTCCTGATAACGATCGCCGATATAAACTAAAAACCATCGAACTGATTTCAGATATTGTGATTGGTTCGGTAAAACAGTTATACATTTGAAATAATGTTTTCTGACGTAGTTAAAGTTGGTGTGATTTTATTCATATGGGAATCCGTACATGCCGTGCTGGGGGCTAAACTGGGCTGCTCTAGACAGCAAGAGCCCCATTTATGGATTCAACGTGAAGACAGATGCTACCAGGTACGAAACGAAACGAAACGCAGGTACGTGCCAGGAAGAGAATACTGCCAGGAACACTGCTCGGATTACGCCACACCCAATTCTGCTGGAGAGAACCTGTGGATATGGAGGAAGTTTCAGGAGCTCTACACGCGTACATCTCCTAAACTGTGGATTGGTTGCAACAACACCTTGGGGCAGATGGAGTGTTTGGGCGACACGACGGAAAAATACCGTAAATGGAAAGACGAAAACGATCCTACTATAAAGAACACGTGCGCCTATATGAATCAAGCTGATGGCACTTGGGATGTAGCGGTTTCATGCGATGTGTTCGGGAAGTCGACAATGTGTGAGGCCCCGGCACAGCCCCCGATCGGCCCCCTGAAAGTCCGATGCCACGCGGTGGCCATACCAACCGGGAAATGCCCCCAACCCGTTATCACCTTCAAGGGAATGACACCGATGCAGTGTTGCTTGACGTGCGCCAAGCAGTGCAACTGCCGCTCTTTCAGCCTGACACCAGGGACTCAAGACTGCAACATAAACCCTGACAAGATCAACGAACCGAACCCTACATTGGTTAATCAGACATGTGAGTACTATGAATACGAATTACAAGATTAAATCTAAAATATTTTTTTCCGGTCAATTTCACGAAGTTTTTATTCAAATTAACGCACGGCTCAGTTTGATTTAGCATAAAATTTATATCAAACGTCAAAAGATGTCAACAACTTCATGTTAGAACGCTACAATTCAAGTTTTGGGATGCAACAAAACGAACACTATAAACAAAACAAAAAGAAAAAAAAAAAGAAAAAAGAAAAGAAATTGAGGTTGTTAATGATATGATATATCATCCAAAATTCAAATCACTAAAAAGGTTCAATAATACAATTCTGCATTTGGGGCAAAAGTTAGCAACTTAGTAAAGATTCCCCACCACAATGGCAGATCATGACTTAATTTTGTTTCAATATAATCAATGGGTATTTATATTCTTGATCAATTTGTTGAGCCGCAGTGCAAAACAAAAATTAACAAATCATAAGTAAAAACAATAGAGATAAATATTTAATGAAAATGAAAAAAAAATAAGGAAAATAAATAAAATTTGACAAATAAAATAGAATAATAAGAAGTTTGGGTTGAACAAAGAACAATTGACTAGAACGGGATTTGAACCAACGACCTCCGGATTAAAATGCCGGTGCTCTACCAACTGATCCATCTAGCTCTAACAAGGTTGGTCTCCCTTTTTCGGTCGATATCTTTGTTCGGGGTGCCATTCAGAAACCATACAGAAGCCGTTAAAATAATAATATTGATATACAAGTATTACGACTATAATCAAATCAATGTTGTGAAAACAGCAAACGGCCCGCTGTCTCATGGGACGGATTTAAAAATAAGATTTTATTGTAAAATTAATTCATGGAAAAATCCGTTAATGGCGCTACATGGAGGTAACAATAAAAAGCCTTACATTATTATTTAACATGGTAGTTGGTAGGTGGTGTGTGTGTGTGTGTGTGGAGGGGGGGGGAGCTTTCAACACGGCTCCACTGCGTACATTTATTTTGTTGCATTCATGGTAGGACTGCATTGACTGTTGATTGCAATACACACACTTTTTAAATAATACTGGCGTATTTATTTAGACACTGCCCTTTAAAAGTGGGCATTTAGATTTTCGGGTCAAACAAGTTTCATTTAGAATAAGATTTGTTTAGAAAATAAGCAGGGAAGAGAAGAAAAAGAAAAACAATCAGAAGTCTGCATAAATAGACACATGCCGGTTTTTCCCCCGAAATTGTGTTTATTTAATTAAACTTCAATGCATTTTTCCTTCTCGCGTTTTCTTTCGGATTCCGACCTTTACATTGGTTTTGTTGTTGCTTTTTACCCCTTAGTGTTGATTCTATTCGTGTAAACGTGAATTGAGCAATAGGTGCATAAATGGCAACCTAAGTAGAGATATGATAATAATATGAGTTTTTAAGAGATTTTGAAACTTTCTTTTGATATCAGCACAAAAGGAACAAGTATAGATTAACATCAAACAATAGTCACTCAATATCACTTGATGCTCGAACAACTCGGTTGAGAGTGTTAATGACACACAAGATGGATTCACTCAGATTACTTAACCAACTGTATTTCTTTGTTCGCAAAAACATCTCTTAGATTTTGAGTAAACAAGTGATACATTTTGAAAAGTATGTGCGTAAAGTATTACGTTTTATAGCCGTTGTTGTTGTTTTCTGATAATTACTGAAAGCGTATAATTGAAATACAGCAAGATTAATGGTACTCACATTGTAGTCTAATTGAAATTAGCAAAACGGGGACTTTTGGGACGCTAGGTGGCAGCTGACTTACCAGGTAAACCCATTGTTCTTGGCAATGTGCGCATGCTTAGAACTACGTAAACAATGCAATTTTACCTGGTGTGTCTGCTGCCATCTAGTGTTCAAAAGTCTCCCATTGAAATTAGTATATTTGAAATACAGCTACATCAATGGTACACACATTGTAGTCAATGGGTAAAAAACTATAATTTTAATAGACTTTGCAAGTCTCGCGAAAAAACTACTTAAACGAAAACTATGTTCAAATCAATTTTGTTTAAATAATTTTACTAAAAATACTCATTAAAACAAAAATACCCCAAATCAGTTTGATAGAAATACAATCTCACCTTAAATATAATACAAATAGTTTGTTAAGCAGGATATGACATAACACCGTTGGGACAAAACAGGTGCATCGTTGCTGGGTTAAAGGCAACGTCTTTCAATGGTGTCTGGCAGCCATTGTTTATTATTTACGTGTTGCCATGGTAATCTACCAATGTGTAACATATACCAATGTCATATGTTTTTCTCTCCTGAAGAGGCAAGCCTAGTCTGTTAATTAACAGCACCTTGGGTTTCAACAATTAGATTATGTTCTGCTTTCAAGCGAGTAATGAACTGGGCCGAGATGTTCTGTTTATGTTTCTGTTTCTGAGGGTGACAAATACAGATTTGAATAAACTTATTCAAGCTGTATACATCACTTCATCATTTGCTTCGAAGAATATTCAGCTACAAAAAAAAAAACGAGAAAACGAATACAAATTACAAAATTATTAGTGTTTGGACCACAGCTGATTGGTCATGCAGTAGTTCAGTGTATCAAGCATCGCTCCGACCCAACAATGTGGAAAACCAGGTTGGCTATCACAAACTTAGAGCCCTCTGTAAAACAAATTAGAGCAACACAGTTATGGTTTAATATCTTAATAATTTGGTAAACACGAGTTAAAAGTAAGATGAAAAAAATACCATTTGAAAATTCCCAAAATCAACTTAACTTGATTCGATTGTATCAATCTAAATTGGAATCCATGTTTCGTCGTCGTTCAGCTCGCAGTTTATAAGGTGGGCACTACAAACGTTGGTATCAACCTGCCCACTGATTGGTCCCGCACAAAATGTACAACTGCCAATTATTTAAACACAACTCGAGGTATCGGAACATAGAGTCTGGCCCCTTGAAACAGTGTGATACCATAATACATGCAATAGATACTGCGTTTCTAGGAACCAGACAGCTGAAATTTGTAGGCCACGCCCACTAGTAGATAATGAATGGATATAAGAAACAAGTAGAGATTGGCATCAAACAATAGTCACTCAATATCACTTGATGCTCGAACAATTCGGTCGGGAGTGTTAATGACACACAATATGTTTTTTACGACAAACTAGCACACTTTACCCATCAACGCCATCTTGTGGCAGCCCCCTTTTCTTTTAGAGAACACTTGGATAGGTTTAGGCAAACCGGTCGTGAACAATGGATATATCAAGGGGGCACTCTATGCATCCATTCCCCACCCCGGGCGAGAAAAAAAAAAGAAAAAAAAGAAAAAAAAAGAAAGAAAAAAAACACCCAAATCAAACAACACAACACCATCGCAGGTTGTAGAGAAAATGAGTCAAATCTGCTTTGGATAATAAGGATGTAAGTTGATCCCAAATGGATCACAATTCCATGGAAACGGGTCAGTTCTGACCCACTAGTATCAGAACCCTTTTTGATACTATACAAATATTCTCCTTGCAGTCTGGGAGTTTGTTCAAGGCATCGTATCAGACATTCCTAGTCAAACCTTATATACTTATAATAAAAAGGTATACAACTTCTGTAGAGGCACTGGAAAAATGAAATATCTCCTGCAAGCAATTTGTATGCACAAGAAAATAGCAGTACATAGTAGAAATAGCACAGTACAGTCACTTATATGTGAAGAGCAAAATGTCAACACGAGGCTGGCTACATACAGTACAAGTACAATTAAATTATACTACATCAATTGAATCGTGTGTTGTAAAATGTTTACAACACACGATTCAACAATCAACTGATGTAGCCCTACTACAAATTACAATAATTCTCAGATACAAAGACGATTTAAAAACAAAACAATACTCACAAAGAGCTTCAGGCCATAACCCCCTTCCGAGCAAACTGCCCACAGAGCATATAGCAGGAGCCATGTCCCTACACAAAAGAGGGAAATAACTACCGATGATAAATGTGCTCTCTCTTTCTCAAAGCATAATTGGAAAAGAGAGTGCGTCCAAAGATCGCGTACCTAAACTTAGCTTCTTATCATAAATATGCTAACTACAACTTGGATTAGACACTTGAACACTGAGGGCGCACTTGGCTTCTCTACACTTCATAGTACAGGACAAAACAAAGTGCCTTTAAACTGCTTTCAATTATTGATGTTGACATGAATGGAAGTAAAATATATTTGTGGAATAAATGTTGCTTAAAGGAACACTACAGAATTGGTTTTTGCTAACAAAGCAGTTGCTGGTAGTGTAAGCACTTTATAAATCCACCATATACATAAACTGACAAACCTGTAGAAGTTTCGATCGGCCATCTGGGTCACGAGAAAATAGTGAAAAACCGAATACACGTTTGCATGAAATCATAAAGATTTAAAAAAATGAATAAAACGCTCACTGAGCGATAAATTCCATTCGGAAATATAGTTTATTCATTTCTCATCAAACATGGCGTTTAAGACAGAAATATTTCAAGGGATGTTTTCTACTACCATCATCGTTAGACCGTGTAAAGGTTTATGTAAATCTGTGATCAAAAAGTATATTTTACAAGTTTTTTTCTTACCAATTCTGTAATGTTCCTTTAAAACAAAATGAGGTGGTGTCATGTGACTTCCTTTTGGGGTATTTTTCCTAACTACTCGTGGGATGAGTTAGGTCGGGTTGGCTTAGTGGTTTCTTTCCTCGCCTGCCACCTCTAGGACCCTAGCCTTTTGTCAAGGCCATCGTGACTTGGACAGCTTTGTAAACAGCGGAGAGACTGGATCGAGACCACGCGCGCGTGCATGGTCTCCCATTTCAGTCGCTTGGCATCGCAGCTCCAACACACGAAGGCCTTGACAAAAGGGGTACTAGGACCCCACTTTGAATCCAGCCGGGGGCACTACGTGCATATGATTTTCAGTCCCTAACTGAGTGTGTGGGCTTTCCCACGAATAACTCTTTGTTTTTTTTTCCCTCCCACATCTAAAACTGAAACTTCCTTATTTGGCTTCTCTCCGTTAGGTTCTTAATTATTAAAGCAACTAAACTCGCTTTTTCAAGAAGTCCTTAGCTTCATAACCAAAATAAATGATTTTTTTTTTGTATTGATTTATTTCCCTCAATGGTTAAATATATTTGTCACTTATGGTTTTCAAGGGCCGATGAGAAACAGTCAGTTTCCATACATTTTAGGTAGACATGGATTCAAATTTGGCCCTTATAAACGATGAGCACCTTTCGATGAACTTTTTTAATCAAAACTTCTAAATAACAAGAAAAGCTAAAACAAAAATTATAATATGTCAACAAAATGATAACAAATAATTTAGCGGGGGGAAAAAGATCTGAGTTTTAAGGACACTTCCCCCATTTACTGCAGTTTGCCATTCACAACCTGATTCCTAGAGACATTCCGCACGAGGTTAAACTTGTATTAAGTCGGCTGTGTGTTTTAAATTCAACCACTTTCATCTGAGAAACAAAACGGTTTGGTGTAAAACAGCTAGAAATTTAATTTTCTGATGTTACGAGCTGATCTTACGGCGAGTGTGGAAAAACATTTTGGGATGTCAAAGTTTTTCGGCTAGACAAGAATTAAACCCTTTGTGTTGTTAAAGGTAGGGTGCTTTGCTTAATGACGCCATTTATTGAAGTATCTACACACTGCTGTGGAGATGTGATGCATGATTTTAAAAAAATAACACAAAATTGACCGTTATAGTCTTTTGCATCATTTATCAAAAGCGTGAACGAAAACATGTCTGGCGAGTGCACGTTGCCATGACAATTGTATCAGATGAATGTTGAGCAGACCTTCAACAAACAACCCGACATTACGCTTTCTACGAGTTTTAATATCCGATCCATTTTGAATTGAGTGGTGACATTTTGAGTGTCTACTTAAGAAACGCAACACGAGTATAGGTTCTTGCTTAGCGGGTGAATTGCAGACACATCGTCTCTCGGGAAATCGTGCTATACGTAAAACTGAAAACATGGCACTGAAATTTCGTCTACTAGAACAATATGACATCAACGGACAGGAGACAAAGATGGTTTGTGTTTTGTTTATGGGCCTACACAATTCCAGCATTCTAACGAAATACCAAACACAGATAAAGGAGAATGAACCTTAAGGTCTCAAAACCACCGTTTGTTATTTTTTGTTCCATTCTTTACAATCTTTTTTTTTAATGCAATGTTTTCCTTCTATTCTTTTAAGGAGGGTACCTTTTAGTTACTCTAAAAAATTAATGACCATAAAAACTTGCTTGGTAAGAAGCACTGCAGCTGTTGGTAATGTATACAATTTTGAGAAATAATTCCCTTCAAGGGAATGTGGTTTTAGAGAGAGGGATTCAAAAACATTTCAATCTGAGAAACGTTTCTGCATAAAACGTTTCTCAGATTGTGTATTCCATGCAGTTACGGGCTATTCTTCCTGCGTGCATAAAACCGCTTAAGAGTTTCGTCGATATTTTAAAAAGACTACAACAATTTAAAATGAAATTTTTTATAGGTTGGTTTTGTTGTATATATTTACATTTATATAGGAAAAAACAATCAAACGGTTCCCAAACCAAGAGTATACTTTGCCTTCAAGATTAATGCATACATATATATATTTTCTTTTTAAAGGCCCTATACACTATTGGTAAGATCGAAAAACACAATGTTCACAGATTCACACATAACTTACATAATTTAAAGTAAGTAATGGTAGAAAGGGTTCCTTAAAATATTTCTGCCTAAAATGCTATCGTTTCTAAGAAACGAGTAAAATAATAGTAATTATCGCGCGCGATAATTTGAAAAAAGAGAAAACACATAAGATCTCTTTTCACTATTTTCTCGTGACCTCGATGACCAATTGAGCTCAAACTTTCACAGGTTTGTTTGTTCATGCATATGTTTAATCACACAAAATGTGGACACTGATTTTGAGCTGTTATCAAAAGTGCACAATACCTTTAAATGGCAGTGATACACACTGACAAATTACTGACAGCAACCAATTGGGTAATTGTTTTGTTTAATATTAGTAAAAGCAAAATGGAGAATGAATGAACAAAACCCGGTGAATAATTTTTTTTTGGAATCTGTGAGTCACATCAGGTCTCGTACATGAACCCGTTATACACAAATTGGCTGCGAAAGAAATGAAACATCTGTGCCAGTTTCAATAGTGGAGAAAAACGAACACTTTTAAGACAAGGTCGAAGACAAAAATGCTAGCGCAGAATCAAGTTTTGTTCAAGCCTAATGTGCTTGCTTTGAGGTCAGTCGCAGTGGGTTTTGCGTCGTATTGAATAATAACATTACTCATCTTGTATGACATTAATTCACCGTCAGACAATTGATACAATACCATGACAACGTATAAATAATCAACAAGGACAGTCATGCACCGGTAGAAGAATATACTTAGACCTAGGTGCTTAGAGACTGAGTACAAGGTTGGGTGTTATTGTAAAAGCAAATCATTAATAATCCATTTCAACAAAATTCATAATTTGTTACATCAAAAAAACTAAATTGTTACAAAAATCATCCTCCAAAATATCTACTCGACATACATTCGAAGACCAATTGCCGCAATCAAAAAGTTGATTGCCTAAAAAAGAAAAAAAGGGGAAAATCAACAACAACATTAACGATAAGCAAAAAACCCCACCCTAAAACATAGAGAAATAACATGATAACATGATAATATACACAACTCTTGCTTTTGTTCTATTATTTGCTCCTTTTTCCATTCCTCTGTGGGATCCAAGTTAAAAACAAAACAAAAAACAAAAACAAAACATTGGGAGGTGTAGTGTTCCTTTGTGTAAACGACCTCACACTGGTCCGTGTGTAAGCCAATGTGAACATGTTGAAATCCATTGAAAGTAAACAGTATCCCGTTATTTTCACTTCGTTACGGTATGACCATTATTGATGAAAGTTTCCCTGGTTGACCGAATGAATGACTCAATTACTGAAATTGAAGGATGCACAAGGGAGGTAACACTAAAAGCCTTACATTATTATTTAACATGGTAGTTGGTAGGTGGTGTGTGTGTGTGTGTGTGGAGGGGAGCTTTCAACACGGCTCCACTGCGTACATTTATTTTGTTGCATTCATGGTAGGACTGCATTGACTGTTGATTGCAATACACACACTTTTTAAATAATACTGGCGTATTTATTTAGACACTGCCCTTAGAAAGTGGGCATTTTGATTTGTGTCAAACAAGTTTCATTTGGAATAAGACTTTTTTTAGAAAATAATCAGGGAAGAGAAGAAAAACAAAAAACTCAAACGTCTGCATGAATAAACACATGCCGGTTTTTTCGCGATTTTTAAAAATTTAATTAAGCTTCAATGTATTTTTTCTTCTCGCATTTCTTTCGGATTTCGACCTTGACATTGGTTTTGTTGTACAGTTGTTTTTACCCCTTAGTGTTGATTCTATTCGTGTAAACGTAAATTGAGCAATAGGTGCATAAAATGGCAACCTTAGTAGAGTTTTGATAATAATACGAGTTTTATTGAGATTTTGAGGCTTTCTTTTGATATCAGCATAACAAAAGAAAACACAAGGTGGATTCACTCAGATTACTTAACCAACTGTATTTCTTTGCTGTCACAGTTCGCAAAAACATCTCTTAGGTTTTGAATAATGTGTTGGTGTAGAGTAAACAAGTGATACATTTTGAAAAGTATGTGCTTAAAGTATTACGTTTTATTAGCCGTTGTTGTTGTTTTCTGATAATTACTGAAAGCGTATATTTGAAATACAGCTACATCAATGGTACACACATTGTAGTCTAATTTAAATTGGTCTAATGGGGACTTTTGGGACGCTAGGTGGCAGCAGACTTACCAGGTAAATCCATTGTTCTCGGCAATGTGCGCATGCTTAACTAAACAGTTATATACAATTACCTGATATGTCTGCTGCCATCTATCATTTGAAAGTCTCCCATTGAAATTAGTATTTTTGAAATACAGCTACATCAATGGTACACACATTGTAGTCTAATTTAAATTGGTCTAATGGGGACTTTTGGGACGCTAGGTGGCAGCAGACTTACCAGGTAAATCCATTGTTCTCGGCAATGTGCGCATGCTTAACTAAACAGTTATATACAATTACCTGATATGTCTGCTGCCATCTATCATTTGAAAGTCTCCCATTGAAATTAGTATTTTTGAAATACAGCTACATCAATGGTAGGGGCCTACACACATTGTAGTCAATGGGTAACAAAACCACATTACTAATAGACTTTGCAAGTCTCGCGAGAAAACAACTCAAAATAAGACTATGTTTTCTGTTAAATCTAATCTTTTTTTAATCTATTAACTTATAAATTCATGAAAACAAAACTCACAAACCAGTTTGTTACAAATACAATTTCATTTTTCAGTTTAATACAATTATTTTTTCATTTTTTATTTACATTTAGAAAAAAATTAAGTCTTCGGACGAGGATGGTTATTTAGAACCCCACCTTTGCCAATCACGTCTGAATTTGTGCGACCATCAATAGGTCTAATAATAACATGAACGTCAGTTGGTATTTTTTATTTTTATTTTTTATTTATTTTTTTTTATAATAAGAAACATTGATGTCACGTTATGTTTTCCAGTTTTTGCTGAAAAAATTCGTTTTATTTTCACTTATACGTCATTACCGAACATTTACTTGCCCAACAATATGATAAAATTGTTATAGCCATATAATACAACTAAATAAAGTGTTGGAAGAAACAGAATCGCGCGCTTGTAAAAACCCATTATATGGTTCGACTTATTTGGTACCCGCAAGACTTGCACAGTCTATTCTGAAATTTTCTTGGAAATAATATGTGATTATTTCTGTTGAATACGTGCATAACTATCGGACCGTATCCAAAAAACAGCTCTCCGTGTTTCTCACTTTTTCATCAAAGTTTGTATTGAATTTTGTTGCCGTAAAAAAAAACGCTGTTCGGAAAGTAGTGTAAAAAGAGTGGATTTTGTCGAGTAAATTATTAATCTGTTTGTGTCATTTATATTAGAGTAAATTAAGGTGTTGATACAATACGTATACGATGGGTTAAAACGAGGTGTAGTAGAGTAGACCGTGGTATTTTATGGTGTGACCCTATCAGGACACCCCCCCCCCACACACACACACTCCATGCTTGAGGAGGCACGTGCCCCCCCCCCCACCCACCAATTTCAAGTTTCTCCCCCCCCCCCCCAAAAAAAAAAAAACGAAAAAAAGTCGCGAGTAGCGCTCACAAAAAAAGAAAGGGCAAAAGAGGGAAATGCGTGTTTGTATAATCTATTATAGTGCAAAGAACATACAAGGATGGTGGCCCCCTGCAGCGTCCCCTTCAGCACCCCCAACATAGACAAACCAATTCCCCTGCTCCAACCTTGTAGCGTCCCTTTCAAAAACAAAAGCATGACCCCCAACACTGACAAACCCAATCCCCTGCCCCCTCCTCCCTCCCTACACCGAAATAACCTGGCTACGCCGCTGCTCATGACTTGTTTACAGCGGGGCCACTCGTTTCCGAATTGTGTGACTTTTCATAAATGCTCACAGTTACTGTACGTTTTTTGTTTTCTTCTTTTGTTCACTACAGGACATAACTTTTCAAGCTTAATCCTTGTTTTTGTATTACGAGTGAGACTGATATATCTCGTGAGATTCTAAGTGCAGCATGGGACCTCAAAATGGGAGCCCAAAACGGCGGCCTTCTAGAACTTTAGGCAGCCCCCCAACCGCATCATGTTGATTTAGGTTCAAGGACCATTTGGATAGGTTCAATTACATTAGTCGTGAAATAAAAAGGGGGCACTGTATGCAAACCATAGCCCCCTTCATGGGCCCGGTCGAAAAAAGAAAGACAAATTTAAAAGAACAAATCCAAAACAAAAGAAACAAACAAAAACAGAATTGACTAAGATTCCTGGTCCCGTGGGGGCCTGACTATTTATGGGTCAGGTTTGACCTGGAAACCGGTCCAAATGCTTCAGTTAGACCCATTTCTGAAAGTTTTGACACAAAAATTAGGTCAGGCCCCATTGGAACTAGATCCAGATCAATTCTGATCCGTTTTTTCTTTAGAGTTTGGTCCTGATAGGGTTGAGGTTGTAGCTAACAGTTTGAATTATTACATATCTTTTATTATTATGGTTATCAATATTTTCAGCTTGTGAATAGTTTGCTTTAGTATTTCTAGAGGCAAAACAATGCCATTAAATTAAACTGGATTTATTTATTTATTTATTTGTTTATTTATTTGTTTATTTTTTTTGTCAAAGAAGTAACATGAACTCTGATAGTTCTGAAATTACCCATTATGTGCATTGCTGAAAACCAAACTATGCAGAGCACACAATGCGTGCCATGTTCAAGTCAAGTTGAACCGGACAGGAACCCCTGCTGAGAAATTATTTTTTAAAGGCAGGGTCATACTTTGGTTATTGACCCTGAAAAAAAGGTGTAATTTCTATTCGAAAGCTGACTTGTAATAAATTGGATAATGGTAGTAAGCATCCTGAGAAATTACTTTAGTCTGAAATGTCCATGTTGATAGAAATCAATAAAAAAACATTTGAATCGAAGAAACGATTAAAGCATGCGTCGTTTTGTGTAAAAAATACCTCGACAGTTTTTTGCTGTTTTCTCAGCAACGAAATACTTTACCTAGCTGAAACTTTCACATGTGATTTTAATTGTATCTTTCTTTATAGCTCGTATAAAAACAACAAAACAACAACAACATAATGTTGACAAAACCAAACGATGACCCTATACCTTTTACTCCAATGGGATCGGAGGTTATTTCGTGGCTGTTCAAGCTCTGATTGTTTTTGACTTGAACTCAGGTCAATCAGTTAGTCTAATTGACCAAGATTGTAAGATAATTGACCCGGATGTAGAATCATTTTGACCCGGATTCCTGATCCATTTTGACCCGACTTGGTGTAATGACTTTGAATGCGTGTTGAACTGACACCAAAAGCATCTTTTATTAACACAACGGTTAAATTCTGATGTACGTTAATCCCAAATGGATCAAATGAATCAGGTCAGTTCTGACCCACTACAAGAATATTTAGATTTCATATAATCCAATCGTTTCTCATCCAAGCTTTTGTTAAAATAAAATAAAAACTATCAGCTCAATTTTAAGTTATTCCAAGCCCAGCTTACTAACATTAACAAGTATAGAACTTCATTGTACCGAACAAATAGTGCCTTTAAACTGCTTTTAATATTGATGTTGAAATGAATTAGAGTCAAAATAATTATTATTGTCAATAAATGTTGCGTAAAAGAAGACAAAGAAGTGGCGTTCAGTGATTTCTTCTTTGCGTTTTGGTTTAGGTTTTGTTATTTCTTAAGCAATTTTTTTCTCAGAATATTTGGTTTTGTATTAATTAATTTTCCTCGGCAGAATAAACAGTTTTTTTCTGAAGGTTTTTAAAGGTCAATGAAAACGAAGCTAAATACATCGAAAAGGTACATATGGATTATAATAAAACATTGGCATTTACACTCTAAACATCTCGGGAGGAAATTGACCCGAATTTGGGTCCTTTGAGGTTGAACCCAATTATGGGTCTTTATGACCCGGACTCTGTGTCAAACATGAAACGGAAATGAGTCGAATTGGTGGAAAATCAGAGTTTAAATCTAATTTGTTGACCTCCTGGTCAAGCCGTGACCCAGTATCGAGTCAGGACTCCTGGGATCTGGAATCCGGGTCAATTATGACCCGAAAGTGTTCAGAGTGTACAAATTATGCGCACCTTTCGATTGGAAAAATTTCCTCAAACCAAACCTTCTAAGTAACAAGTAAAGGTAAACAAATAATAAGCTAACAATTAGAAATCCTAAACTCGTTTTCCAGTCGGTCCAATATAATTAAAATCAAGGACACGGATAATCGTAATCAGTTTGCATGATCACCTGAAATTATATTTGGGGTACACACGGGTCACCAATGAACACTATGATTAGACTGGCATTGCTACAAGCAATATACACAGGCATTTGGAAGCATTGATTTTTTACTGTGCAGATAATTTGAGAGCAGGACACCCAATGATTTTAGTGTTCTTTAACCAAAACAATGTCATTACAATGCCAACACTGTCATTAAAAGAGCATCATAAAAAAAACCTCTAGGGTCTAGTAGTTCAAATTAGTGTTGCCTAATGTCTGACATGGTTTCAGCCATTTTTTATGACAATTTTATAAGCTTAAGGCAAACAAAAGCAATATGTTAAGCGTCATGCCTTTTTGAAATAAAGGAAGGAGGCCGGCTTTTTCTTCTTTCTTTTTTAAATGGCCGCCCCACACAATTTTCAAGACAACCAACCGGGCTATTTTTCAAGATGGTTGCCAGCTTTTTTGTGTGTGTTTTTTTTCGGTTTGCTAAAGTAAAAAATACGATCTTATGTATTTTATAATTGATTTTTGTCGTCAGAGATCGTAAAAAAAATTGATCCTTAAAAATAAAAATTACAAAAAAGGAGGTGACCTCTTAAATGGAAGCTAAAGGGGACGCTAAGCATGTTTTTTAAAATTTACATTTGGCCTAACATGTCAATGTAGAACTTCAGTTTGAGACTTCCCGGGAAAAATGTCCAAGTGAAATGAAGTATTCAAACCTAATTAAGAGGCATCACTGGCCACGACCAATATGTCATACAAGGAAAACCCCAAGAAGATTGTTGACATCATAAAACCATACAAGTTGACAACATCAACAAGTACCAAGTCAAGCATCCTGCAGAGACTCATTTGGGAGGGAATTGGGTTAGATCTTCTCTTACCATTCGATGTCCCAAAGATCTTGTCCTACCTTTGAAGAACTCCACATCGTCAGAAAACCAATACCACACACTCCATAGAAACCCTCAACTTCATTGGTCAGCCAGAGTTGGTGGAAATATCTGAAAGACAAGACAAGTAAAAAATTTGTTTAAGACTAAATCTGAAGTCGTCTACTGCAACAAGGTCCTGACAATTAAATTCACTTCTCTTGTCTCATTATGTTAAGCGTGAACAAAAGACAAAGAAGTGAAATTCAAAACGACCTATACAGCTCACAATTAATGGGATAACTTGAGCCCTTTTCACACTACTCTATTCCCCGTGGGCAACCCCGTGGAATAACGGTTTCACACTATGATCGCTTTACCCCCTGTCTGCCCCTGTCTGGCTGCCACAGCAAGTGGGCATACCCCGGGGAATAGCCACCCCTGCTCCGGATAGGGTAAGCAGCAAAACCCAGGGGTATTCTTGAAACATGCAACAGGAACACAATGGAATAGGGACCTAGGCGGGGATAGTGTGAAAGTGCGCCGGGGTAACCGTAGGGTAAAAACAAACTGGGGCCTCCCCGGGGCTGTATTCCACGGGGATATGAGATGCAGTGTGAAAAGGGCTTCAGTTGTTTTGGGTGGGTGGGGGGGGGGGGGGTGCAGGGGGTTACGACTCGACTTGCACCGACTCTTTTTTTCCAGACATTGACTTTTAACCCTACCAAGACCGCTTTTTTTCATTCTCTTAAAAAAAATAGTTATGGGGACCGTTGTTGCTCAACTTTAAGTTACATTTTTTTTATAATCATCAGTCAGGTCTCATCATTGTACCCTGGGCCCCAAATCCTGGCGGGAATATAAACTTTTAAGTGTAACCCCCTCCCCCCCCCCCCACCCAAAAAAAAAAAAAAAACAAAAAAAAAACAATTGATAAAACCATAACCAATTTTTATAACGCACCCATCGGTGACCCCAGTAACTATATATATTGTCACGTTTTTTTATTGATCAAAATAAACATAATGGCAAAGTATTACAGCATTTCCACAAGAAACATGGATAAATATGGAAAATTACTTTAGAAAATTACGACTGTTGGCCAAAACTGGGCAAAAAGTAAACCAAAATGCCCTTTAATGGTTATTTTTATATATATATATATATATAATATATATATATATATATATATATATATATATATATATATATATATATATATATATGTATATATATATATACATATATATATATATATATATATTTTTTTTGTTCACGTCAACATAGAACATGGTTAAAATGAACATTTGTGCCAAGTTTAAAAAAAAAAAAAAAAAAAAAAAAAACGCTTGAGAACTTAGAAAAAAACCGGGGTGGGTAATAATGTTGATGTGTGTGTCACCCCCCCCCCCCGTACCTGTAGTTTCAAAGAAGCCCGCTTCTGATGGGGCTACAGCATCTTTACAAATTGGCAAACTATACTATGGATTTTTCTCAATCACTTTCTACGCTGTAGAATACATCCATCTCTAAGAGTAGAGGATTAAATTTCACAGAGTTGTCTTGGGTTTACGCTTAAATATGACCACAGTATTAAAGTTAAGTTATGACAACGAAACTCGCAAACAATTATTAGGTTCTTTACCTTTCAGCTTGTTTGACCTCATTGCAGCGACACTCCTTCCGTCGTCTCTTCGTTGAACACGCAGCGGCAGTAGCCATCCTGGCTTGGCCGGGTTTTGCAGCTCTTCTCTCGGTGGCCTTTATGCTGCAGCTCCGGTATCGCGTGCCGTGTGCTGCAGCTTTGGTACGGCAGTGTGCTGCAGCTCTGGTCCCGGCTATGTTGTCTTCTTTGAATGTTTAGTATCGTCTTCGCCAGTCAACCTTTCTCAGAAAAGTCCCGTGTAGTCCTTTGTACTGTGGGCTGTCTTCAAGAGAAATTAGCTATGGCTCGACCCTTTCCTGAAACTCTCCCTGGTCCCTCGTAGCTCAACATCAATGTCGGCAATATAAGTATTCATCAGTACTCAAATCCATGGAAAATAAATGAAGCAATTCACACAAACTTGAGGCATTTCCCACAGCTAAAATGAAGCCAGAAGCACTGAATTGTTGATGTAAAGTATAGAGGGTTTGTTTATTTGCTTGGTTTCCTGTTAGAAGATAGAAACAAGAGCGGGTGCAGTTGTTTTAATACTAGATGGGCCGTGTATCTCGTCTGCTTGTATCCGTGAGAAAGTACAGCACATGTTTTGCTGACTGTAGCTTAGTCTTGCATAAGACGTGCAGACACGTCATTTGCATAACAAAGAGAAATGTATAACATGTGGACAACGTCCTGGCGGGAAGAATGTAGGGAATTTGCTAGATGCAGAAAATTACCTGAGTGTACATGTACAAAACAACTGGATGCTGTTTCTACGCTTTGTGACATTCTTTTGGTACCCCCCCCCCCCCAGCGGCGGCGCTAATGGGGGGGGGGGGGGCACGGGGGGGGGGGGCAAATGACCTCCCAGTTATTTTTGTTGCCCCCCCCCCCAGTTTTTTCCCCGATGGCGGAAATTGAGTTTAATCCCAAACCATTGCACCCAATTTGTTACAATGTTGTTTGCGCTAATAAACTCAATTTCATCCATCATAATTAGCTGGCACCATCAAAAAAGACCAATACACTTTCCATCCCCGGCAATGTTAATAAAATGTGGATTTATTTATCTGTACAAGCTTGGAAACTTGCTTTAAATAGAAATGCATTGTCTGCCCAAAACCGTAAGCAGCCATTGTACACGCAGTTCGCACAACACGTCACATTCACACAGTGCAAAATCTTATTTCCGGAGTGAATTGTAGGCTTATACAGTACATTATATACTTTTGTTTGCCCCCCCCCTAAATTTAAGTTTGCCCCCTCTTGCCCCCCCCCCCAGATTAACAGGTCTGGTGCCGCCGCTACCCCCCCCCCCGAAAAAGCAAGGAGTTTGGTTTTGCATTTTGCTAAGCCGAGTTATCATTAGTAAGCCACAATTGGAACTAACATAAACCAGTTGTAATCCTCAACTATTCAGATCCACCCCCCCCCCTTGAAAAAAAAAAAAAAAAAAAAAAAAAAATTGATAACAAATTAACAGTAAGACCACACATATTATGGCTATTTATCTTCCAGTACGCGCTAATCCTCCAATCAGATGCTCGAACCGGAGTGTGATACTATACACATATGGACTGGCAATGAGGTCACTAGAGCACGTCTATTCCCCGAGGGACTGCGAGTTACCAGAAGAGGGACCTATTTCCCGAGGCCGAAGGCCGAGGGAAATAGGTCTCTCTTCTGGTCACTCACAGGCCCGAAGGGGGATAGACGAGCTCTAGTGACCGAATCATGGCAGTCCATATGTGTTTTATAACACAACTCGGTCCAAAATATGAAATAAGAAAAGAAACTACCGTAATCCGATCCAGACGCCGCCTTTTTTCTTGTTAAGATGAGCCTGGTAACCTCTTGAGGGCGCTGTAACCAGTCAAAAATTGAAAGACTATTGCCCGCTTCGGGAACTATTTCCCGCAAACTACGCGCGTGCGATGTCTAGTTCATGGGTGTGCAAATCTCATGCACTAGCCTATAATAGTTCATCCCACGTGACCGTGTTTCAGCCAACCAGAATGAAGAACTAGCAAGAGGTGTGTTATAACAGACGATAACCTACTCCCAGTTTTTATATTGCACTCTGCGTATTGTGAGTGTCAATGCGTCACGCTCCGCATACGGTCAGTGCACAAATTACATTCTAAACTTTGCGCGTGGAAAACAAAAAACAAAAACATAACCTAACCTCATTGACTTAATGAGGCTGGAAGATAAATTCGTTATCACACTCGCGCTCGTGGAATACGAGTTTGCTCCATCTGCACTCTTGCTCCTTGGGTAGGTATCATCACTTTGGTGGGGCTCATTGTTTGTGTGATGACTTTTTGGGGCAAGTTGCAGGTGCATTCAAGGTTCATTGAGGTTCTTGTTGCCCACAGAACCTACTAGAAGAAGCAACCTAGACCCAGGCTATCCCCTCCCCTCCACTCTGCACGGGGTTGGTTGACGAGGAGCATAAGTGCTTTTTTTCCAATGTTCACGACTTATTTACTTGAAATTATATTAATAAATACCTTGGAGAGTTTATGCACTCTGATAGGTCGAAGACTGGTCACGTGGGGGTATATTAACATGTGATATAAAGACCGGCTCAGTGAAATAGCGAATAAGTGGCCCCTTAACAAGCACATTGTTGTGTAAAATCCTATGCACTATGTGCTTGTTGCGCGGCATATTACTGGTATCAAATCAACTCATTTCTTTGTGCGTATTTATTTTTTAATTTTTTTTTTGAGCAGGACAGATGGTGCCGCGTGCGGAAACATACCGAGCGTAGGCGTGAACGCGCAGACAATGTATCAATTTAGGGTAACCGATACGCGCATGAAACCTACATAATGCAAAGTCATGGTGTGGTTCTTGAAAATATGTATAAACAGTTAATTATGTGTAAGAGATTAGGTACCAAACAAAAGTTGAACAGCCAAAGGATTGGCCCTTGAACATAAGTAGAACTAACGGCGAAAGAAAAGTCACAAATTCTGACGATTTTTCAGTTTTTTCGTTATAAGGCATTTATTAATGGGAATAACAGTGCGACGAGCCGGTCTTCACTGCGTGGTTATGACCTTGGTTGGTGGCTGGCCGCTGTTAATGGACCTCGCCTTCGGCTCTGTCCATTAACAGCGGCCAGCCACCAGCCCGGTCATTACCACGCAGTGAAGACCGGCTCATCGCACTGTTGTTCCCTAATTAAAATGTTCCTTGAACTAAAATCTGCATGATGTGGGTAGGGGACTGCCTCTAGAGGGTGTTTAAGGGTAAGGTGCATTGATCTACATTATACCCCCTCTTGCCCCCCCCCCCCATATGAAATCACAGAAAAAGTATATTCTTATAATATATAAATTGTTTATGCATCAAATGCTGCCGTAAAAAGTAAGACTTTTTCGTATTGGCGGTAAATGTATGTTGTGGTTTTGCGGTTACGAGAGTGCAGGAAGTCACAAAGTTCGGTTTAATGCGTGGTGGTCTGAACGCAGACCAATAGCTCCGTTAAACACAACGTAGTCAGATGCACAACAGAGAGATTTTAACAGCAAAATGGCCAGCGAAAATGGTAGCTAAGACCAATAAACTTCTCCATATCAAAGCGCCCGTCTTTGCCTTGTGCTCCAACACCTTAAGCCGTGTTCGCACTGGACTTAATTTGGGCAAACTAACCGAGCCAATGGGTAACTTGCCCATTTCAAGTCCAGCGCGAACAGCCTGGGTAACTTTCCTCACAGGTAACTTACCCACGCCGCCTGGATACTTTAACCGAGCCAAAGGTGCCCAGGAAGATTGACCAGGTCAGTTTAACCGAGCCAGAAAATCCAGTGCGGACGCGACGTCTCGGTTAAATCTTCCATCACCCAATCGAATGACCACAGGTCACATTAGCCAGTGACCTTTCTTTATTGTTTTAGAGCCAGCTCGGTTAGTTTACCCACGGCCTCGGCAATTCCACCCGCGTCAATAAATCCAAGTGCGGACGGTGGGAAGATTAACCCATCGGAATGTTACCCGGCATCATGGTAAAGTTACCCAAAATCTTTATCCAGTGCGGAGGCAGAGACGGGAAAATACAGAAGATTCTGATGTGGTACCATCAGAGTATTGCATGGACTCTGCATCCGAGGATTCCGCGCTATGTTAAATATCCGTTTCATAACTAAAATGTGATTATTATAATTACACCCACAATTTCAATCCTGTATTTTGATTTCGATTTTTTTAATGGCTTACACTTGTCACAATTATTATGTTTTGGGTATTTACACTGAAATAAAGCAGACAAACAATATTTCAATTAGTACTCACAGAGCCTATTTTGAGAATGCCGTGTACAACTCTAAATTGATACTTGGTTATCACTGTTGGTAATTTAATCCTTGTATGCAGTCGAAAAGTTTTATCTTGTAAAAATGACAAGTTCTCTAAGATTTGTTTTCGCAATCTTTTGTTACCTGCAAACTATGTACACTGTAGACTGTTTTAGAACTGCATTGGTATGTATCAGCTATCAGTTAACATATTTAATGATAATCTTGCACTTCTTTGCCCCCCCCCCCCCAATTTAATCTTTGCCCCCACTTGCCCCCCCCCCCAAATGAAAATGTCGAGTTACGCCACTACAGCCTTACAAATTAATTGGTTTCTAAGATTGAACTTCGAAGCTTTCTAATGTGCAAAATACGTTCATGCTCTATATTCATTGATTGATGAAATATCAGTCTTGATATGTTTGAATTTGACGACCTAGGATAGCTTTTCCATTGACACAGGCTAAGATGCAGTTATTGGACATCTATTTAGTGTTTTTGTTAGGGTTTGGGATGGAAGGAAAACTATTAAAAAATAATAAACAAATAAATAAAGTAACAATGTACATTGGAAATCATACCCAGACATTCTGATTGATGTTTGGTTTGAAAAAAATAATAATATGGAATAGCTTAATTGAACCAGGCTATTAAGATTTCCCTCAAAACAGTCTTGGAGGAAAATGCAAAATATAACAGTTCACAAGGCAGTGTCCATTAAGTTGACTTTGTTACAGTTTTTTGTTGTTGCAATTTTTGGAAGAGGGCATGATTGGCAGATGGGGAATTTACTGAGACTTTACTGCAGTGCAACAACCACGGACCTAACCCTTCGACCGCTTGCCGATTCCGCGACTTGATTTTAGTTTATCGATCTACGTTGTACAACCGTAACAAACATGTACAGTACATACACGCGACATTGCACTACATGGTGCTAAGCCTGTTCCGGTTACACGGTGCTAAGCCTGTTCCGGTTACACGGTTACCAGACCGATCGTCCGGTTACACTTTTACATTTTTACGGTTCGGATAACAGTCGGAAAATTCACACGAAGGTGCTGTGCGAAAGGCAGACCACATTGCAACCACACGGTCACAACGCACAATCCATGCGACACTCAAGCGGTCACAGCGTTTCCAAACGCCTTGACAAATTAACGTGTCTGCGCATGCTCGGGGAAAAACGGTTATGCCCCCGAAATTGCAGTAACCACCATCGCTGGTGTGCGCGCTAAAACACATACAAAGCACTGTCATCGCTGGTCCGCACTTACACGGTCTTCGCGCGGAGCACAGTTCATTGGAAATTGGTGCTTGTAATTTACGAAAAACTACACAACGTGCACGCTTCGTTTTACAAAAATTACACAGTTTAGGATAACCCTGGATGGACACGGTTACCGTGACTTCCGGGTCAACCGGAAATGGGACCATACCTCAAGAACTACACAACTGATTTTCATTTGTTTTCAGTTATAGACCCTACGAGCATTAAAGATTGAACTTCAGTTACCGTGACCCCATGTTGACCTTTACTTCCGGGTCAACCGGAAGTGGGACCATATCTCAAGCAGTACACACTCAATTTTCAATTTCTTTTCAGTTAAAGATCCTTTGAGCATTGAAAATTGAACTTGAGTTACCGTTACCCCATGTTGACCTTTACTTCCTGGTCAACCGGAAGTGGGACCATATCTCATAAACTGCAAACTCGATTTTCAATTTCTTTTCAGTTATAGACTTTTTGTCACCGTGACCCCATGTTGAACTTCAATTCCGGGTCAACCGGAAGTTGGACCATATCTCAAGAAGTGCAAACCCGATTTTCAATTTTATTTCAGTTAAAGATCCTTTGAGCATTGAAAATTGAACTTGAGTTACCGTGACCCCATGTTGACATTTACTTCAGAGTCAACCGGAAGTGGGACCATATCTCATAAACTGCACACCCGATTTTCAATTTCTTTTCAGTTATAGACTTTTTGTCACCGTGACCCCATGTTGAACTTCAATTCCGGGTCAACCGGAAGTTGGACCATATCTCAAGAAGTGCAAACCCGATTTTCAATTTTATTTCAGTTAAAGATCCTTTGAGCATTGAAAATTGAACTTGAGTTACCGTGACCCCATGTTGACCTTTACTTCCTGGTCAACCGGAAGTGGGACCATATCTCATAAACTGCAAACTCGATTTTCAATTTCTTTTCAGTTATAGACTTTTTGTCACCGTGACCCCATGTTGAACTTCAATTCCGGGTCAACCGGAAGTTGGACCATATCTCAAGAAGTGCAAACCCGATTTTCAATTTTATTTCAGTTAAAGATCCTTTGAGCATTGAAAATTGAACTTGAGTTACCGTGACCCCATGTTGACATTTACTTCAGAGTCAACCGGAAGTGGGACCATATCTCATAAACTGCACACCCGATTTTCAATTTCTTTTCAGTTATAGACTTTTTGTCACCGTGACCCCATGTTGAACTTCAATTCCGGGTCAACCGGAAGTTGGACCATATCTCAAGAAGTGCAAACCCGATTTTCAATTTTATTTCAGTTAAAGATCCTTTGAGCATTGGAAATTGAACTTGAGTTACCGTTACCCCATGTTGACATTTACTTCAGAGTCAACCGGAAGTGGGACCATATCTCAAGAACTACAGAACCGATTTTCAATTTCTTTTTAGTTATAGACCATTTTAGCATTGAAGATTGAACTTAGGGGACCGTGACCCCATGTTGACCTTTACTTCCGGGTCAACCGGAAGTTGGACCACATTTCAAGAACTACCCAACGATTTTCAATTTCTTTTCAGTTATAGATCTTTTGAGCATTAATCATTGAACTTTGTTTCCATGACCCCATGTTGACCTTTCCTCCCGGTCCAAACAGGAATTTCAAATTTTAAAAATCATATCTCCTGAACTACATGTCATAAATTCGTAATGTTGGTGCTGTATTGTAGCTTACATGTTTTTTTAAATAATGACCCCACTTTGACCCTTACATACGGTCTAAAACAAGATCCAAACATGTTTCACTTTTTACACTGCGATGATCATGCTTGATAACATGCTTCCATTTCAAAAGGGATTACAGGATATACACAAAATGCAGAATCAGTTAATGTGTTGGGCTACAAAAAAACATCTAATTGCAACAGAACGGAACAGCTCTGTGAGTATTAGCTACAATCACAATAGGTCCATTTTATAATAGTTGTATCTACACAGTTTCTAGCTTGTTTAACCACAAGAGATTTATTCGGAGAGCCATTCATCTATTATGATAAGGCTGCAATATTTTCGTTTTGCATTGTTTTGTTTGTTTTATTTAGGTTTTTGGAGGGCTTGTTTGTTTGTGGTTATTGTTGTTGTTTTTGTTTTGTAAACGAAACACGTCTTGATCACGTGACCTCGCCGTGGTAGTGAGCGACATCAAAAAATGTAATCTGAAGCAACAACAAACCGGCTGTAAGCTGGGTCATGGCACGTGACCGGCTACGTTCAGAAGCAGCCTGCTATTTTGAATAACATCTTTCCGAGTGATACTCTAAAACAATTTTGTATACTGAAATAATAAAGTGCTCAGAGGTAAAATAAAAAAAAAATTACAAGGCAAGTTATGTTAAATTAAATACAATGCACAAATACAATTTTTAATAATGTAAATTTGCAAAGTACTCTCGGGTAAACTGTTGTGTGTGCAAGGCAAGTTATGTTAACATGCACTCATACAATGATTAATAATTAGGGAATAACAGTGCGATGAGCCGGTCTTCACTGCGTGGTAATGACCGGGCTGGTGGCTGGGCGCTGTTGTTAATGGACAGAGCCGAAGGCGAGGTCCATTAACAGCGGCCAGCCACCAACCAAGGTCATTACCACGCAGTGCAGACTGGCTCCTTGCACTGTTATTCCGATTAATAAATGCCTTATAACGAAAAAAAAAAAAAAAAAGCTGTAAAAATCGTCAGAATTTGTGGTTTTCTTTCGCCGTTATTTTTAGAAATGTTCTACTCATGTTCAAAGGCCAACTCTTTGGCTGTTCAACTTTTGTGTGGTACCTAATCTCTTACACATAATTAACTGTTAAAACATATTTTCAAGAACCAGACCATGACTTTGCATTATGTAGGTTTCATGCGCCTACCAGTTACCCTATATTGATACATTGTCTGCGCGTTCACGCCTACGCGTGGTATGTTTCCGCACGCGGCACCATCTGTCCTGCTCAAAAAAAATAATAATAAATACGCACAAAGAAATGAGTTGATTTGATACCAGTAGTTTGCCGCGCAACAAGCACCTAGTGCATAGGATTTTTGACACAACAATGTGCTTGTTAAGGGGCCATTTATTCGCTATTTCACTGAGCCGGTCTTTATATCACATGTTAATACACCCCCACGTGACCAGTCTTCGACCAATCAGAGTCGAAAACTCTCCAAGGTATTTATTAATGTAAATTAATAAAATGCTCTTATGCAATTGTTTTTATTTTGTGCAAGGCTAAGGTAATGTTAAGTGCTAAGTAAACATCAAGTCAAATAATAAACAATAGTTTTTTGTATACAATCCATTATTTAAAGTTTTAAAGTTGACACAATTATAAACACCCGGTCGATACAATTTTCTTTTTTGTTTACTAATAAATTCTAACAATAAGGAGCAAGGAGCAAGTTTGGGTGAGCGACTAGAGTGACTTGACTAACCAGAAGTAGTGTGACAGTGTGTGACGTAGCTCTCGAATTTACCAGTTCGACCATGCTCCAGTGCATGGTCAATCTAGTCAATATCCCTGTGCTCTATGGTTTCTGGTAAGTCTCCTTAAATGGTAATGTTTTATGGGACATAGCTGAAGAGGACAGTTATTTTTGAATAATGATACAACCCTTTTTTATTGTGTGTGTGTGTGAAACACATTTTGGGATATATAAAAACCACTATAACACTTGAAGCTACCACGGTAAGACAGCAATACATTGTTCACGGACTATATTATAATATGGACATGCGATGTGCGTCTTAAGAATGATTGAATATGGGCTGTCGTCTTTTGCAATATTAACCAAAGCGCAATGACAGCTTTGTGTCAGATGTTTAGTGTTGATGTTTGCACGTTGCCATGACAATTTTAAGGCTACGTTGGCATACCTTTAACAAACAGCCCGATATCACGCTTGTGAAACGCTCGTTTTATCTCATCCATATTTATTATAACCCATTGTTAAGAATAGAAAATCTCAAAACTATCCGTGAATTAGAATCAATCAGAAAGCCTGAGTTTTCTCAGGTGCAACATAAAAACACACACAAGGTGACACTGATATGAAGAAGAATAACAACTAAATGTTTAATAATAAAACTATCAACCACTTCAAAAATTGACTGGGTTTAACGATTAAGTTTTTATAAAAAAAAACAAATACAAATACACAGTTATGAACGATTTTTTTCTACTAAATAAGAATATCTTACTGGCGAATGAGTCAACAGGGATGAGATACGGGCGAGGACTTGGCCGACGAATACTACCAGCTCAGACAACAGCCCTAGGGGGGCAAACAAACAGTTATATGTCTATGTGACCAGCGGCGTAGCCGTGGGGGGGGGGGGGTTGGCTTGTTAGACCACTGGGGGCATATGTACTGATCAACATGCTAGCCTCACGCTTTGAATACTAGCACGGTACTAGAAACTGCAGTACAATGTACATTTTGCATACTGTACTTGATGTATGTACAATGTACATGTACAATGTACATGTACAGTATGCCGTGGGGTCGAAGCATGGTTTTCGAGGTTTTTCAACCTTGTACCAAAAACGAAGCCGAAACAGAGCCTTGTTCCCACTGTAAAATTGCGCCCGGATTCGGGCGCAAATTACGTATGCTGGAATCGGGTATTGAATATTCATTTCCTGTACTGACGGATAATCGTCCAATCATAAACTCTCGTTATGACGCAATGATGTGTGTTTATCAACAACGAGAAAAAGATGGCGTCCTCCACTCGCGAATACTCTCAAGAAACATTGAATGGAAGTTTAAATTCTGCTGCAGACAAGCTAGAAATTGATAATTTCAACCCAGAACAGCGGAAAGCACTTCATTGTTTTCTTTTAGGACATAACGTGTTCGTTAACCTGCCCACAGGATTTGGAAAATCGGCGGTTTTTCACTGATTTTCTTCGGTAAGTGTATTTCCTTCCTCCATGGTTAAACCGTGGAGCTCCATGGGATCAACATCACAACATACAGTGACTGAGTGAGTTACTCAGCTGCATGGCATGCTCAGTTGGGCCCGTACGATCACCATGGCCCTTTTCCATATGATAGTTGAAAAGAACATTGAACAACTTATCCAGGGCTTACCAATACCCTTTTTAGAGTTACAGTTATAGCAGAAGTAATATCATCTTGATCACTGTCGGTAATTTAACCATGTTGACATTCTCGTAACCATCCACACTCACACTGTGCCAACGACACGTTTCAGCGACGTTTGTAGATCGCTGGACTTTTCTGTTCCTTCCATAATATTTCAAGAACATTCATTGCATGACTCCATGCATGCCATGCACGTGAGATTGTTTATGTAGTATTCGCCATGCCACTAAACATTAACCAATGAGCATACACCTTCGGGAATATTAGCATAAAGTAACTCTGCCCATAATCTGACTTTTTTACAGTGGGAACAAGGCTCTGTTTCGGCTTCGTTTTTGGTACAAGGTTGAAAAACCTCGAAAACCATGCTTCGACCCCACGGCATACTGTACATGTACATTGTACATGTACATTGTACATACATCAAGTACAGTATGTGAAATGTACATTGTACTGCAGTTTCTAGTACCGTGCTAGTATTCAAAGCGTGGGGCTTGCGTAAAGAGCCTTGGACAAGGCTACGGATCGCTTGGTTTACCTTAACGTGGTTAACTTTAATAGTTGCTCGCCGTTGCGGAAGTCTAACGTGCTGTCTTTCAATGGTGTATGGCTGTCATTGTTAATAAGTTACTGGTTGCCATGGTAATCTACCAGTGTGTGACGGATATCATTGTCATATATTTTCTCTCCTGAAGAGGCAAGCCTAGTCTGTTTATTAACAGCACCTTGGGTTTCAACAATTAGATTATTTTCTGCTTTCAAGCCAATTATTTAAACACAACTCGAGGTATCCGAACAAAGAGTCTGGCCTCTTGTGATAGTGTGATATCATAATACATGTAATAGATACTTCGTTTCTAGGAACCAGACAGCTCAAATTTGTAGGCAACGCCCACCATGAATGGGTGTTTAATTATTTGCAAAAACTGTATTTTTTGCTCACGGTCTTTAAACTGCCCGTTGCAAGGGAAGACGTTACTCGATAGTTAGCTACTGTCACCGCCAGGTCGTACTTGCATTGGGTTGTTTGAATTGGTTGTCTCAATCTCTGAATGACTTCGACATCTTCTTGATACTTGACAACTGCTGCATATAGATCAGCAAACTACAAAGTTTAATAAATCTACTCAAAGATATTCAATAACTGTTTGAGTTTGATATTCTCCGTCGATCAAATCAACATAGTGACAGCAACTCTCCTGATAACGATCGCCGATATAAACTAAAACCATCGAACTGCTTTCAGATATTGTGATTGGTTCGGTAAAACAGTTATACATTTGAAATAATGTTTTCTGACGTAGTTAAAGTTGGTGTGATTTTATTCATTTGGGAATCCGTACATGCCGTGCTGGGGCTAAACTGGCTGCTCTAGACAGCAAGAGCCCCATTTATGGATTCAACGTGAAGACAGATGCTACCAGGTACGAAACGAAACGAAACGCAGTACGTGCCAGGCAGAGAATACTGCCAGAACACTGCTCGGATTACGCCACACCCAATTCTGCTGAAGAAAACCCTGTGGATAGGAGGAAGTTTCAGGGAGCACTACACGCGTACACTCCTAAACTGTGGATTGGTTGCAACAACACCTTGGGTCAGATGGAGTGTTTGGGCGACACGACGGAAAATACCGTAAATGGAAAGACGTAAAACGATCCTACTATAAATAACACGTGCGCCTATATGAATCAAGCTGATGGCACTTGGGATGTAGCGGTTCATGCAATGGTTCGGGAAGTCGACAATGTGTGAGGCCCCGGCACAGCCCCCGATCAGCCCCCTGAAAGTCCGATGCCACGCGGTGGCCATACCAACGGGAAATGCCCCCAACCCGTTATCACCTTCAAGGGAATGACACCGATGCAGTGTTGCTTGACGTGCGCCAAGCAGTGCAACTGCCGCTCTTTCAGCCTGACACCAGGGACTCAAGACTGCAACATAAACCCTGACAAGATCAACGAACCGAAACCCTACATTGGTTAATCAGACATGTGAGTACTATGAATACGAATTACAAGATTAAATCTAAAATATATTTTCCGTTCAATTTCACGAAGTTTTTATTCAAATTAACGCACGGCTCGTTTGATTTAGCATAAAATTAAATATCAAACGTCAAAAGATGTCAACAACTTCATGTTAGAACGCTACAATTCAAGTTTTGGGATGCAACAAAACGAACACTATAAACAAAATCTTCGGAGCCTTCAAATTGAAATTGAATTCCCGAAGATTGGAAAAGAACCATAAAGAAGAAAAACAAGAAATGAAAAAAGAAAAAAAAAAAAAATAAAAAACAAAAAAATTGAGGTTGTTAATGATATGATATATCATCAAAAATTCAAATCACTAAAAGGTCAATAATACAATTCTGCATTTGGGGCAAAAATTAGCAATTAGTAAAGATTCCCCACACAGTGAAGATCATGACTTAATTATTTCAATATAATCAATGGGTATTTATATTCTTGATCAATTGTTGAGCCGCAGTGCAAAACAAAAATTAACAAATCATAAGTAAAAACAATAGAATAAATATTTAATTAAAATTAAAAAAATAAGGAAAAAAAAAAACATTTGACAAATAAAATAAAAATAATAAGAAGTTGGGTTGAACAAAGAACAATTGACTAGAACGGGATTTGAACCAACGACCTCCGGATTAAAATGCCGTGCTCTACCAACTGATCCATCTAGCTCTAACAAGTTGGTCTCCCTTTTTCTGTCGATATCTTTGTTCGGGGTGCCATTCAGAAACCATACAGAAGCCGTTAAATAATAATATTGATATACAAGTATTACGACTTTTAATCAAATCAATGTTGTGAAAACAGCAAACGGCCCCTGTCTCATGGAACGGTTTTTTTAAAAAAAGCTTTTGTTGTGAAATTAATTCATGGAAAAATCCATTAATGGCGCTACAGGAGGTAACATAAAAAACCTTACATTATTATTTAACATGGTAGTTGGTAGGTGGTGTGTGTGTGTGTGTGTGGAGGGGGGGGGAGCTTTCAACACGGCTCCACTGCGTACATTTATTTTGTTGCATTCATGGTAGGACTGCATTGACTGTTGATTGCAATACACACACTTTTTAAATAATACTGGCGTATTTATTTAGACACTGCCCTTTAAAAGTTGGGCATTTAGATTTTTGGGTCAAACAAGTTTCATTTAGAATAAGATTTGTTTAGAAAATAAGCAGGGAAGAGAAGAAAAAGAAAAACAATCAGAAGTCTGCATAAATAGACCATGCCGGTTTTTCCCCCGAAATTGTGTTTATTTAATTAAGCTTCAATGCATTTTTTCCTTCTCGCGTTTTCTTTCGGATTTCGACCTTTACATTGGTTTTGTTGTTGCTTTTTACCCCTTAGTGTTGATTCTATTCGTGTTAACGTGAATTGAGCAATAGGTGCATAAATGGCAACCTAAGTAGAGATATGATAATAATATGAGTTTTTAAGAGATTTTGAAACTTTCTTTTGATATCAGCACAAAAGGAACAAGTATAGATTAACATCAAACAATAGTCACTCAATATCACTTGATGCTCGAACAACTCGGTTGGGCGTGTTAATGACACACAAGATGGATTCACTCAGATTACTTAACCAACTGTATTTCTTTGTTGTTCGCAACATCTCTTAGATTTTGAGTAAACAAGTGATACATTTTGAAAAGTATGTGCGTAAAGTATTACGTTTTATAGCCGTTGTTGTTGTTTTCTGATAATTACTGAGAGCGTATAATTGAAATACAGCTACATTAATGGTACTCACATTGTAGTCTGATTGAAATTAGCAAAACGGGGACTTTTGGGACGCTAGGTGGCAGCAGACTTACCAGGTACACACCATTGTTCTTGGCAATGTGCGCATGCTTAGAACTACGTAAACAATGCAATTTGACCAGGTGTGTCTGCTGCCATCTAGTGTTCAAAAGTCTCCCATTGAAATGAGTATATTTGAAATACAGCTACATCAATGGTACACACATTGTAGTCAATGGGTAAAAAAAACTATAATATTAATAGACTTTGCAGGTCTCGCGAAAAAAACAACTTAAACGAAAACTATGTTTTCTGTTCAAATCATTTTTTTTTTTTTTTTTTTTACTCTTATACTCCTGAAAACAAAAATACCCCCAAATCATTATAAATACAATCTCACCTTGAGTATAATACAAATAGTTTGTTAAAATTTACATTAATAAAAATGTAAATATTCGGACGAGAATACTTATTAATCAGAACCCCCCTTTGCCAATCATGACCGAATGTGTGCGACAATAACATGAGCGTCAGTTGGCAAATTATAATTTTGTAAAAATTAATTACAAGTAGAAGAAAACGGAGGCCACGTCATGTTTTGGGGGTTTTCTTTGTCGATTTTTAAAATGTATTTATTTTCACTTATTCGTCACTACCGAACAATTACTTGCCCAACAATAATGATAGAACTGTTCTAGCCATACAGGCTCGCGCCCACGTAAAACCCATTATAGTTAACTCGGCGAATAACTTGGTCCCGGAAGTTTGAGTACGCGCGAGGACTTGCACAGTCTATTACGAACTTTTCTTGGCAATGTGTGATTCTTTCTGTTGAACGTGAATAATTACTGGGCTGTATCGAAATACAGCTCTCTGTGTTTCTCACTACTTCATAACAGTTAATAAAGAATTGTCTTAGTTTTTGATTAATGTTGTTGCCGTAGAGAAAAGCTGTTCGGAAAGTATGTAGAAGAGTGGATTTCGTCGCGTAAATTGATAATCTGTTTGTGTCATTTATGTTAGAGTAAATTAAGGTGTTGATACAATACGTATACGATGGGTTAAGACGAGGTGTAGTAGAGTAGACCGTGGTGTTTTATGGTGTGACCCTATCAGGACACCCCCCCCCCACCCCCAACACACACCAAACGCACACACTCCACGACTTTAAATTTTGCTCATGACCAACGGCATAAGCGTGGGGGGGGGGCGGCCTGGGAGAAAGTGCCCACCACCCACCCACAAATTTCCAGTGACCCCCCCCCTCCCCCAGGTACTCCCAACGAAAAAAAAGGATAAAAAGGAAAATGCGTGTTTGTTTTAATCTAATGTAGTGAACGATCGTGATCACGATCGCTACCGCGGCTTATCATAATTTATGGTCACAGTTATTGCACGTTTTTTTTCTTTTTTTTTTTCTTCTCTATTTATTGGACATAACTATTCATGCCTAATGGTTGTTTTTGTACAAATAGTGAGAGTGGGGTATCACGTGAGACCCTAAATGCACGAAGGGAACTCAAAATGGGAGCCCAAAACTGGCGGCCTTCTTGAACTTTTGGCAGCCCCCCAACCGCGTCATGTTGATTTAGGTTCAAGGACCATTTGGATATAGGTTCAATTACATTAGTCGTGAATTGAAAAAAGGGGGCACTGTATGCAAACCATAGCCCCCTTCCTGGGCCCGGTCGAAACAAAACAAAGGAAAAAGAAGAACAAATCCAAAACAAAAGAAACAACAAAAACCATGCACTCTGCAAAACTCCCTGGTCAGAATTGACTCAGATTCCTGGTCCCATGGGGGCCTGACTACTTATGGGTCAGGTTTGACCTGGAAACCAATCCAAATGTGATTTTGCTTCAGTTAGACCCGTTTCTGAAAATGTTGACACAGATTCCGGGTCATACTGACCCAAATTGGGTCAGGCCCCTTAGAACTGGATCTGAGTCAATTCTGACCAGTGCGTTTTTAGAGTGTGGTCCTGATAGGGTTAAGGTTTTAACTAACATTTTAAATGATCACATGTCTATTACTATGGTTATCAATATTTTCAGCTTGTATATAATTTGCTTTAGTATTTCTAGAGGCATAAACAACGCGATTAATAAGCTGAGTATTAATATTATTTATTTGTTTATTTATTTGTTTATTTATTTGTTTATTTGTTTGTAAAAGAAATAACATGAACTCCGATAGTTCTGATATTACCCATTATGTGCATTGCTGAAAACCAAACTATGCAGAGCACACAATGCGTGCCATGTTCAAGTCAGGTTGAACCGAACAGGAACCCCTTCTATGAAATTATTTGGACCCGACTTGGTGAAATGACTTTGAATGCGAGTTGAACTGACAACAAAATAAGTTTATTAACACAGCGGTTAAATTCTGCTCGGGTTAACAATGATGTACGTTAATCCCAAATGGATCACAATTCATTGAATCAGGTCAGTTCTGACCCACTACAAGAATAACATTGTGATTTCATATAATCCGATCCTTTCTCATCCGAGCTTTTGTTAAAAAAACAAAAAACACTTCAATTCTAAGTTATTCTAGCTCTGCTTACTAAAATAAATAAGTATAGAACTTCATCGTACAGAACAAGAAGTGCCTTTAAACTGCTTTTAAAAGAACATTACAGAATTGTTTTTTGCTAACAAAACAGTTGCTGGCAGTGTACGCACTTTATGCAATCCACCATATACATAAACTGACAAACCTGTAGAAGTTTGAAATTGATCAGCCATCTGGGTCACGAGAAAATAGTGAAAAACCGATTACACATTTGCATGAAACCATATAGATTCAAAAAATGAATAAAACGCTCACTGAGCGATAAACTCCAATCAGAAAGTTAGTTTATTCATTTCTCATCAAATATGGCATTTCAGACAGAAATATTTCAAGGGATGTTTTCTACTATCATCATCACTGAACCGTGTAAGTTTTATGTAAATCTGTGATCAAAAAGTATATTTTACAAGTTTTTTTCTTACCAATTTTGTAATGTTCCTTTAAAGATTAACTTGAACGAAATAAACATTATTGTTTTTTTCTTATATTGATATTCTTATATCTAATTTTGATGTTGAAATGAATTATAGGTAAAATATTGATGTGCAATAAATGTTGCGTAAAAAATACAAAAAAGTGGCGTTCAGCGATTTCTTCTTTGCGTTTTGGTTTATGTTTTGTTATTTCTTATCTAGGCAATTTTCCTCAGAAAATTTGGTTTAAATTAAATAGTTTTCCTCAGTGGTATAGACAATTTCTTCTGGAGGTTTTTAAGGGTCAATGCAACTGTAGCTTGAAACTCTAAAGAACGTACATTCGGATTATTATAGAACAAATCAAACGGGATGGAATTGTCCGGGATTTGGGGTCCTTTTGGGGCCTTACCCATTTATGGGTTTTTATGACCTGGACTCTTTTCTCAACGGATTAAAACAAATCAAATCTTCCTAAAGAAATAAATGATCCTGACCTTCTTGCTAATGTCTTGAATGTGGTCTCCACTCACACTGCGAAAACAACTTCCTATATATAGGGTGCACCCCACCAAATAAGGAGAAAACAGAACGTCGAGCTCATTTATTTTTTGTAGGCCCTAAAAATATTCGATATTAGACAGTTTGACTAGAGCGGGGTTTGAACCAACGACCTCCGGATTAACGTGCGCTCTATCAACTGAGCTGTCTATCCCTATGTTGGCGGTCTCCCTATGTTGTCAATATTTTTGTTCGGGGTGCCAGTCAGAAGCCATACAACCGTCAAATGCCGTTCAATCGCACTTTATATTTTTTAATAATGATTTCGGGTTGAACAAAGAAATAGGGAGACCGCCAACATAGGGCTAGATAGCTCAGTTGGTAGAGCGCCGGCACGTTAAACCGGAGGTCGTTGGTTCAAATCCCGCTCTAGTCAATTTTTCTTTGTTCAACCCGAAATCATTTAAAAAATATACCAAGTCAGTTTCCCTTGTGGTTTATTATTTGATATTTTTTAATAACTTTAACATTAACTATTGGTTGATATGGGAAATCGAAGTGTGGTGGAACCCCTAATGATATGCATTTACTAATTGTTATCATGGGATTATAGTGAATAAATTGTGCATTATTTGATTTTTGGAACTTACAATAATCGATATGAGCAATAATTAAATCACGTCAGAAGTGTAACTACTTCGTTTGCAGATTGCATAATGCCAACGTGAAGACATTTAATTAAAGACCAGCTTGGTTGAAAAAACAAGTGATCTTTACTGAAAATCACTTTTTGTTTTCAATCAATAAGGAAATCCTCCTCCGGTGATTTTCAGAAAGATTCCCGAAAACCCCCGTTACGTCGTCACTCGTGCTACGTCATCACTCATGTTACGTCATCACTCATGTTACGTCATCACTTATGTTACGTCATTTGTGGGAGCTCCATTTTGTATAGCCGTTTTGTTGACAACTCGGTGATATAACAAAGCAACATCCTACAAATAACGACAAAGTATTGTCATTTTGAACAATGCCGTCAATGGCAGAAGTGTAGCTAGATTTTTAAAATACTTGAAGTTGGGGCCCAATTTTGTTTAAATCAATATTAACGAAAACTACAACGGCGTAAAAATTGCAAAATGACATTTAATTGATAAACAAAAACATTGGAAACAAGTTTTAATAGCATCCTCAGGAACAATTTTTCGCGGAGTTGTTATTCAAATAGGGACGTTTATTAATTTATTTTTCTTAAAAAAAAGTTTTTTTTTTTTTTTTAAATCAAAGCACCGTCTCCTTAAATGGTAATGTTTTGTGAGAAATAGCTGATTCAGAAGAGGACATTTGTTTTTGAATAATGTTACATTCCTTTTTTGTTGAGTGTAGGTGAAACACATTTCGGGATGTATAAAATACAAACACTTGAAGCTACCACGGTAAGACGAGCAATACATTGTTCACGGACTACATTATAATATGGACATGCGACGTGCGTCTTAAGAATGATTGAATATGGGCTGTCTCTTTTGCAATATTAACCAAAGCGCAATGACAGCTTTGTGTCATAGGATTTTTGACACAACAATGTGCTTGTTAAGGGGCCATTTATTCGCTATTTCACTGAGCTGGTCTTTATATCACATGTTAATACACCCCCACGTGACCAGTCTTCGACCAATCAGAGTGCATAAACTCTCCAAGGTATTTATGAATGTAAATTAATAAAATGCTCTCATGCAATTGTTTTTATTTTGTGCAAGGCTAAGGTAATGTTAAGTGCTAAGTTTTTAAACATCAAGTCAAGTAATAAACAAAAAGTTTTTGTATACAATCCATTATTTAAAGTTTTAAAGTTGACACAATTATAAACACCCGGTCGATACAATTTTCTTTTTTGTTTACTAATAAATTCTAACAATAAGGAGCAAGGAGCAAGTTTGGGTGAGCGACTAGAGTGACTTGACTAACCAGAAGTAGTGTGACAGTGTGTGACGTAGCTCTCGAATTTACCAGTTCGACCATGCTCCAGTGCATGGTCAATCTAGTCAATATCCCTGTGCTCTATGGTTTCTGGTAAGTCTCCTTAAATGGTAATGTTTTGTGAGAAATAGCTGAAAAGGGACAGTTATTTTTGAATAATGATACAACCCTATTTTATTGTGTGTGTGTGTGAAACACAATTTGGGATAAATAAAAACCACTATAACACTTGAAGCTACCACGGTAAGACAGCAATACATTGTTTACGGACTATATTATAATATGGACATGCGATGTGCGTCTTAAGAATGATTGAATATGGGCTGTCGTCTTTTGCAATATTAACCAAAGCGCAATAACAGCTTTGTGTCAGATGTTTAGTGTTGATGTTTGCACGTTGCCATGACAATTGTAAGGCTACGTTGGCATACCTTTAACAAACAGCCCGATATCACGCTTGTAAAACGCTCGTTTTATCTCATCCATATTTATTATAACCCATTGTTAAGAATAGAAAATCTCAAAACTATCCGTGAATTAGAATCACTCAGAAAGCCTGAGTTTTCTCAGGTGCAACATAAAAACACACACAAGGTGACACTGATATAAAGAACAAAAAACCTAAATGTTTAATAATGAAACTATCAGGTATTGACTGGGTATAACAAACGAACAATGATTAAGTTAAACAAATAATAATAAATAAAACAAAAAAAAAACACAGTTATGAAAAATTGTATTCTACTAAATAAGAATATCTTACTGGCGAATGAGTCAACAGGGATGAGATAAGGGCGAGGACTTGGCTGACGATTACTACCAGCTCAGACAACAACCCCAGGGGGCATACAAACAGTCATCTGCCGATTGGCGTGACCGGCGGCGTGCAGTGCCCCCATGTGCCCCCTCCCCTTCCCCTCCCCCACCCCCTGGCTACGCTGCTGAATGTGACTAAAAATTTATTCACCCCGAGAAATATCCTGTAATAGACGAAACAATAACGAGCTTTGCACAAACAGTCAGCCTCACGAGATGGAAGATTGATATCTACAGACTCTTAGTAGAGAAAGGAACTTCAATACAAGAACAAAAACTATGTTTTGGGTTTTTTTTTAGTGTAAAAATATTTCTTGCATGCACTACAGCATCCCCTTTAGATGTTAGTGAAATTGTATATTCAATATACTCGCACGGTTATAACTGCCTGAGATTTATTTGGAGTCTGCACTGGTTGGTTGAATTATTCAATTATTCAGAGGATATAAATAAATTAATTCTTAAACAAAAACCATTTATGTACTTTTAAGTTTAACAAAAAAACACGAAAAATGTGTTTAAATTTTGGACAGGAATTTGTACACGTTTTGTATGTGCTGATTTGTGCAAATCAAATGAACAATTTTGATTTGCTATTTGCTTGTAATATTTATGAGGAAGACAAGTAGTGGCATGAAATTTATAAAAAGTGACACTTTTTAAAAGACTTTAATGGATTACAAATAATTAGCTTTCCACGATACTTTCCAACCATCATGCGCTTAGCCTCTAAGCAACGTCTAAATATATGCCACAACCCCTCAGACAATAGAGCCTAGTACCACGACGCCACGGATCGCTTGGTTTACCTTAAAGGAACACGTTGCCTTCGGGTTGGGCGCTGTTGGGCGCTTTTGGGCTATAAAAGCGTTTGATGTATAATGAGCACAGTCGGAAAGATGTTTAAAAAGTAGAATATAATGATCCACACAAACGTGCCTTAGAAATGCTTCGCCTTTGATGGCCTTGTCCAAGGCTCTTAACGCAAGCACCCCGCTTTGAATACTAGCACGGTCCTAGAAACTGCCCTACAATGTACATTTTACATACTGTATTTGATGTACAATGTATGTACAATGTACAATGTATGTACAATGTACAATGTATGTACAATGTACAGTATAATGTGGGGTCGAAGCATGGTTTTCGAGGTTTTTCAACCTCATACCAAAAACGAAGCCGAAACAGAGCCTTGTTCCCACTGTAAAAAGGTCAGATTGTGGGCGGAGTTACTTTATGCTAATATTCCCGAAGGTGTATGCTCATTGGTTAATGTTTAGTGGCATGGTGAATACTACATAAACAATCTCCCGTGCGTAGTCAGCCACATTGCATGGCATGCATGGAGTCATGCAATGAATGTACTTGAAATATTATGGAAGGAAAAGAAAAGTCCAGCAATCTGGCGCCGCTGAAACGTGTCATTGGCACTACAACTGTGAGTGTGGATGGTGCATTATTTACTATCGACTGTTTCACGAGAATGTCAACATGGTTAAATTACCGACAGCGATCATGATGATAATACTTCTGCTATAACTGTAACTCTAAAAAGGGTATTGGTAAGCCCTGGATAAGTTGTTCAATGTTCTTTAAAAACTTGGGGAAAAAGGGCCATCTTGATCGTACGGGCCCAACTGAGCATGCCATGCAGCTGAGTAACTCACTTAGTCACTGTATGTTATGATGTTGAACCATGGAGCTCCACGGTCAGACGGTTTAACCATAGAGCAAGGTCCTTGCTCTATGGTTTAACTTACCGAAGAAAATCAGTGAAAAACCGCCGATTTTCCAAATCCCATGGGCAGGTTAACGAACACGTCATGTTCTAAAAGAAAACAATGAAGTGCTTTCCGCTGTTCTGGGTTGAAATTATCAATTTCTAGCTTGTCTGCAGCAGAATTTAAACTTCCATTCAAGGCTTCTTGAGAGTATTCGCGAGTGGAGGACGCCATCTTTTTCTCGTTGTTGATAAACACACATCATTGCGTCATAACGAGAGTTTATGATTGGACGGTTATCCGCCCAGTACAGGAAATGAATATTCAATACCCGATTCCAGCATACGTAATTTGCGCCCGAATCCGGGCGCAATTTTACAGTGGGAACAAGGCTCTGTTTCAGCTTCGTTTTTGGTACGAGGTTGAAAAACCTCGAAAACCGTGCTTCGATCCCACGGTATACTGTACATGTACATTGTACATACATCAAGTACAGTATGTAAAATGTACTGCAGTTTCTAGTACCGTGCTAGTATTCAAAGCGGGGTGCTTGCGTAAAGAGCCTTGGACAAGGCTACGCCTTTGATAACTTTCGCGAAACAAAACGCTCCGCCATTTATGGGAGTCAAGATTTTGACTCCCATAAATTGCGGACAAATTCTATTAGTCTTATTTCCAGTCGCAGCTGTTGAACTACGACTGAGCAATTATTTTATTAAAAATGTTACGATTACCATCTGTTAATTGTATTCCAATAAATATCCAGTTAATAAATGAATGAAAAAAGAAAGAAAAAACATACGTTAAATAATTAAGTAGCAAGTCCCCATGTCTCGGTCCGTCCGGGCGTCCAGGGACGTACCAGCAGCAGCAAAGCCCCGCGGCCATACCACCCATAGACCTCCCCCTGCCTGCTGCAGTACAGTAGACGACGCGAAGACAGGGTTCTCGTACAATGTATGATTTTAGCGGGGCCAACTAGTAACACCGATGTTTGTGTGGTGTACGAAGGTCTGGTACCCGTTACTGTTATTTTATCGACGATCGTATTGACGGCTTGAAAAACGTATACATTTCGCGGGACATGTCTCGGGGGTCAGAGGTCAATGTTTCAATTTACCATTCACTGATTATAACACATTAAAGGTGTTTTATTGCAAGAACAACTCTTAATAAGTATAAGGAACACCTCCAAACAGTAAAATTTCATGAGATTTGAAGGCAACGTGTTCCTTTAACGTGGTTAACCATAACAGTTGCTCGCTGTAGCGGAAGTCAAAGGCAACGTCTTTAAAGGCACTGGATACTATTGGTAATTACTCAAAATAATTGTTAGCATAAAAAGTTACTTGGTAACGAGCAATGGAGAGCTGTTGATAGTGAGAAACGGCTCCCTCTGAAGTAACGTAGTTTTTGAGAAAGAAGTTACTTCTCAGTAAAATATTTGAATTTTGAGACCTCACGCGTGAGTTCTCAAAATCAAGCATCTGAAAGCACACAACTTCGTGTGACAAGGGTGTTTTTTCTTCCATTATTATCTCGCAACTTCGACGACCAATTGCGTTCAAATTTTCACAGGTTTGTTATTTTGTGCATATGTTGAGATACACCAAGTGAGAAGACTGGTCTTTGACAATTACCAAAGGTGTCCAGTGTCTTTAAATGATGTCGGGCTTTCATTGATTATTATTTATGCGTTGTCATGGTAATCTACCAATGTGTGACAGATATCAATTTCATGTTTGCTCTCTCTCCTTACGAGGCAAGCCTAGTCTGTTTATTAACAAAACATTGGGTTTCAACATTAGGATTTTGTTCTGCTTTCAATTTTGTGGGTTATTTTTGGCGAGTAATGAAACTGGGCCGAGATGTGCCTGTTTCTGTTGGTGCTATTTAACTGAGGGTAACTGACGCATGATGTGCCAATACAGTTTTTATTAAACTTATTCAAGCTGTTTCAGATACAAAAAATAGTTACTGTCTTGTTTTGTCTTGAGGTAATATACCACAATGCCAGTTTATTTACTTAAAGGAACATTACAGAATTGGTAAGAACAAAAATTGTAAAATATACTTTTTGATCACATGTTTACATAAAACTTACACGGTCTAATGATAATGATACTAGTAAACATCCCTTGAAATATTTTGTCTGAAATGCCATATTTGATGAGAAATGAATAAACTAATTTTCCGATTGCATTTTATCGCTCAGTGAGCGTTATATTCATTTGTTGAATCTATATGATTTCATGCAAATGTATAATAGGTTTTTCACTATGTTCTCGTGACCCAGATGGCCAATCGATCTCAAACTTCTACAGGTTTGTCAATTTATGTATATGGTGGATTACATAAAGTGCTTACACTGACAGCAACTGTTTTGTTAGCAAAACAAATTCTGTAATGTTCCTTTAATTGCCCTCGTTGTCGTCGTTATAAATTTTATCCGCAGGAGGGGGTGGGGATGAACTTCAACCCAGTTTTGCTCCTGTATCTGTACGCAGCACATTATTGCTGAGAAGAAAAAATCTAAAGATACAAAATGATAAATATTTGGATCACAGCTGACTAGTCACGCAGTGGTTCAGTGTATCAAGCATCGTTTCGCCCCAACAATGTGGACATCCACATTGACTATTACAAGCTTAGATTACTCTGTAAAAAGAAATAACAGCAACACAGTTATGGTCTTCATAATTAAACACAAGTTAAAAGTAAGACGAAGAAATACCAGGTGAAGATTCCCCAAATCACTTTGGCTATATTCGATTGTATCAATCTTAATGGGAACGCGTGTTTCGTCGTCGTTCAGCCTGTGGTTTATAGGGCGGGCACTACAAACTTTGGTACCAACCTGCCCACTGATTGGTCCGACACAAAATGTACAATGGCCAATCATTGCACTACACCTCGAAGTATCGGAACAAAGAGTCTGGCCGCTTGCAACATGTGCATTTAAAATACATGCAGAAGATACTGCGTTTCCAGGAACCAGACGGCTGAGATAACGGGTGCGTATCTGCCACTTTCTTTAAACTGGAATTTTTTGGTCACGGTCTTTAAACTGCCCGTTGCAAGGGAAGACAGTACTCGATAGTTAGATACTGTCACCGCCAGGTCGTACCTGCATTAGGTTGTTTGAATTGGTTGTCTCAATCTCTTAATGACTTCGACATCTTCTTGATAATAGAGATTGGCTAACTACAGATTTTATCAAATCTACTAAGAGATACCCATTGACTGTTTGAGTCTGATTTTCTCCGTCAGTCAAATCAACAAAGTGACTGCATCTCTCCTGATAACGATCGCCAAAACCATCGAACTGATTTCTGATATTGTAATCGGTTCAGTATAAAACAAAACCACACTTTACAACAATGTTTCCTGACTTGGTTAAAGTTGGTGTGATTTTCTTCATATGGAAATCCGTACATGCCGTGATGGGGGGTAAACTGGGCTGCTCTAGACAGCAAGAGCCTCATTTATGGATTCAACGTGAAGACAGATGCTACCAGGTACGAAACGAAAAGAGAAGCAAGTACGTGCCAGGCAGAGAGTACTGCCAGGAACACTGCTCGGATTACGCCACACCCAATTCTGCCGAAGAGAACGAGTGGATAAGGAGGAAGTTTCAGGAGCACTACCCGCGTGCACCTCCTAAACTGTGGATTGGTTGCAACAACACCTTGGGGCAGATGGAGTGTTTGGGCGACACGACGGGAAAATACCGTAACTGGAAAGACGGAAACGATCCTACCATAAAGAACACGTGCGCCTATATGAATGAAGATGATGGCACTTGGGAAGTGCCGGATTCATGTGAGGTGAAGGGGAAGTGGACAATGTGTGAGGCCCCGGCCCAGCCCCCGATCAGCCCCCTGAAAGTCCAATGCCACGCGGTGGCCATACCAAGCGGGATATGCCCCCAACCCGTTATCACCTTCAAGGGAATGACACCGATGCAGTGTTGCTTGACGTGCGCCAAGCAGTGCAACTGCCGCTCTTTCAGCCTGACACCAGGGACTGAAGACTGCAACATAAACCCTGGCAAGATCAACGACCCGAACCCTACATTGGTTAATCAGACATGTGAGTACTATGAATACGAATTACAAGATTAAATCTAAAACATTTTTTTTTTTCCGGTCAATTTCATGAAATTTCCATTCAAATTTACGCACGGCTCGATTTGATTTAGCATAAAATCAATTCAAACGTCAAAAGATGTCAACAACTTCATTGTTCGAATCGCTTACAATTCAAGTTTTGGGATGCACCAAAACGAACATTAGAAACAAAATCTTGAGAGCCTTAAATTTAAATTGAATTCCCAAAGAATGGTCAAGGAACCAACAAAGAAAAAGAAAACAAGAAAAAAACGAAATTGAAGTTGTTGATGACAATGATAAGACGAATTCAAAACCTATATTTAAAAATCACTCTAATAAGAATCAATATTACAATTCTACATTTGGGGTGAAGGTGTGCAATTTAGTACAGATTCCCCGCTACAATGACAGAACATGACGTAATATTGATTCAACATATTCAATAATTATTTATATTATCGATCAACTTGTTGAGCCGCAGTGTAAAAAATGTTGACAGATCATAAATAAAATCGAAATTAAATGTTTAGTTAAAAAAGAAACAAATGAGGAAAATAAATAAAATTTGAAAAAAATTATAAAATAATAATGGATTGGGGTTGAACAAAAAAAAATGACTAGAGCGGGATTTGAACCAACGACCTCCGGATTAACGTGCCGGTGTCTACCAACTGATCCATCTAGCTCTAACAAGGTTGGTCTCCCTTTTTATGTCGATATCTTTGTTCCATATCGGGTGCCATTCAGAAACCATACAGCAGCCGTTACAATAATAATATTGATATATTATTACGTCTATAATCAAATCAATGTTGTGAAAAAAAGCAAACGGCCCACTGTCTCATGGAACGGTTTTTTTAATCAACTTTTGTTGTGAAATTAATTCATGGAAAAATCCATTAATGGCGCTACATGGAGGTAACAATAAAAAACCTTACATTATTATTTAACATGGTAGTTGGTAGGTGGTGTGTGTGTGTGTGTGGAGGGGGGGGAGCTTTCAACACGGCTCCACTGCGTACATTTATTTTGTTGCATTCATGGTAGGACTGCATTGGACTGTTGATTGCAATACACACACTTTTTAAAAATACTGGCGTATTTATTTAGACACTGCCCTTAGAAAGTGGGCATTTTGAATTTGGGTCAAACAAGTTTCATTTGGAATAAGACTTTTTTTAGAAAATAATCAGGGAAGAGAAGAAAAACAAAAAACTCAAACGTCTGCATGAATAAACACATGCCGGTTTTTTCGCGATTTTTAAAAATTTAATTAAGCTTCAATGTATTTTTTCTTCTCGCATTTCTTTCGGATTTCGACCTTGACATTGGTTTTGTTGTACAGTTGTTTTTACCCCTTAGTGTTGATTCTATTCGTGTAAACGTAAATTGAGCAATAGGTGCATAAAATGGCAACCTTAGTAGAGTTTTGATAATAATACGAGTTTTATTGAGATTTTGAGGCTTTCTTTTGATATCAGCATAACAAAAGAAAACACAAGGTGGATTCACTCAGATTACTTAACCAACTGTATTTCTTTGTTGCCACAGTTCGCAAAAACATCTCTTAGGTTTTGAATAATGTTGTTGGTGTAGAGTAAACAAGTGATACATTTTGAAAAGTATGTGCTTAAAGTATTACGTTTTATTAGCCGTTGTTGTTGTTTTCTGATAATTACTGAAAGCGTATATTTGAAATACAGCTACATCAATGGTACACACATTGTAGTCTAATTTAAATTGGTCTAATGGGGACTTTTGGGACGCTAGGTGGCAGCAGACTTACCAGGTAAATCCATTGTTCTCGGCAATGTGCGCATGCTTAACTAAACAGTTATATACAATTACCTGATATGTCTGCTGCCATCTAGCATTTGAAAGTCTCCCATTGAAATTAGTATTTTTGAAATACAGCTACATCAAATGGTAGGGGCCTACACACATTGTAGTCAATGGGTAACAAAACCACATTACTAATAGACTTTGCAAGTCTCGCGAGAAAACAACTCAAAATAAGACTATGTTTTCTGTTAAATCTAATCTTTTTTAATCTATTAACTTATAAATTCATGAAAACAAAACTCACAAACCAGTTTGTTACAAATACAATTTCATTTTTCAGTTTAATACAATTATTTTTTCATTTTTTTATTTACATTTAGAAAAAAATTAAGTCTTCGGACGAGGATGGTTATTTAGAACCCACCTTTGCCAATCACGTCTGAATTTGTGCGACCATCAATAGGTCTAATGATAACATGAACGTCAGTTGGTATTTTTTTTTTTTTTTTTTTTTTTTTTTTTTTTTTTTTTATAATAAGAAACATTGATGTCACGTTATGTTTTCCAGTTTTTGCTGAAAAAATTCGTTTTATTTTCACTTATACGTCATTACCGAACATTTACTTGCCCAACAACATGATAAAATTGTTATAGCCATATAATACAACTAAATAAAGTGTTGGAAGAAACAGAATCGCGCGCTTGTAAAAACCCATTATATGGTTCGACTTATTTGGTACCCGCAAGACTTGCACAGTCTATTCTGAAATTTTCTTGGAAATAATATGTGATTATTTCTGTTGAATACGTGCATAACTATCGGACCGTATCCAAAAAACAGCTCTCCGTGTTTCTCACTTTTTCATCAAAGTTTGTATGGCATTTTGTTGCCGTAAAAAAAAACGCTGTTCGGAAAGTAGTGTAAAAAGAGTGGATTTTGTCGAGTAAATTATTAATCTGTTTGTGTCATTTATATTAGAGTAAATTAAGGTGTTGATACAATACGTATACGGTGGGTTAAGACGAGGTGTAGTAGAGTAGACCGTGGTGTTTTATGGTGTGACCCTATCAGGACCTCCCCCCCCCATACACACACTCACACTCCATGCTTGAGGAGGCACGTGCCCCCCCCACCCACCAATTTCAAGTCCCCCCCCCCCCCAACGAAAAAAAGTCGCGAGTAGCGCTCACAAAAAAAGAAAGGGCAAAAGAGGGAAATGCGTGTTTGTATAATCTATTATAGTGCAAAGAACATACAAGGATGGTGGCCCCCTGCAGCGTCCCCTTCAGCACCCCCAACATAGACAAACCAATTCCCCTGCTCCAACCTTGTAGCGTCCCTTTCAAAAACAAAAGCATGACCCCCAACACTGACAAACCCAATCCCCTGCCCCCTCCTCCCTCCCTACACCGAAATAACCTGGCTACGCCGCTGCTCATGACTTGTTTACAGCGGGGCCACTCGTTTCCGAATTGTGTGACTTTTCATAAATGCTCACAGTTACTGTACGTTTTTTGTTTTCTTCTTTTGTTCACTACAGGACATAACTTTTCAAGCTTAATCCTTGTTTTTGTATTACGAGTAAGACTGATATATCTCGTGAGATTCTAAGTGCAGCATGGGACCTCAAAATGGGAGCCCAAAACGGCGGCCTTCTAGAACTTTAGGCAGCCCCCAACCGCATCATGTTGATTTAGGTTCAAGGACCATTTGGATAGGTTCAATTACATTAGTCGTGAAATAAAAAGGGGGCACTGTATGCAAACCATAGCCCCCTTCATGGGCCCGGTCGAAAAAAGAAAGACAAATGTAAAAGAACAAATCCAAAACAAAAGAAACAAACAAAAACTCCCTAGTCAGAATTGACTAAGATTCCTGGTCCCGTGGGGGCCTGACTATTTATGGGTCAGGTTTGACCTGGAAACCGGTCCAAATGCTTCAGTTAGACCCATTTCTGAAAGTTTTGACACAAAAATTAGGTCAGGCCCCATTGGAACTAGATCCAGATCAATTCTGATCCGTTTTTTCTTTAGAGTTTGGTCCTGATAGGGTTGAGGTTGTAGCTAACAGTTTGAATTATTACATATCTTTTATTATTATGGTTATCAATATTTTCAGCTTGTGAATAGTTTGCTTTAGTATTTCTAGAGGCAAAACAATGCCATTAAATTAAACTGGATTTATTTATTTATTTATTTGTTTATTTATTTGTTTATTTTTTTGTCAAAGAAGTAACATGAACTCTGATAGTTCTGAAATTACCCATTATGTGCATTGCTGAAAACCAAACTATGCAGAGCACACAATGCGTGCCATGTTCAAGTCAAGTTGAACCGGACAGGAAACCTGCTGAGAAATTATTTTTTAAAGGCAGGGTCATACTTTGGTTATTGACCCTGAAAAAAGGGTGTAATTTCTGTTCGAAAGCTGACTTGTAATAAATTGGATAATGGTAGTAAGCATCCTGAGAAATTACTTTAGTCTGAAATGTCCATGTTGATAGAAATCAATAAAAAAAACATTTGAATCGAAGAAACGATTAAAGCATGCGTCGTTTTGTGTAAAAAATACCTCGACAGTTTTTTGCTGTTTTCTCAGCAACGAAATACTTTACCTAGCTGAAACTTTCACATGTGATTTTAATTGTATCTTTCTTTATAGCTCGTATAAAAACAACAAAACAACAACAACATAATGTTGACAAAACCAAACGATGACCCTATACCTTTTACTCCAATGGGATCGGAGGTTATTTCGTGGCTGTTCAAGCTCTGATTGTTTTTGACTTGAACTCAGGTCAATCAGTTAGTCTAATTGACCAGGATTGTAAGATAATTGACCCGGATGTAGAATCATTTTGACCCGGATTCCTGATCCATTTTGACCCGACTTGGTGTAATGACTTTGAATGCGTGTTGAACTGACACCAAAAGCATCTTTTATTAACACAACGGTTAAATTCTGATGTACGTTAATCCCAAATGGATCAAATGAATCAGGTCAGTTCTGACCCACTACAAGAATATTTAGATTTCATATAATCCAATCGTTTCTCATCCAAGCTTTTGTTAAAATAAAATAAAAACTATCAGCTCAATTTTAAGTTATTCCAAGCCCAGCTTACTAACATTAACAAGTATAGAACTTCATTGTACCGAACAAATAGTGCCTTTAAACTGCTTTTAATATTGATGTTGAAATGAATTAGAGTCAAAATAATTATTATTGTCAATAAATGTTGCGTAAAAGAAGACAAAGAAGTGGCGCTCAGTGATTTCTTCTTTGCGTTTTGGTTTAGGTTTTGTTATTTCTTAAGCAATTTTTTTCTCAGAATATTTGGTTTTGTATTAATTAATTTTCCTCGGCAGAATAAACAGTTTTTTTCTGAAGGTTTTTAAAGGTCAATGAAAACGAAGCTAAATACATCGAAAAGGTACATATGGATTATAATAAAACATTGGCATTTACACTCTAAACATCTCGGGAGGAAATTGACCCGAATTTGGGTCCTTTGAGGTTGAACCCAATTATGGGTCTTTATGACCCGGACTCTGTGTCAAACATGAAACGGAAATGAGTCGAATTGGTGGAAAATCGGAGTTTAAATCTAATTTGTTGACCTCCTGGTCAAGCCGTGACCCAGTATCGAGTCAGGACTCCTGGGATCTGGAATCCGGGTCAATTCTGACCGAAAGTGTTCAGAGTGTACAAATTATGCGCACCTTTCGATTGGACAAATTTCCTCAAACCAAACCTTCTAAGTAACAAGTAAAGGTAAACAAATAATAAGCTAACAATTAGAAATCCTAAACTCGTTTTCCAGTCGGTCCAATATAATTAAAATCAAGGACACGGATAATCGTAATCAGTTTGCATGATCACCTGAAATTATATTTGGGGTACACACGGGTCACCAATGAACACTATGATTAGACTGGCATTGCTACAAGCAATATACACAGGCATTTGGAAGCATTGATTTTTTACTGTGCAGATAATTTGAGAGCAGGACACCCAATGATTTTAGTGTTCTTTAACCAAAACAATGTCATTACAATGCCAACACTGTCATTAAAAGAGCATCATAAAAAAAACCTCTAGGGTCTAGTAGTTCAAATTAGTGTTGCCTAATGTCTGACATGGTTTCAGCCATTTTTTATGACAATTTTATAAGCTTAAGGCAAACAAAAGCTATATGTTAAGCGTCATGCCTTTTTGAAATAAAGGAAGGAGGCCGGCTTTTTCTTCTTTCTTTTTTAAATGGCCGCCCCACACAATTTTCAAGACAACCAACCGGGCTATTTTTCAAGATGGTTGCCAGCTTTTTTGTGTGTGTTGTTTTCGGTTTGCTAAAGTAAAAAATACGATCTTATGTATTTTATAATTGATTTTTGTCGTCAGAGATCGTAAAAAAAATTGATCCTTAAAAATAAAAATTACAAAAAAGGAGGTGACCTCTTAAATGGAAGCTAAAGGGGACGCTAAGCATGTTTTTTTAAATTTACATTTGGCCTAACATGTCAATGTAGAACTTCAGTTTGAGACTTCCCGGGAAAAATGTCCAAGTGAAATGAAGTATTCAAACCTAATTAAGAGGCATCACTGGCCACGACCAATATGTCATACAAGGAAAAAGCCCAAGAAGATTGTTGACATCATAAAACCATACAAGTGGACAACATCAACAAGTACCAAGTCGAGCATCCTGCAGAGACTCATTTGGGAGGGAATTGGGTTAGATCTTCTCTTACCATTCGATGTCCCAAAGATCTTGTCCTACCTTTGAAGAACTCCACATCGTCAGAAAACTAATACCACACACTCCATAGAAACCCTCAACTTCATTGGTCAGCCAGAGTTGGTGGAAATATCTGAAAGACAAGACAAGTAAAAAATTTGTTTAAGACTAAATCTGAAGTCGTCTACTGCAACAAGGTCCTGACAATTAAATTCACTTCTCTTGTCTCATTATGTTAAGCGTGAACAAAAGACAAAGAAGTGAAATTCAAAACGACCTATACAGCTCACAATTAATGGGATAACTTGAGCCCTTTTCACACTACTCTATTCCCCGTGGGCAACCCCGTGGAATAACGGTTTCACACTATGATCGCTTTACCCCCTGTCTGCCCCTGTCTGGCTGCCACAGCAAGTGGGCATACCCCGGGGAATAGCCACCCCTGCTCCGGATAGGGGTAAGCAGCAAAACCCAGGGGTATTCTTGAAACATGCAACAGGAACACAGTGGAATAGGGACCTAGGCGGGGATAGTGTGAAAGTGCGCCGGGGTAACCGTAGGGTAAAAACAAACTGGGGCCTCCCCGGGGCTGTATTCCACGGGGATATGAGATGCAGTGTGAAAAGGGCTTCAGTTGTTTTGGGTGGGGGGGGGGGGGTGCAGGGGGTTACGACTCGACTTGCACCGACTCTTTTTTTTCCAGACATTGACTTTTAACCCTACCAAGACCGCTTTTTTTCATTCTCTTAAAAAAAATAGTTATGGGGACCGTTGTTGCTCAACTTTAAGTTACATTTTTTTTTATAATCATCAGTCAGGTCTCATCATTGTACCCTGGGCCCCAAATCCTGGCGGGAATATAAACTTTTAAGTGTAACCCCCTCCCCCCCAAAAAAAAAAACAATTGATAAAACCATAACCAATTTTTATAACGCACCCATCGGTGACCCCAGTAACAATATATATTGTCATATATATATATATATATATATATATATATATATATATATATATATATATATATATATATATATATATATATATATATATATATATATATATATATATATATATATGTATATATATATATATATATATATATACATAGAACATGGAACATGGTTAAAATGAACATTTGTGCCAAGTTTAAAAAAAAAAAAAAAAAAAAAAAAAAAAAAAAAACGCTTGAGAACTTAGAAAAAAAACCGGGGGTGGGTAATAATGTTGATGTGTGTGTCACCCCCCCCCGTACCTGTAGTTTCAAAGAAGCCCGCTTCTGATGGGGCTACAGCATCTTTACAAAATGGCAAACTATACGTATGAATTTGTCTCAATTACTTTCTACGCTGTAGAATACATCCATCTTTTTAAGAGGATTAAATTTCACAGAGTTGTCTTGGGTTTACGCTTAAATATAACCACAGTATTCAAGTTAAGTTATGACAACGAAACTCGCAAACAATTATTAGGTTCTTTACCTTTCAGCTTGTTTGACCTCATTGCAGCGACACTCCTTCCGTCGTCTCTTCGTTGAACACGCAGCGGCAGTAGCCATCCTGGCTTGGCCGGGTTTTGCAGCTCTTCTCTCGGTGGCCTTTATGCTGCAGCTCCGGTATCGCGTGCCGTGTGCTGCAGCTTTGGTACGGCAGTGTGCTGCAGCTCTGGTCCCGGCTATGTTGTCTTCTTTGAATGTTTAGTATCGTCTTCGCCAGTCAACCTTTCTCAGAAAAGTCCCGTGTAGTCCTTTGTACTGTGGGCTGTCTTCAAGAGAAATTAGCTATGCCTCGACCCTTTCCTGAAACTCTCCCTGGTCCCTCGTAGCTCAACATCAATGTCGGCAATATAAGTATTCATCAGTTCTCAAATCCATGGAAAATAAATGAAGCAATTCACACAAACTTGAGGCATTTCCCACAGCTAAAATGAAGCCAGAAGCACTGAATTGTTGATGTAAAGTATAGAGGGTTTGTTTATTTGCTTGGTTTCCTGTTAGAAGATAGAAACAAGAGCGGGTGCAGTTGTTTTAATACTAGATGGGCCGTGTATCTCGTCTGCTTGTATCCGTGAGAAAGTACAGCACATGTTTTGCTGACTGTAGCTTAGTCTTGCATAAGACGTGCAGACACGTCATTTGCATAACAAAGAGAAATGTATAACATGTGGACAACGTCCTGGCGGGAAGAATGTAGGGAATTTGCTAGATGCAGAAAATTACCTGAGTGTACATGTACAAAACAACTGGATGCTGTTTCTACGCTTTGTGACATTCTTTTGGTACCCCCCCCCCCAGCGGCGGCGCTAATGGGGGGGGGGGGGCACGGGGGGGGGGGGGGCAAATGACCTCCCAGTTATTTTTGTTGCCCCCCCCCCCCAGTTTTTTTCCCCGATGGCGGAAATTGAGTTTAATCCCAAACCATTGCACCCAATTTGTTACAATGTTGTTTGCGCTAATAAACTCAATTTCATCCATCATAATTAGCTGGCACCATCAAAAAAGACCAATACACTTTCCATCTCCGGCAATGTTAATAAAATGTGGATTTATTTATCTGTACAAGCTTGGAAACTTGCTTTAAATAGAAATGCATTGTCTGCCCAAAACCGTAAGCAGCCATTGTACACGCAGTTCGCACAACACGTCACATTCACACAGTGCAAAATCTTATTTCCGGAGTGAATTGTAGGCTTATACAGTACATTATATACTTTTGTTTGCCCCCCCCCCCCCTAAATTTAAGTTTGCCCCCTCTTGCCCCCCCCCCCCAGATTAACAGGTCTGGTGCCGCCGCTACCCCCCCCCCCGAAAAAGCAAGGAGTTTGGTTTTGCATTTTGCTAAGCCGAGTTATCATTAGTAAGCCACAATTGGAACTAACATAAACCAGTTGTAATCCTCAACTATTCAGATCCACCCCCCCCCCTTGAAAAAAAAAAAAAAAAAAAATTGATAACAAATTAACAGTAAGACCACACATATTATGGCTATTTATCTTCCAGTACGCGCTAATCCTCCAATCAGATGCTCGAACCGGAGTGTGATATTATACACATATGGACTGGCAATGAGGTCACTAGAGCACGTCTATTCCCCGAGGGACTGCGAGTTACCAGAAGAGGGACCTATTTCCCGAGGCCGAAGGCCGAGGGAAATAGGTCTCTCTTCTGGTCACTCACAGGCCCGAAGGGGGATAGACGAGCTCTAGTGACCGAATCATGGCAGTCCATATGTGTTTTATAACACAACTCGGTCCAAAATATGAAATAAGAAAAGAAACTACCGTAATCCGATCCAGACGCCGCCTTTTTTCTTGTTAAGATGAGCCTGGTAACCTCTTGAGGGCGCTGTAACCAGTCAAAAATTGAAAGACTATTGCCCGCTTCGGGAACTATTTCCCGCAAACTACGCGCGTGCGATGTCTAGTTCATGGGTGTGCAAATCTCATGCACTAGCCTATAATAGTTCATCCCACGTGACCGTGTTTCAGCCAACCAGAATGAAGAACTAGCAAGAGGTGTGTTATAACAGACGATAACCTACTCCCAGTTTTTATATTGCACTCTGCGTATTGTGAGTGTCAATGCGTCACGCTCCGCATACGGTCAGTGCACAAATTACATTCTAAACTTTGCGCGTGGAAAACAAAAAACAAAAACATAACCTAACCTCATTGACTTAATGAGGCTGGAAGATAAATTCGTTATCACACTCGCGCTCGTGGAATACGAGTTTGCTCCATCTGCACTCTTGCTCCTTGGGTAGGTATCATCACTTTGGTGGGGCTCATTGTTTGTGTGATGACTTTTTGGGGCAAGTTGCAGGTGCATTCAAGGTTCATTGAGGTTCTTGTTGCCCATAGAACCTACTAGAAGAAGCAACCTAGACCCAGGCTATCCCCTCCCCTCCACTCTGCACGGGGTTGGTTGACGAGGAGCATTAAGTGCCTTTTTTCCAATGTTCACGACTTATTTACTTGAAATTATATTAATAAATACCTTGGAGAGTTTATGCACTCTGATAGGTCGAAGACTGGTCACGTGGGGGTATATTAACATGTGATATAAAGACCGGCTCAGTGAAATAGCGAATAAGTGGCCCCTTAACAAGCACATTGTTGTGTAAAATCCTATGCACTAGGTGCTTGTTGCGCGGCATATTACTGGTATCAAATCAACTCATTTCTTTGTGCGTATTTATTTTTTAATTTTTTTTTTGAGCAGGACAGATGGTGCCGCGTGCGGAAACATACCGAGCGTAGGCGTGAACGCGCAGACAATGTATCAATTTAGGGTAACCGATACGCGCATGAAACCTACATAATGCAAAGTCATGGTGTGGTTCTTGAAAATATGTATAAACAGTTAATTATGTGTAAGAGATTAGGTACCAAACAAAAGTTGAACAGCCAAAGGATTGGCCCTTGAACATAAGTAGAACTAACGGCGAAAGAAAAGTCACAAATTCTGACGATTTTTCAGTTTTTTCGTTATAAGGCATTTATTAATGGGAATAACAGTGCGATGAGCCGGTCTTCACTGCGTGGTTATGACCTTGGTTGGTGGCTGGCCGCTGTTAATGGACCTCGCCTTCGGCTCTGTCCATTAACAGCGGCCAGCCACCAGCCCGGTCATTACCACGCAGTGAAGACCGGCTCATCGCACTGTTGTTCCCTAATTAAAATGTTCCTTGAACTAAAATCTGCATGATGTGGGTAGGGGACTGCCTCTAGAGGGTGTTTAAGGGTAAGGTGCATTGATCTACATTATACCCCCTCTTGCCCCCCCCCCCCCCCCCATATGAAATCACAGAAAAAGTATATTCTTATAATATATAAATTGTTTATGCATCAAATGCTGCCGTAAAAAGTAAGACTTTTTCGTATTGGCGGTAAATGTATGTTGTGGTTTTGCGGTTACGAGAGTGCAGGAAGTCACAAAGTTCGGTTTAATGCGTGGTGGTCTGAACGCAGACCAATAGCTCCGTTAAACACAACGTAGTCAGATGCACAACAGAGAGATTTTAACAGCAAAATGGCCAGCGAAAATGGTAGCTAAGACCAATAAACTTCTCCATATCAAAGCGCCCGTCTTTGCCTTGTGCTCCAACACCTTAAGCCGTGTTCGCACTGGACTTAATTTGGGCAAACTAACCGAGCCAATGGGTAACTTGCCCATTTCAAGTCCAGCGCGAACAGCCTGGGTAACTTTCCTCACAGGTAACTTACCCACGCCGCCTGGATACTTTAACCGAGCCAAAGGTGCCCAGGAAGATTGACCAGGTCAGTTTAACCGAGCCAGAAAATCCAGTGCGGACGCGACGTCTCGGTTAAATCTTCCATCACCCAATCGAATGACCACAGGTCACATTAGCCAGTGACCTTTCTTTATTGTTTTAGAGCCAGCTCGGTTAGTTTACCCACGGCCTCGGCAATTCCACCCGCGTCAATAAATCCAAGTGCGGACGGTGGGAAGATTAACCCATCGGAATGTTACCCGGCATCATGGTAAAGTTACCCAAAATCTTTATCCAGTGCGGAGGCAGAGACGGGAAAATACAGAAGATTCTGATGTGGTACCATCAGAGTATTGCATGGACTCTGCATCCGAGGATTCCGCGCTATGTTAAATATCCGTTTCATAACTAAAATGTGATTATTATAATTACACCCACAATTTCAATCCTGTATTTTGATTTCGATTTTTTTTAATGGCTTACACTTGTCACAATTATTATGTTTTGGGTATTTACACTGAAATAAAGCAGACAAACAATATTTCAATTAGTACTCACAGAGCCTATTTTGAGAATGCCGTGTACAACTCTAAATTGATACTTGGTTATCACTGTTGGTAATTTAATCCTTGTATGCAGTCGAAAAGTTTTATCTTGTAAAAATGACAAGTTCTCTAAGATTTGTTTTCGCAATCTTTTGTTACCTGCAAACTATGTACACTGTAGACTGTTTTAGAACTGCATTGGTATGTATCAGCTATCAGTTAACATATTTAATGATAATCTTGCACTTCTTTGCCCCCCCCCCCCAATTTAATCTTTGCCCCCCACTTGCCCCCCCCCCCAAATGAAAATGTCGAGTTACGCCACTACAGCCTTACAAATTAATTGGTTTCTAAGATTGAACTTCGAAGCTTTCTAATGTGCAAAATACGTTCATGCTCTATATTCATTGATTGATGAAATATCAGTCTTGATATGTTTGAATTTTACGACCTAGGATAGCTTTTCCATTGACACAGGCTAAGATGCAGTTATTGGACATCTATTTAGTGTTTTTGTTAGGGTTTGGGATGGAAGGAAAAACATTAAAAAATAATAAACAAATAAATAAAGTAACAATGTACATTGGAAATCATACCCAGACATTCTGATTGATGTTTGGTTTGAAAAAAATAATAATATGGAATAGCTTAATTGAACCAGGCTATTAAGATTTCCCTCAAAACAGTCTTGGAGGAAAATGCAAAATATAACAGTTCACAAGGCAGTGTCCATTAAGTTGACTTTGTTACAGTTTTTTGTTGTTGCAATTTTGGAAGAGGGCATGATTGGCAGATGGGGGAATTTACTGAGACTTTACTGCAGTGCAACAACCACGGACCTAACCCTTCGACCGCTTGCCGATTCCGCGACTTGATTTTAGTTTATCGATCTACGTTGTACAACCGTAACAAACATGTACAGTACATACACGCGACATTGCACTACATGGTGCTAAGCCTGTTCCGGTTACACGGTGCTAAGCCTGTTCCGGTTACACGGTTACCAGACCGATCGTCCGGTTACACTTTTACATTTTTACGGTTCGGATAACAGTCGGAAAATTCACACGAAGGTGCTGTGCGAAAGGCAGACCACATTGCAACCACACGGTCACAACGCACAATCCATGCGACACTCAAGCGGTCACAGCGTTTCCAAACGCCTTGACAAATTAACGTGTCTGCGCATGCTCGGGAAAAACGGTTATGCCCCCGAAATTGCAGTAACCACCATCGCTGGTGTGCGCGCTAAAACACATACAAAGCACTGTCATCGCTGGTCCGCACTTACACGGTCTTCGCGCGGAGCACAGTTCATTGGAAATTGGTGCTTGTAATTTACGAAAAACTACACAACGTGCACGCTTCGTTTTACAAAAATTACACAGTTTAGGATAACCCTGGATGGACACGGTTACCGTGACTTCCGGGTCAACCGGAAATGGGACCATACCTCAAGAACTACACAACTGATTTTCATTTGTTTTCAGTTATAGACCCTACGAGCATTAAAGATTGAACTTCAGTTACCGTGACCCCATGTTGACCTTTACTTCCGGGTCAACCGGAAGTGGGACCATATCTCAAGCAGTACACACTCAATTTTCAATTTCTTTTCAGTTATAGACCCTTTGAACATTGAAAATTGAACTTGAGTTACCGTGACCCCATGTTGACCTTTACTTCATGGTCAACCGGAAGTGGGACCATATCTCATAAACTGCACACTCGATTTTCAATTTCTTTTCAGTTATAGACTTTTTGTCACCGTGACCCCACGTTGAACTTCAATTCCGGGTCAACCGGAAGTGGGACCATATCTCAAGAAGTGCAAACCCGATTTTCAATTATATTTCAGTTAAAGATCCTTTGAGCATTGAAAATTGAACTTGAGTTACCGTTACCCCATGTTGACATTTACTTCAGAGTCAACCGGAAGTGGGACCATATCTCATAAACTGCACACTCGATTTTCAATTTCTTTTCAATTATAGACTTTTTGTCACCGTGACCCCATGTTGAACTTCAATTCCGGGTCAACCGGAAGTTGGACCATATCTCAAGAAGTGCAAACCCGATTTTCAATTTTATTTCAGTTAAAGATCCTTTGAGCATTGAAAATTGAACTTGAGTTACCGTGACCCCATGTTGACCTTTACTTCCTGGTCAACCGGAAGTGGGACCATATCTCATAAACTGCAAACTCGATTTTCAATTTCTTTTCAGTTATAGACTTTTTGTCACCGTGACCCCATGTTGAACTTCAATTCCGGGTCAACCGGAAGTTGGACCATATCTCAAGAAGTGCAAACCCGATTTTCAATTTTATTTCAGTTAAAGATCCTTTGAGCATTGAAAATTGAACTTGAGTTACCGTGACCCCATGTTGACATTTACTTCAGAGTCAACCGGAAGTGGGACCATATCTCATAAACTGCACACCCGATTTTCAATTTCTTTTCAGTTATAGACTTTTTGTCACCGTGACCCGATGTTGAACTTCAATTCCGGGTCAACCGGAAGTTGGACCATATCTCAAGAAGTGCAAACCCGATTTTCAATTTTATTTCAGTTAAAGATCCTTTGAGCATTGGAAATTGAACTTGAGTTACCGTTACCCCATGTTGACATTTACTTCAGAGTCAACCGGAAGTGGGACCATATCTCAAGAACTACAGAACCGATTTTCAATTTCTTTTTAGCTATAGACCATTTTAGCATTGAAGATTGAACTTAGGGGACCGTGACCCCATGTTGACCTTTACTTCCGGGTCAACCGGAAGTTGGACCACATTTCAAGAACTACCCAACGATTTTCAATTTCTTTTCAGTTATAGATCTTTTGAGCATTAATCATTGAACTTTGTTTCCATGACCCCATGTTGACCTTTCCTCCCGGTCCAAACAGGAATTTCAAATTTTAAAAATCATATCTCCTGAACTACATGTCATAAATTCGTAATGTTGGTGCTGTATTGTAGCTTACATGTTTTTTTTTTAATAATGACCCCACTTTGACCCTTACATACGGTCTAAAACAAGATCCAAACATGTTTCACTTTTTACACTGCGATGATCATGCTTGATAACATGCTTCCATTTCAAAAGGGATTACAGGATATACACACAATGCAGAATCAGTTAATGTGTTGGGCTACAAAAAAACATCTAATTGCAACAGAACGGAACAGCTCTGTGAGTATTAGCTACAATCACAATAGGTCCATTTTATAATAGTTGTATCTACACAGTTTCTAGGTTGTTTAACCACAAGAGATTTATTCGGAGAGCCATTCATCTATTATGATAAGGCTGCAATATTTTCGTTTTGCATTGTTTTGTTTGTTTTATTGAGGTTTTTGGAGGGCTTGTTTGTTTGTGGTTATTGTTGTTGTTTTTGTTTTGTAAACGAAACACGTCTTGATCACGTGACCTCGCCGTGGTAGTGAGCGACATCAAAAAATGTAATCTGAAGCAACAACAAACCGGCTGTAAGCTGGGTCATGGCACGTGACCGGCTACGTTCAGAAGCAGCCTGCTATTTTGAATAACATCTTTCCGAGTGATACTCTAAAACAATTTTGTATACTGAAATAATAAAGTGCTCAGAGGTAAAATAAAAAAAAATTAACAAGGCAAGTTATGTTAAATTAAATACAATGCACAAATACAATTTTTAATAATGTAAATTTGCAAAGTACTCTCGGGTAAACTGTTGTGTGTGCAAGGCAAGTTATGTTAATATGCACTCATACAATGATTAATAATTAGGGAATAACAGTGCGATGAGCCGGTCTTCACTGCGTGGTAATGACCGGGCTGGTGGCTGGGCGCTGTTGTTAATGGACAGAGCCGAAGGCGAGGTCCATTAACAGCGGCCAGCCACCAACCAAGGTCATTACCACGCAGTGCAGACTGGCTCCTTGCACTGTTATTCCCATTAATAAATGCCTTATAACGAAAAAAAAAAAAAAAAACTGTAAAAATCGTCAGAATTTGTGGTTTTCTTTCGCCGTTATTTTTAGAAATGTTCTACTCATGTTCAAAGGCCAATTCTTTGGCTGTTCAACTTTTGTGTGGTACCTAATCTCTTACACATAATTAACTGTTAAAACATATTTTCAAGAACCAGACCATGACTTTGCATTATGTAGGTTTCATGCGCCTACCAGTTACCCTATATTTATACATTGTCTGCGCGTTCACGCCTACGCGTGGTATGTTTCCGCACGCGGCACCATCTGTCCTGCTCAAAAAAAATAAAAAATAAATACGCACAAAGAAATTAGTTGATTTGATACCAGTAGTATGCCGCGCAACAAGCACATAGTGCATAGGATTTTTGACACAACAATGTGCTTGTTAAGGGGCCATTTATTTGCTATTTCACTGAGCCGGTCTTTATATCACATGTTAATACACCCACACGTGACCAGTCTTCGACCAATCAGAGTCGAAAACTCTCCAAGGTATTTATTAATGTAAATTAATAAAATGCTCTCATGCAACTGTTTTTATTTTGTGCAAGGCTAAGGTAATGTTAAGTGCTAAGTAAACATCAAGTCAAATAATAAACAAATAGTTTTTTGTATACAATCCATTATTTAAAGTTTTAAAGTTGACACAATTATAAACACCCGGTCGATACAATTTTCTTTTTTGTTTACTAATAAATTCTAACAATAAGGAGCAAGGAGCAAGTTTGGGTGAGCGACTAGAGTGACTTGACTAACCAGAAGTAGTGTGACAGTGTGTGACGTAGCTCTCGAATTTACCAGTTCGACCATGCTCCAGTGCATGGTCAATCTAGTCAATATCCCTGTGCTCTATGGTTTCTGGTAAGTCTCCTTAAATGGTAATGTTTTATGAGACATAGCTGAAGAGGACAGTTATTTTTGAATAATGATACAACCCTTTTTTATTGTGTGTGTGTGTGAAACACATTTTGGGATATATAAAAACCACTATAACACTTGAAGCTACCACGGTAAGACAGCAATACATTGTTCACGGACTATATTATAATATGGACATGCGATGTGCGTCTTAAGAATGATTGAATATGGGCTGTCGTCTTTTGCAATATTAACCAAAGCGCAATGACAGCTTTGTGTCAGATGTTTAGTGTTGATGTTTGCACGTTGCCATGACAATTTTAAGGCTACGTTGGCATACCTTTAACAAACAGCCCGATATCACGCTTGTGAAACGCTCGTTTTATCTCATCCATATTTATTATAACCCATTGTTAAGAATAGAAAATCTCAAAACTATCCGTGAATTAGAATCAATCAGAAAGCCTGAGTTTTCTCAGGTGCAACATAAAAACACACACAAGGTGACACTGATATGAAGAAGAATAACAACTAAATGTTTAATAATAAAACTATCAACCACTTCAAAAATTGACTGGGTTTAACGATTAAGTTTTTATAAAAAAAAACAAATACAAATACACAGTTATGAACGATTTTTTTCTACTAAATAAGAATATCTTACTGGCGAATGAGTCAACAGGGATGAGATACGGGCGAGGACTTGGCCGACGAATACTACCAGCTCAGACAACAGCCCTAGGGGGCAAACAAACAGTTATATGTCTATGTGACCAGCGGCGTAGCCGTGGGGGGGGGGGTTGGCTTGTTAGACCACTGGGGGCATATGTACTGATCAACATGCTAGCCTCACGCTTTGAATACTAGCACGGTACTAGAAACTGCAGTACAATGTACATTTTGCATACTGTACTTGATGTATGTACAATGTACATGTACAATGTACATGTACAGTATGCCGTGGGGTCGAAGCATGGTTTTCGAGGTTTTTCAACCTTGTACCAAAAACGAAGCCGAAACAGAGCCTTGTTCCCACTGTAAAATTGCGCCCGGATTCGGGCGCAAATTACGTATGCTGGAATCGGGTATTGAATATTCATTTCCTGTACTGACGGATAATCGTCCAATCATAAACTCTCGTTATGACGCAATGATGTGTGTTTATCAACAACGAGAAAAAGATGGCGTCCTCCACTCGCGAATACTCTCAAGAAACATTGAATGGAAGTTTAAATTCTGCTGCAGACAAGCTAGAAATTGATAATTTCAACCCAGAACAGCGGAAAGCACTTCATTGTTTTCTTTTAGGACATAACGTGTTCGTTAACCTGCCCACAGGATTTGGAAAATCGGCGGTTTTTCACTGATTTTCTTCGGTAAGTGTATTTCCTTCCTCCATGGTTAAACCGTGGAGCTCCATGGGATCAACATCACAACATACAGTGACTGAGTGAGTTACTCAGCTGCATGGCATGCTCAGTTGGGCCCGTACGATCACCATGGCCCTTTTCCATATGATAGTTGAAAAGAACATTGAACAACTTATCCAGGGCTTACCAATACCCTTTTTAGAGTTACAGTTATAGCAGAAGTAATATCATCTTGATCACTGTCGGTAATTTAACCATGTTGACATTCTCGTAACCATCCACACTCACACTGTGCCAACGACACGTTTCAGCGACGTTTGTAGATCGCTGGACTTTTCTGTTCCTTCCATAATATTTCAAGAACATTCATTGCATGACTCCATGCATGCCATGCACGTGAGATTGTTTATGTAGTATTCGCCATGCCACTAAACATTAACCAATGAGCATACACCTTCGGGAATATTAGCATAAAGTAACTCTGCCCATAATCTGACTTTTTTACAGTGGGAACAAGGCTCTGTTTCGGCTTCGTTTTTGGTACAAGGTTGAAAAACCTCGAAAACCATGCTTCGACCCCACGGCATACTGTACATGTACATTGTACATGTACATTGTACATACATCAAGTACAGTATGTGAAATGTACATTGTACTGCAGTTTCTAGTACCGTGCTAGTATTCAAAGCGTGGGGCTTGCGTAAAGAGCCTTGGACAAGGCTACGGATCGCTTGGTTTACCTTAACGTGGTTAACTTTAATAGTTGCTCGCCGTTGCGGAAGTCTAACGTGCTGTCTTTCAATGGTGTATGGCTGTCATTGTTAATAAGTTACTGGTTGCCATGGTAATCTACCAGTGTGTGACGGATATCATTGTCATATATTTTCTCTCCTGAAGAGGCAAGCCTAGTCTGTTCATTAACAGCACCTTGGGTTTCAACAATTAGATTATTTTCTGCTTTCAAGCCAATTATTTAAACACAACTCGAGGTATCCGAACAAAGAGTCTGGCCTCTTGTGATAGTGTGATATCATAATACATGTAATAGATACTTCGTTTCTAGGAACCAGACAGCTCAAATTTGTAGGCAACGCCCACCATGAATGGGTGTTTAATTATTTGCAAAAACTGTATTTTTTGCTCACGGTCTTTAAACTGCCCGTTGCAAGGGAAGACGTTACTCGATAGTTAGCTACTGTCACCGCCAGGTCGTACTTGCATTGGGTTGTTTGAATTGGTTGTCTCAATCTCTGAATGACTTCGACATCTTCTTGATACTTGACAACTGCTGCATATAGATCAGCAAACTACAAAGTTTAATAAATCTACTCAAAGATATTCAATAACTGTTTGAGTTTGATATTCTCCGTCGATCAAATCAACATAGTGACAGCATCTCTCCTGATAACGATCGCCGATATAAACTAAAACCATCGAACTGCTTTCAGATATTGTGATTGGTTCGGTAAAACAGTTATACATTTGAAATAATGTTTTCTGACGTAGTTAAAGTTGGTGTGATTTTATTCATATGGGAATCCGTACATGCCGTGCTGGGGGCTAAACTGGGCTGCTCTAGACAGCAAGAGCCCTTTATGGATTCAACGTGAAGACAGATGCTACCAGGTACGAAACGAAACGAAACGCAGGTACGTGCCAGGCAGAGAATACGGCCAGGAACACTGCTCGGATTACGCCACACCCAATTCTGCTGAAGAGAACCTGTGGATATGGAGGAAGTTTCAGGAGCACTACACGCGTACACCTCCTAAACTGTGGATTGGTTGCAACAAGACCTTGGGTCAGATGGAGTGTTTGGGCGACACGACGGGAAAATACCGTAAATGGAAAGACGAAAACGATCCTACTATAAAGAACACGTGCGCCTATATGAATCAAGCTGATGGCACTTGGGATGTAGCGGTTTCATGCAATGTGTTCGGGAAGTCGACAATGTGTGAGGCCCCGGCACAGCCCCCGATCAGCCCCCTGAAAGTCCGATGCCACGCGGTGGCCATACCAACCGGGAAATGCCCCCAACCCGTTATCACCTTCAAGGGAATGACACCGATGCAGTGTTGCTTGACGTGCGCCAAGCAGTGCAACTGCCGCTCTTTCAGCCTGACACCAGGGACTCAAGACTGCAACATAAACCCTGACAAGATCAACGAACCGAACCCTACATTGGTTAATCAGACATGTGAGTACTATGAATACGAATTACAAGATTAAATCTAAAATATTTTTTCCGGTCAATTTCACGAAGTTTTTATTCAAATTAACGCACGGCTCAGTTTGATTTAGCATAAAATTGATATCAAACGTCAAAAGATGTCAACAACTTCATGTTAGAACGCTACAATTCAAGTTTTGGGATGCAACAAAACGAACACTATAAACAAAATCTTCGGAGCCTTCAAATTGAAATTGAATTCCCGAAGATTGGAAAAAGAACCCATAAAGAAGAAGAAACAAGAAATGAAAAAAAGAAGAAAAAAAAAAGAAAAAAAAATTGAGGTTGTTAATGATATGATATATCATCAAAAATTCAAATCACTAAAAAGGTTCAATAATACAATTCTGCATTTGGGGCAAAAATTAGCAACTTAGTAAAGATTCCCCACCACAGTGGCAGATCATGACTTAATTTTATTTCAATATAATCAATGGGTATTTATATTCTTGATCAATTTGTTGAGCCGCAGTGCAAAACAAAAATTAACAAATCATAAGTAAAAACAATAGAGATAAATATTTAATGAAAATGTAAAAAAATAAGGGAAAAAAATAACATTTGACAAATAAAATAAAATAATAAGAAGTTTGGGTTGAACAAAGAACAATTGACTAGAACGGGATTTGAACCAACGACCTCCGGATTAACGTGCTCTACCAACTGATCCATTTAGCTCTAACGATGTTGGTCTCCCTATTTTGTCGATATCTTTGCTCGGGGTGCCAGTCAGAAGTCATACAACCGTTACAATAATAATATTGATATTATTACGACTCTAAACAAATCAATGTTGTGAAAACAGCAAACGGCCCACTGTCTCATGGAACGGTTTTTTTTAATCAACTTTTATTGTAAAATTAATTCATGGAAAAATCCGTTAATGGCGCTACATGGAGGTAACAATAAAAAGCCTTACATTATTATTTAACATGGTAGTTGGTAGGTGGTGTGTGTGTGTGTGTGTGGAGGGGGGGGGAGCTTTCAACACGGCTCCACTGCGTACATTTATTTTGTTGCATTCATGGTAGGACTGCATTGACTGTTGATTGCAATACACACACTTTTTAAATAATACTGGCGTATTTATTTAGACACTGCCCTTTAAAAGTGGGCATTTAGATTTTGGGGTCAAACAAGTTTCATTTAGAATAAGATTTGTTTAGAAAATAAGCAGGGAAGAGAAGAAAAAAAAAACAATCAGAAGTCTGCATAAATAGACACATGCCGGTTTTCCCCCGAAATTGTGTTTATTTAATTAAGCTTCAATGCATTTTTCCCTTCTCGCGTTTTCTTTCGGATTTCGACCTTTACATTGGTTTTGTTGTTGCTTTTTACCCCTTAGTGTTGATTCTATTCGTGTTAACGTGAATTGAGCAATAGGTGCATAAATGGCAACCTAAGTAGAGATATGATAATAATATGAGTTTTTAAGAGATTTTGAAACTTTCTTTTGATATCAGCACAAAAGGAACAAGTATAGATTAACATCAAACAATAGTCACTCAATATCACTTGATGCTCGAACAACTCGGTTGGGCGTGTTAATGACACACAAGATGGATTCACGGTGGATTACTTAACCAACTGTATTTCTTTGTTGTCACAGTTCGCAAAAACATCTCTTAGAATTTGAATAATATTGTTGGTGTAGAGTAAACAAGTGATACATTTTGAAAAGTATGTGCTTAAAGTATTACGTTTTATTAGCCGTTGTTGTTGTTTTCTGATAATTACTGAAAGCGTATATTTGAAATACAGCTACATCAATGGTACACACATTGTAGTCTAATTTATATTGGTCTAATGGGGACTTTTGGGACGCTAGGTGGCAGCAGACTTACCAGGTAAATCCATTGTTCTCGGCAATGTGCGCATGCTTAACTAAACAGTTATATACAATTACCTGATATGTCTGCTGCCATCTATCATTTGAAAGTCTCCCATTGAAATTAGTATATTTGAAATACAGCTACATCAATGGTAGGGGCCTACACACATTGTAGTCAATGGGTAACAAAACCACATTACTAATAGACTTTGCAAGTCTCGCGAGAAAACAACTCAAAATAAGACTATGTTTTCTGTTAAATCTAATCTTTTTTTAATCTATTAACTTATAAATTCATGAAAACAAAACTCACAAACCAGTTTGTTACAAATACAATTTCATTTTTCAGTTTAATACAATTATTTTTTCATTTTTTATTTACATTTAGTAAAAAATTATGTCTTCGGACGAGGATGGTTATTTAGAACCCCACCTTTGCCAATCACGTCTGAATTTATTTTTATTTATTTATATTAATTCGTTTTATTTTCACTTATACGTCATTACCGAACATTTACTTGCCCAACAATATGATAAAATTGTTATAGCCATATAATAAAACTAAATAAAGTGTTGGAAGAAACAGAATCGCGCGCTTGTAAAAACCCATTATATGGTTCGACTTATTTGGTACCCGCAAGACTTGCACAGTCTATTCTGAAATTTTCTTGGAAATAATATGTGATTATTTCTGTTGAATACGTGCATAACTATCGGACCGTATCCAAAAAACAGCTCTCCGTGTTTCTCACTTTTTCATCAAAGTTTGTATGGAATTTTGTTGCCGTAAAAAAAAAAACGCTGCTCGGAAAGTAGTGTAAAAAGAGTGGGATTTTCGAGTAAATTATTAATCTGTTTGTGTCTTTTATATTAGAGTAAATTAAGGTAAATTAAGGTGTTGATACAATACGTATACGATGGGTTAAGACGAGATGTAGTAGAGTAGACCGTGGTATTTTATGGGTTGGCCCTATCAGGACCCCCCCCCCCCCACACACACACACACACTCACTCCATGCTTGAGGAGGCACGTGCCCCCCCCCCCCCCCACCCACCCACCAATTTCAAGTTCCCCCCCCCCCCCAACGAAAAAAAGTCGCGAGTAGCGCTCACAAAAAAAGAAAGGGCAAAAGAGGGAAATGCGTGTTTGTATAATCTATTATAGTGCAAAGAACATACAAGGATGGTGGCCCCCTGCAGCGTCCCCTTCAGCACCCCCAACATAGACAAACCAATTCCCCTGCTCCAACCTTGTAGCGTCCCTTTCAAAAACAAAAGCATGACCCCAACACTGACAAACCCAATCCCCTGCCCCCTCCCTCCCTCCCTACACCGAAATAACCTGGCTACGCCGCTGCTCATGACTTGTTTACAGCGGGGCCACTCGTTTCCGAATTGTTTGACTTTTCATAAATGCTCACAGTTACTGTACGTTTTTTGTTTTCTTCTTTTGTTCACTACAGGACATAACTTTTCAAGCTTAATCCTTGTTTTTGTATAACGAGTGAGACTGATATATCTCGTGAGATCTAAGTGCAGCATGGGACTCAAAATGGGAGCTCAAAACGGCGGCCTTCTAGAACTTTAGGCAGCCCCCAACCGCATCATGTTGATTTAAGGTTCAAGGACCATTTGGATAGGTTCAATTACATTAGTCGTGAAATAAAAAGGGACTGTAGCAACTTTAGCCCTATGGCCGGTCGAAAAGAAACAAATAAGACAAATCAACAAGAACAACAAAAACAATGCTAGATTCCTGTCCCGTGGGGCCTGACATTAGGGGTCAGTTGACCTGAAAACGTCAAAGCTTCGTTGACCATTCTGAAGTTTTGACACAAATAGAGGCCATGGAACTGATCAGATCATTGATCCGTTTTCTTTAGAGTTTGTCCTGTAGGGTTGAGGTAGCTAACAGTTTGAATTATTACATATCTTTATTATTATGGTTATCAATATTTTCAGCTTGTGAATAGTTTGCTTTAGTATTTCTAGAGGCAAAACAATGCCATTAAATTAAACTGGATTTATTTATTTATTTATTTGTTTAATTTATTTGTTTATTTTTTTTGTCAAAAAAATAACATGAACTCTGATAGTTCTGAATTACCCATTATGTGCATTGCTGAAAACCAAACTATGCAGAGCACACAATGCGTGCCATGTTCAAGTCAAGTTGAACGGACAGGAACCCCTGCTGAGAAATTATTTTTAAAGGCAGGGTCATACTTGGTATTGACCCTGAAAAAGGTGTAATTTCTATTCGAAAGCTGACTTGTAATAAATTGGATAATGGTAGTAAGCATCCTGAGAAATTACTTTAGTCTGAAATGTCCATGTTGATAGAAATCAATAAAAAAACATTTGAATCGAAGAAACGATTAAAGCATGCGTCGTTTTGTGTAAAAAATACCTCGACAGTTTTTTGCTGTTTTCTCAGCAACGAAATACTTTACCTAGCTGAAACTTTCACATGTGATTTTAATTGTATCTTTTCTTTATAGCTCGTATAAAAACAACAAAACAACAACAACATAATGTTGACAAAACCAAACGATGACCCTATACCTTTTACTCCAATGGGATCGGAGGTTATTTCGTGGCTGTTCAAGCTCTGATTGTTTTTGACTTGAACTCAGGTCAATCAGTTAGTCTAATTGACCAGATTGTAAGATAATTGACCCGGATGTAGAATCATTTTGACCCGGATTCCTGATCCATTTTGACCCGACTTGGTGTAATGACTTTGAATGCGTGTTGAACTGACACCAAAAGCATCTTTATTAACACAACGGTTAAAATTCTGATGTACGTTAATCCCAAATGGATCAAATGATAATCAGGTCAGTTCTGACCCACTACAAGAATATTTAGATTTCATATAATCCAATCGTTTCTCATCCAAGCTTTTGTTAAAATAAAATAAAAACTATCAGCTCAATTTTAAGTTATTCCAAGCCCAGCTTACTAACATTAACAAGTATAGAACTTCATTGTACCGAACAAATAGTGCCTTTAAACTGCTTTTAATATTGATGTTGAAATGAATTAGAGTCAAAATAATTATTATTGTCAATAAATGTTGCGTAAAAGAAACAAAGAAGTGGCGTTCAGTGATTTCTTCTTTGCGTTTTGGTTTAGGTTTTGTTATTTCTTAAGCAATTTTTTTCTCAGAATATTTGGTTTTGTATTAATTAATTTTCCTCGGCAGAATAAACAGTTTTTTCTGAAGGTTTTTAAAGGTCAATGAAAACGAAGCTAAATACATCGAAAAGGTACATATGGATATAATAAAACATTGGCATTTACACTCTAAACATCTCGGGAGGAAATTGACCCGAATTTGGGTCCTTTGAGGTTAACCCAATTATGGGTCTTTATGACCCGGACTCTGTGTCAAACATGAAACGGAAATGAGTCGAATTGGTGGAAAATCAGAGTTTAAATCTAATTTGTTGACCTCCTGGTCAAGCCGTGACCCAGTATCGAGTTCAGGACTCCTGGGATCTGGAATCCGGGTCAATTCTGACCCGAAAGTGTTCAGAGTGTACAAATTGATGCGCACCTTTCGATTGGAAAAATTTTCAAACAAATAATAAAGCTAACAATTAGAAATCCTAAACTCGTTTTCCAGTCGGTCCAATATAATTAAAATCAAGGACACGGATAATCGTAATCAGTTTGCATGATCACCTGAAATTATATTTGGGGTACACACGGGTCACCAATGAACACTATGATTAGACTGGCATTGCTACAAGCAATATACACAGGCATTTGGAAGCATTGATTTTTTACTGTGCAGATAATTTGAGAGCAGGACACCCAATGATTTTAGTGTTCTTTAACCAAAACAATGTCCCTTACAATGCCAACACTGTCATTAAAAGAGCATCATAAAAAAACCTCTAGGTCTAGTAGTTCAAATTAGTGTTGCCTAATGTCTGACATGGTTTCAGCCATTTTTTATGACAATTTTATAAGCTTAAGGCAAACAAAAGCAATATGTTAAGCGTCATGCCTTTTTGAAAAAAGGAAGGAGGCCGGCTTTTTCTTCTTTCTTTTTTAAATGGCCGCCCCACACAATTTTCAAGACAACCAACCGGGCTATTTTTCAAGATGGTTGCCAGCTTTTTTGTGTGTGTTTTTTTTCGGTTGCTAAAGTAAAAAATACGATCTTATGTATTTTATAATTGATTTTTGTCGTCAGAGATCGTAAAAAAAAATTGATCCTTAAAAATAAAAATTACAAAAAAGGAGTGACCTCTTAAATGGAAGCTAAAGGGGACGCTAAGCATGTTTTTTAAAATTTACATTTGGCCTAACATGTCAATGTAGAACTTCAGTTTGAGACTTCCCGGGAAAAATGTCCAAGTGAAATGAATATTCAAACCTAACGAAGAGGCATCACTGGCCACGACCAATATGTCATACAAGGAAGAGCCCAAGAAGATTGTTGACATCATAAAACCATACAAGCGGACAACAGCAACAAGAACTTAGTCGAGCATCCTGCAGAGACTCATTTGGGAGGAAATTGGGTTAGATCTTCTCTTACCATTCGATGTCCCCAAGATCTTGTCCTACCTTTGTAGAACTCCACATCGTCAGAAAACCAATACCACACACTCCATAGAAACCCTCAACTTCATTGGTCAGCCAGAGTTGGTGGAAATATCTGAAATACAAGACAAGCGAAGCTTTGTTTAAGACTAAATCTGAAGTCGTCAAATGCCACAAAGTCTGCCTCAAATTCACTTCTCTTGTCTCATAAGCGTGAATAAAAGACAACGAAGTGAAATTCAAAACGACCTATACAGCTCACAATTAATGGGATAACTTGAGCCCTTTGCACACTACTCTATTCCCCGTGGGCAACCCCGTGGAATAACGGTTTCACACTATGATCGCTTTACCCCCTGTCTGCCCCTGTCTGGCTGCCCCAGCAAGAGGGCAAACCCCGGGGAATAGCCACCCCTGCTCCGGAGTAGGGGTAAGCAGTAAAACCCAGGGGTATTCTTGAAACATGCAACAGGAACACTGTGGAATAGGGACCTAGGCGGGGATAGTGTGAAAGTGTGCTGGGGTAACCGTAGGGTAAAAAAAAACCGGGGCCTCCCGGGGCTGTATTCCACGGGGATAAGAGATGCAGTGTGAAAAGGGCTTCAGTTGTTTTGGGTGGGGGGGGGGGTGCAGGGGATTATGACTCGACTTGCACCTACTCTTTTTTTCCCAGACATTGACTTTTAACCCTACCAAGACCGCTTTTTTTTGTCGCTCTCTTTAAAAAAAAAATAGTTCTGGGGACCGTTGTTGCTCAACTGTTAGTTACATTTTTTGTATAATCATCAGTCAGGTCTCATCATTGTACCCTGGGCCCCAAATCCTGGCGGGAATATAAACTTTTAAGTGTAAAAACAAAAAAAGATTAATTTCCCCCAAAAATTTATAAAACCATAGGCCCTAATCAATTATTATAACGCACCCATCGGTGACCCCAGTAATAATATATTGTCACGTTTATTGATCAAAATAAACAAAATGGCAAAGTAATACAGCATTTCGACAAAAAAATATGGATAATACGGAAATTATTGGAAAACTACGACTGTTGGCCAAAACTTGGCAAAAAGTAAACCAAAATGCCCTTTAATGGTTATTTTCATTTTTTTTTTTTTTTTTTTTTTTTTTTTTCACTTCAACAAAGAACGTGGTCAAAAAGAACATTTGTGCCAAGTTAAATAAAAATTAAAAAAAAAAAAACGATCAAGAACTTACAAAAAATCTGGCGGTGGGTGTAATGATGTCGATGTGTGTGTCACCCCCCCCCCCCGGTACCTGTAGTTTCAAAAAAGCCCGCTTCTGATGGGGTGAAGCACTTTACCAAATTGGCAAACTATACGTATGAATTTGTCTCAATTACTTTCTATGCTGTAGAATACATCCATCTTTTTAAGAGGATTAAATTTCACAGAGCTGTCTTGAGTTTACGCTTAAATATGACCACAGTATTCAAGTTAAGTTATGACAACGAAACTCGCAAACAATTATTAGGTTCTTTACCTTTCAGGTTGTTAGACTTCATTGCAGCGACACTCTTCCGTCGTCTCGTCGTTGAACACGCAGCGGCAGTATATCCATCCTGACTGGGCCGGGTTTTGCAGCTCTTCTCCCGCTGGCCTTTGTGCTGCAGCTTCGGTACCGCGTGCCGTGTGCTGCAGCTTCGGTACGGCAGTGTGCTGCAGCTCTCGTACCGTGTGCCGTGTGCTGCAGCTCTCGTACCGTGTGCCGTGTGCTGCAGCTCTGGTCCCCGGCCACGTTGTCTTTTTGTTGGTAGGGGCACGAATATTTAGTGTCGTCTTCGCCTGTACAACCTTTCTCAGAAAAGTCCCGTGTAGTCCTTTGTACTGTGGTCTTCAAGAAAAAGCTATGCCTCTTTCCTGGAGCTCTCTCTGGTCCTTCGCAACTCAACATCAATGTCGGCAATAGAAGTATTCTTCAGTACTCAAATCCATGGACAATAAATGAAGCAATTCACACACACTGGAGGCATTTCCTACACACTGGAGGCATTTCCCACAGCTAAAATTAAGCCAGAATCACTGAATTGTTGACGTAAAGAATTGAGGGTTTGTCTATTTGCCTTGTTTCCAGTTAATATAGGAACAAGAGCGGATGCAGTTGTTTTAATACTAGATGGACCGTGTACATCTCGTCTGCTTGTACCTGTGAGAAACTACAGCACATGTTAGGCTGACTGTATCTGTTGTTGTAGAAAACATAAGTCTTGCACAGGGGTCTTGCGTAAGACGTGCAGACACGCTCATCTGCATAACAAAGATATTTGTATAACATGTGGACAGCGTTTTGGCGGGAAGAATGTAGGGAATTTGCTACATGTGAAAAAACACCTGAGTGGAAAAAAAACGTCTGGATGCTGTTTATTACGCTTTGTTACATTTTTTTGTACACCCCCCCCCCCCCTGAAATAAGCAAGGAGTTGGTTGTTGCATTTGGTTAATTGTTTTTATTAGCTAAAAACAACATTATCAAACATTATAGTAAGCCACTAGGGAACTAACAGAAACCAGTTGTAATCCTCAACAATGCAGAGCCACCCCCCCCCCCTAAACAATAAGCCCACAAAAAATTATGGCTAGATAGCTCAGTTTGTAGAGCACTGGGCGGTGTGGCATGAGATTCTGTCCTGCCGCACGGCGAATTTGTGCGGAAATTTTGTCTAATTGCGCCCTCTTTTGAATCAACTGCCAAGTTCAGATGTTAGTTACCGTCTGGGACGATGTGGGACACACGTACCGTCTGACACCGGTGTGGCAGGAAATTTTGTCCCCGGAGATTCTCCCCCCGGAGATTCTGTCCCCGGAGATTCTGCCCACATACGGCGAACTGTGCACAAACTTCCTCTGAAATCGCCCTCTTCTTTTAAATGCCTCCTCCAGCACATGTTAATTTGGGGGACAGAATCTCTCAAAGTTTCCTCCTTTATAGTTCTCCCAAAAATTGATCAGGAACGGTGGGAAAGGGGGTTGGGGGGATTTGCACAGTAGGGTGCAATTATTTTGTCCGCAACTTTTTAACGCTGGATCCAATCAACGCCAATTTTTTTGTTAAACTTTGTCAGTATTTATCTAGGGTAATTTTGTGACAAAAATAGCACATTGCACTGTGACCACCCCTTCCCACCAAAGAAAAGGCGGAAACATCGACCTTTGAATGGAAAAAGAAAACAACGCGATTTTTTTTTGGATCATAAAAAGGAAGGTTTCAAATCGTGACCTCTTCTGTTGGAATGTATTTATAAAATGGGGGGGGGGGGGCACATAAATTTTTGGTCGCCTACTGGGGATAGGGTGCCGTCCAACGAGATGTATAAGTTGATTAATTTGTTCAACTCGACTGTTTTCGTTCTCAGTGAGTGAACCACATGTACATCAATAGAGGGCGCCAAGTTGTTGCCTATAAGTCAGAGATGTGATGTGAGGCCCTTTTCGAATCCACGGCTTCGGCTCCGGATTGGGCTTCAGGCCCCAGTTTTCTTGTCTGAAACCCTGACTGCAAAGCATGCGTAAGTTAAAATAATTGAGGGAGCCTAGCTAGCCTGAGCCGATTTTGGAGCCGAAGCCGTGAATTCGAAAAGGGCCATAGAAGGACCAGTTTTCTTCGGTCACGTGGTTGCTGGGCGTTTGTTTCCATTCCCTCATATACTTCGTGCACAAAATTGTACAGAAACACAGACCAACACAGGGCTCAATTTTATAGAGCCGCTTAGGCGCAAAAAAGTATAGCTAAGCAACAAAAATTGGATACTAACACATTAAGGCTACCGGCCAAAATGCCATGTCACACGTTCAATTTGTGACTGGTATCCTGCTTATTTCGGCTAAGCAGAAAATTGTGAAGCAATATTTGCTGCTTAAGCAGCTCTATGAAACTGGGCCCAGATCCGAACCCTATGATACGTGAAGCCATGTTTTCTTGGCTGCAGGCTTTCAGATGTCTTGTTGTGAGCCTGTAGGCTAGGCTATGTGGTTTCCAATACCCAATCAAACTTTCTGGCTAACTGGGGAGCAAGTAACTATATTGTGAACCGTTCCGCATTGTCATTAACTCCTGGGGTTACTCCCTCCTGAGATTAAATTAACTCCCTCCCCACTCACACACCACAAACTCAACCCAAACCCACGAGGGCCTTACCCCTATCCAATCAGCCCCCCCCCCCCTCCTCACTCCTAACTACATGCTGTAGTCACTTTGTAATGACAAGGGGTATTGGCAAAAGAAAGAGCATCTGATAAGTTTGCATTGGTTATGTGGTGGGGTACAGTGGCGGGAAAAAACAACCCTCCCCCTGCCAGTCAAACTTTCTGGCTAACTGGCTAAGATTATTTTCGTTCGAAAGAAGGGATTTTGTTCAGATTTCTTTTCTCCACCTATGTCCCCTTAAAAGCTCCGTACGATCGGGATCACTCCCCCTTCCGTAAAAAAGGCATGACCCCCACCACTGACAAACCCTTTCCCTCTGGGCACCCCCACTTGAAAGTAATTCCCCAACTGTGCCCCCCCCCCTGAAAAAGTCCTGGCTATGCCGCTGCCCCTCCTCATTCCTCCCCATTCTGTAGTCACGTTGTTTTGGCAAGGGATATTGGACCATCTTATGTGCTAAGTTTGAGACCAAACCGGCTCTTCTCAGAGCCAACACTCAAACAAAAGAGATTTACACATGGTTGTACCCGCAAGTTTACTATTATTATGTATTTATAATTTTTTCCTATTTGTCCACACCATGCAAAACTTCAAACAATATTTAAGTTTGTGTTGTTTATTTAGGGGGGGGGGGGGTACAGGGGCTGGGAAAATGTCCAGGTGGTAGATTTCGTCAGGAATCACTCAAAGATCATTTCCAAGTGGCGGGGAGGGGGGGGGGGCTGGGGTTAATACAAAAAATAGTAACAATTTAACAAAAATTGTTAGTCAAAAACGCTACTAGAACACCCAATGAAAAGGAAACTACAAAGGTACGAGTTTCTTTTCTTTTTTTCTTTTTCTGTGCATTTTTATTTGTACATCAATTGAAAAAGAGTTACAATAGTGAAATAGAGCAATCAATTAAAAAACAGTAAGATAAGAAAACATTCAGTTAACCCTATCAGGACTTTTTTATTATTATTATTATTTTTTTTAGTACGGGTACCGTGAAGGGGCACTTCTTGCACCCCCTCTGTATTTTCCAAAGTCCTCTGGTGGTTTTTTATGAACCTGCTACTAATCTTCACATTACCGGATTGTACATGATGACGTCAATAAAACTTCAACGAATTACCCTTAAAGGAATTTTGGGTTTTTGTTCATGGCAAAAGCAAGTGAACTTTTGTTGAAAAAGAAGAAAACAAAAACAAAACAGGTTTGATCCAATGTCAAACAAACGGTTGTCATGGTAACAGCTGACTTACCGTTAACAACTACTTTGTTCAGATTTTGACCCTAGATAAATATTGGTAAAAGTCAGACAGATTGGTAGTAATCAGATGCAGTGTAAAAGATGTACGGTTTAAAATATATAAGGGGCACATTGTGCAACCTGCCCCCCCCCACCCCCAAAAGGGGACCTGATAGGGTTAACTGTTTTATCCATACCAATTTTAAAAGTAACAACACAGTAGTACAAATTAAAGTCGCACTGGGTTAATTGTTAGTGTTGAAATTGTCATTGTTCAACACCAATCTCGTGTACACCATGATTCTTCTTCTTTATGTCCTTTTCTTACTCCCCAATTACGTTACCACCTTATTTGTGCTAATACACGTTAAATGAAAGTACCATCATCAATGTCAAAGTGCAAATTTTAAAATTAAGATCAATCATATACTTTACGATGATAAAATCACACCAGAGCAATTATGTGCAGACAAAAATATTACTCATTTTAATTAAATTTGTTATAACATACACTAAACAAAGATAAATGGTTGTTATTAAAAATACCAACAAAAGTGCAAATTTATATTATAGTGGCACATTGTGCAACCCCCAACCCCCCCCCCAACCCCACCCCCAAAAAGGAGACCAGATAGGGTTAACTGTTTCATCCATACCATTTTTAAAAGTAATAACACAGTATTACAAATTAAAGTCTTACTGAGTCAATTGTTATTGTTGAAATTGTCGTTTTCAAATTAACAGGACAACAAAACTAGTAATGTTACCCACGAGACAGCATGCAGTAGAACACTGAACAAATGGACCTTTCCCGTGAAATATGCTACTTGCATTCACGCATGCGTACATACACTTTTGATTGTCAAACGCCATTAACCTTTTTGAGATATGGTGGACAGTATACATGTAGATGGATTGCAATACGCGTCATTGACCGCCATCTTTGATGTAAAACAATGGAAAAGTGCACGCGTGTACGCTCTACGCACGACTCTCAGCCAATGATAGCTCTTCCCCGTGCTAATGCAATCCATCTATATAGGAGTGCACTGTTTGGTTTGGATGTATACAGACAAATTTACCCAACCTTATAGTATCATAGTATTGTGTCCACCACATCTCGAAATGGCTGATAGAGTTGTGCACTAGGCAGACGCACAAACGCGTGTGCGTCACGCCACCATCAGTCACATACAAAAGGCCATGCGATGTTCACTCACTTTGCAAACCAGTAGGGAGAGTGCGCACGCGCGATGTTAAATTTACATATTTAATGGGAAGGGTCTATTGTTCAACACCAATCTCATGTACACGATCATTATTCTTCTTTCTGTCCTTTTCTTATTCCCAAATCACGTTATCACATCGTTTGTGCTAATACACGTTACATGAAAGTACACTCATCAATTATCAAATAGTGCAAAAGAAAAATTAAGATAATCACATACTTTACGATGATCAAATCACACCAGAGCAATTATGTGCAGACAAAAATATTACTCATTTTATTTAAATTTGTTATAACATACACTAAAAGATGAATGGTTATTATTAATTATACCAACAAACTGTATACAATTATTTGAAGAGCTTATTAATGATTTTTTTTAACATTGAAGGGGAAAATTGCCTTCAAATCTCTCAAAGTTTTGCAGTTTGCTCCTTTTCCTTTTCAATAATTGTTCATGTACAACAAAAACCTACGGTGTTTTGTAATTAGTGAGTACTGATTAGAAGAACAAAACAAAAAAGCCTCTTGAAATACAACCAGTGGATTATACGGTCCGCCATTTTGTGGAGTCAAAAATGTGGTTCTACAAAAAAAGCGGTCGTACTCCGTCATGAAAAAAAAAATAATAATAATAATAATAATTCAAGAGACATTTTATGTGAATCAGTATATTCTACTTTTAAAATATTTTCCAATCATATTCATTTTATAACAAACACTTTTTGTTATGGCCCAAGACGCCCAATCCTAAGACAACGCACCCCTTTAATGGTTTTGAATTCAGTTGAGTGAAAAATTGTTTATTGTGAAAACACGTCATAATATTACGCGACCTTCACACAGTGAGGGTTCTATACAAAGTCAGCGCACAAACCTAGAGCAACTCACGTGCAGTTAATAAAACGACAGCACAACTCATGCACGGATCAACCAACTTAAAAGAATTGAATCGCATGAGAAAATTGGAGGAAGAGAAAACCAATAACAAGGTGGCAAGGAGTGGATGTAGAAAACACAGTTTACAATACGTACAACTAAAATGTTGAACTTTTCTTCGTTTTAATAATCGAAATAGTTAAACCCTAAAATAAGCCTCGAGGCTGTCCCTAAGAATCATGGGTGAGTTTTTTTTAATTTTTTATTGAGGCCATAATAGGCTTAATCAGAGCTTTGCCTGGCAAATAAACTAATAACTTCACTGCCAATTAAAAATGTTGACGCTAATGATGATTATTCTGTATGCTCTTACCAAAACCACGCTAATTTTTACAATTTTTTTTCTTTCATCACGATGATACTGTCGAAAAACTAAAGGTTAGCAATTAATCAGTATGAGCAGTTGACGCCAGGAAACAGCCTTCAAAACTATTGTGTTCATTTTAACTTTATGAAAAATACCCTCCATGAAAATTAGCGGTAGCCATTACCGGGGGCACTTATTGTTCCCTTCGGAACTTATCCCCTCCGAAGTTGATTTTAAAAGGAAAAGGCACGATTTGTAGTAAATTTGAGCAGCACATGTTATTTTAAACTTTTAACAGATTCTAGTATTTACTGGGAACCGGTCCTTGTGAGTGGTTTTATAAAAATGTAATTATTGTTTGAGTGACTTCGTGACTTATTGTCGGTTTAAAAGGTTCAAAGTGCCCGATTTTATAATGAGCATAATGTTCGTTAACTTTGAATTCTACATTATGGTTTAAAACGATCCATGCTGAGAGTCCCGTTACATACACGTGAGGTAGTTATTCGACAGTTGTACTAAAAACCAAGCTTGGAAACATTACAGAATTGGTAATAAAAGTACCTTGAAAACTAAAACAATTTTGATCAAATTGTGCAACATAAAATTACAATGGTTGAGATGTGTGAAAGCGACATTCCTTGGCAGGTTTTAAGTCTAAAGTGCCATTTTGATGAGCAGAATGAATAAACTAATTATCGATTGTTTTCGACGTCATTGAGCGTTTTTTCATGTTGTTGTTTGATGACCTTTCATGAAATGTGTAATAAAGGTTTCTAATTTCCCCTCGTGAACAGATTGTCTGATCGACTCAAATATCTACATTTGTGTTTATGTATAGCGGTGGATTAAAGCTTAACATACACGGAACTGTTTTCCCGAACCATTCTGCAAAATTCCTTTAAAGTTGGGAAGGTAGTGCATTCTGCTCTACCAGCCAGGCTCCCAGTGGATGATACCCATGCCTACATCCTATACGGACTGTGAAGGGGGTAACCCTGTTTCAGCCCCAGTAGTAGGTTTGGCAACGTACCTCTCGTGTCAGTTGATTTGGGTCAACAGCCCAAATCAGTTAAGTAAGTGTAGCCCTCACCTTGAGTGGCCGTTCGGCCTTGTGAAGTAGGCGATATCTCATTATATTTTTTTTATTTACCGAAATCTATCCCCCCAAAAAACAAATGTACTTTTGATGACACTTAACACATATAAGTGCACAGCCACAATCATGGTACACATTTTGTTTGTGTCCATGTTATGAACAACAATTTGAAAACCAGTGATGTAACAGTTATTTCAATGTTGTTTGTAAATTAATTAACCAGTACTGTGTAAATGAAGAGTAGAAAGTACTTGAGTTTGTCGAATACTGATCTGAAAAGAGTTACTCAATATTTATGTGTCGTTCATTTAGTGTCTTTGTAACAAAAAGTGTACCCATGATTGTGGCTGTGCACATAATTAAAAAGAACCCAACTAAACTGTAAACAACGCGACAGCCCAACAAGAAAAAATAAAATAAAAAAGGCCCTCCTCCTCCCTTTTAAAAAAAGGCAGGACGCTAATTATGTTTTGTACAGTCCCTCCTTGTTGCCAACAGGCAGTGAGTTCGTCTAAGCACAAGAGACTTATACGGCATTATTATAATTTGTTTGCTTACAAGAAAATCATTAAGATGCTGATCAATGTATATGTGAATCAATTCGCAAACATAAATACAATTTCAAACATTACAACTTGTTTCTACCAACCACTTCAAGGCAGGAAATACTTTTGGTAATTGTCAAAGACCAGTATCCTCACTCGGTGTATCCCAAGATACGCATAAAATAACAAACCTGTGAATTGAGGGCTTAATTCGTTATCAAAGTTGCAAGTAAATAATGAAAGAAAAAACACACTTGTTGCACAGAATGGTGTGCTTTAAAATACCTGAGAACGGCTTCAGGCTGAAGCCTTTCTCAGGTTCAAATATTTTAGTGAGGATTAACCTCTCTCTCAAAATCTACATTACTTCGGAGGGAGTCGTTTCTCATAATGATTTATACTATCAGCAGCTCTCAGGTGCTTCTTACCAAGTATGTTTTGATGGTAAAGTATTTCTTGAATAATTACCAACAGTATCCCCTGCTTTAAAAACACGTAAAACTGTTGGATATACACAAAAGTAGAAATCGGTTGCCTAACAAAAAAGAGGAACTAGTTAAGTACGAATGCCATACCCCCAAACCAGTTCGATTTGTAGGATACATCGCCAACTTCAAACAAAGCCGCTTTGGTTTTGTGTTACACTCGGGAATAAGAAGAGAGAGAGAAAACCAAAAACACATTCATTGAACACAACAAGAAAAAAACTTTAGGGAATAATATCAGAACTTCAGGGTATGCATAAAGTTGTGTAAGTCACCTTTTCCCCAAAAGAAAATTCTACAAGAAACGTTGACAAAGAAAATATAAATTACACGAATGAAATAGTGCAAACAAAACAAAAACATTAATATTAACAACGACATTAGTATTAACATTGTACGGGGCCAAGGTCAACAGAAACAATATAATAATTAAATAAACAAATGAAAAAGATAGTTGTTTCATATAAACCAAAAATTTAAATATATATATTATCAATTAAATAATTGTAAACAAATAAGAAAATTCATCACAGTATGAAGTTGTGACATCAATATTGACATAAACTCTTTCCTTAATGGTAATTAATTTTGAACAAATTTTTGCAGGCGGCGAAATTGCAATTTTTTTAATGAATTTCTTCAGTGCTTGATTTATGCAACAACAAGTCACTTTGAGATTCATTTGGTTTGACGGTGATTCGCTCTCCCAGTTTGCCAAGAAAAAAGTCCACTTGCAAACTTTTAGATGCTAAATAGTTAAAATAACTGGCCCTGAAACATTGCTATTTCATTTGTTTTCCTTCTTTTTCTCGATTATCTTGGGTGTGGTCGCCGAGTCGCAGTGGTTATTTCAATGGCTGTAAGCTCACTTTTGATAAATTTCATAAATAGTTTGCACCAGCCAAAAAAACTCAATTTCTTTGACTGGAGGGTTAACAAAATCAGGAAAATAATAAGACTATGAGTTCAAATAAACTATCCAAAGAAAACTCTCTTCATTTCTGGATTTCGTACTCATAGTACTCACATGTCTGGTCGGTCAGCGTGGTGATCGGGTCGTTGATTTTGCCGAGGTTCATCCGGCAGTCGAGACTTCCTGGTACCAGGCTGAAAGAGCGGCAGTTGCACTGTTTGGCACAGGCCAGGCAGCACTGCATCGGGCTGGTCACTCTCACGGTGTGGACAGGAGCAGGGCATTTTCCGATGGGTGTGGCCACCGCGTTGCATCGGACACGAAGGGGGTAGATGGGAGGTTCTGCTGGTGCCTCGCACATTAGTCGTTTTGGATGCAGTGAGCTTCCATCGCATTCGTCGGTTACCCACCAAGTGCCGATGTCCTGAAACATATATACGCACCGTTGCAGCGGGTCGCTGTGTGGTGCTCCTCCAGCCCAATTACGGTACTTCCTGTCCGCTGTGTCACCAGTACAAACCCACTTATTTGTTGGTTTGGTGCAACCCAGCCACAATCTTTCAGGGATGTTAGCAGGGTAGTTGTCCTTAAAAGTCTGCCAAACCCACTCATTCTCTTCTTCGGAGTTAGGTGTAACGTGATCCGAGCATCGGTCTTGGCAGTATGCCCTACCTTCGTCAAACGGGTACATGGCCGTCGGTTCTGGTTGCACCAGGTAGCAATTGTTGCCATGCTGGGTCCACAGATGAGCCTCCTGCATTCTCGAACAGCTCAGTTCAGTCCCAAACACATCATCAATGAGCTTCACTACCAAGGCAACCCACGCGATGCTGATGATGGCACCAAAATGCATGATTTCGTAATTGTATAGTCTTCCCTGTTGACGTCTTTGCAGAGATCTCCTGTTTGTTATCTTTGTATCAGTTTCTGTCAATGTCTCTTTTCCTGTCTTTGTTTGTTCGTAGATTTGAAAATACTCGACGAAGCTGAAGAAATCAGCCCAAATAATTATTATATTTGTTGATACCATTGGACGCAAGAGCAAGCAGTACGATAGGTGTATCTGCGTTCAAGTATGAGCCTAAATGAAATGACGGGTAACGTTCAGACGTATTATATTTCCACTGTGTTACGTCGATACATCGCGTGCAAAAATGTCTCATGAATTATGCACATGGAAATATTTCGTTGGTCTAGAACTCCACGCACCGGCGGCGGAACGGGGGGGGGGGGGCATTGTGAAAAGGTAGTCACAACGTGTCTCCGTGCGTTGGGGTGCACAAGCCGCAGTTTCTAGCCGCAATTCGATGCATAACAGGCGCGGATCCAGGGATGGGGGGGGGGGGGCAGGGGTACAGTCCCCCGGGTAAAACAAAATCGGGGTAAAGGAAAGGGGGAAAAACCAAAAAACGAGAAAAAGGGTGAGAAGCAACATTCTAAAATAATAGTAGGACCTACTTGCATTTTTGTTCTTCTTATTTTAGTTTATTTTTTCTATTCACTGCCTGTCAAATTAGCCCACAGGCAGCCGATATTGTCTAAAGAAAATATTACGTTTGCTGACGATCTCAGGCGCGGATCCGGGGGGGGGGGGGTCAGGGGACACTTGCCCCCCTGGTAAAATTTGGGAAAAAAAGTTTTTTTTAATGTTGTTGTCTTGATTTCTGCCTAAAAGTGAGCCACAAGTGTGTGTCATTTGGTGGTGTCTTCTCCCCCAGCGGCAGGATGGATTTTTTTCATCCTATACCTATCAAATTTGTTTCTTTCTACCAAAATGAACCTTTCATGATAATGTCACTTGTATTAATGCTTAGATTTGCACGATAGCATAAGTGTTTGAAACCTGACGTGCCATTTTGTCCTGCATAAAATATATTTCATGCCGTTCTGGCATTCATAATGTAAAGACTGCACTATGCTTGAACTGTATTTTGTTAATGTAGGCCCCTATGCATGAAACCAGATTACAGCGACCAGATCCAAACGCGAGATTTGTGAGAATAAAATTTTCTTTGAGTAAAATTAGAAGAGTGGTATGGATAAGAAGTGCTTAAAAAGTGTGTTTATTTGTCGGTTTCAGACACACAGAGGCTTGATTTGTCACCCCTCAAAGTGCCAAAAGGTCAGAGCTTCCGGGGGCTTCGCCCCCTGGACCCCCACCGGGGCCTCACCCTTGGACCCCATCATCGTTGTTACAGAATTTTTTAGAGTAAACTTAGAAGATTTATAGGGATCTGATTTTCTATAAAGGTGTGTCTATTTCTCTGTTTTAGGCTCGTGGAGGCTTATTTTTTCACCTCACAGAACGCCAAAAGCTCAGAGCTTCCGGGGTCTTCGCCCCCTGGACCCCTATAAGGGCTTAACCCATGCACCCCCACCATCGATGTTACAGATTTTTCCAGTAAATTTAGAAGATTTATATGGATCTGATTTCCAATAAAAGTGTGTCTATTTCTCTGTTTTAGGCACATGGAGGCTTGATTTTTCACCACTCAAAACGCCAAAAGCTCAGAGCTTTCGGGGCTTCGCCCCATGGACCCCACCATCGATGTTACAGAGAATTTTCAGTAAATTAAGAAGATTTATATGGATCTGATATCATATATAAGTGTGTCTATTTCTCTGTTTTAGGCTCATGGAGGCTTGATTTTTCACTCCACAGAACGCCAAAGGCTCAGAGTTTCAGGGGGCTTCACCCCTGAACCCCACCGGGGCTTCACGACCGTATTCTCCCATTTTAATAATGCTCACCATACATCTGATAATAACCCCGATGTCATCTTTATCAGGTCCCTCAAATATTTCTAGTTAGTTTTAAAGCATTTCATATTCTACCGGCAACGGTAAAATGACGCAAAACGATAATTCGGTACAGATCGTATAGCCCTACTCTACTCCTGGAAGAACTCCAGAGTCATGTGTGGGTCTATTTTGTTCCCCAAAATAGCCAGTGTGTGACTACATACCTATGTTGTGCAAATGGAAATAAAAGACATAGGGAAAAAAAATTGCCCCCCCCCCCCACTTTTAAAAGTGTTCCGCCGCCGCTGACTCCACGTGACAAATTTGCATTTCTGATGAGTGTCATCATTCTGAATATTTTGTTATTTTCTCTTTTGGCCATTAATAAAAAATATCACACGATCATCACAATGCCTCATGAGAACCCAATAAATACGACCGCCGAAACTGCAGCCTGTTAAAGCTCGCATCCACTGTTTATTTCATTTTCCCCTTCAAATTTCTGAAACACTTTTATACCAAAGATTACTCCCAAAACGGAAACAACCTCCGAATGTAAAAACGCTGTAAACTTGTCTTGTTTCTGTTAACACAAATTAATTGTGTGTAAATATTATAGGCATTTTGACTTAATACGTGCCATGGGAAATATGGAAACAATCCCCTTTTACGAAAAATGGGCAAATTAACAACAAAAATCAATGTTGTTGCACTTTTTGAATTTTTTTTTATTCGATCATGCAAAAATTGTAGTATAATTAAGAATAATTGTGGAAATTTTCATGAAAATTGGCCATGAATCAATGGAAAATATAGAAAGAGATGGGCATTAAAACACGTCAGCCCATTGCAGGCGTATGAGGGGCCGTTTATGACTAAATGAGCAGTTACAAATATATAAGAGCAAAACCATATATAAGAGCAAAACCATATATATAAGAGCAAAGACAAATATATAAGGATCAAAGAAAAATAAATAAAAGACCACCGAAAATATATAAAGGATCAACGACAAATATATAATAGATACAAAAATAAATAATATAAAGGACCAAAAACTCAAATAAAGACCAACACAAATATATTGAACAGCGCCCTCTATATATTGGACGTAGTTTCAAATATTGAAGACATGCACAGTTTCACATATTGGAGACATGGACACCCATAAATATAAGACATAAAAAGGCTCACATAAAGGACGTCAACAGCCGTCAAAGGTTTAAATCGGGAACGAAAATCGAGCCGAAAATTGAGCCTTAGTCTGGCACCTGGTTGGTAATCATTGCGCACGTTCCGCGGGAAAAGGTTGATCGATGCTAGCACTCGGGCCGGGAAAAATTAAGACACAATAGGGGGGGGTACCCCTGCCCCATATCGAGCACCAATTGCCGGGAATGGGCAGCCGAGCTGTGCTACACCGACAGCGATTCCCCTCTTCAATACTGTAAACAAAAATTAAATTAAAAAATGTCTCTGCCAATTAGAGATGTGGTTGAGGACTTGCTCTCTCACCCTAGGTTTATAGAATTAATGCAACAGGAAAGGGGGAGGGCGGACGGCACTTTTCAACCTCAAATTCAAGTGCAACAACAACACCGTCCACACCGTCGCGGCCAGCAGTTTTGATGGTGGTTCTGAAAAGTAGTGCTGGTGTTACAATCCTGTTCTGTTACTTTTCAAAGAATTGTCATTTTCACAGAAAAGTGAAATGAACTACACAGTACATGCCCAGGGACAAAATACAAACCTGTCTATTTTATGTACTTTTAGTCAAAAGATAACACATATAAGATCAAAATAAATTCACTTCTTTGTTTCGCCTCCCATGATAACAGATAACGTATGGTTTTGCTCTTATATATATGGTTTTGCTCTTATATATATGGTTTTGCTCTTATATATATGGTTTTGCTCTTATATATAGGTTTGCTTATATATGTTGCTCTTATGAATTTGTAAATGCTCATTTAGTCATAAACGGCCCCTCATACAGGCGTAACATTTGGGGAAGAAAAAAAACAAGCGGATATTTGATGTATGCTAAGTACATTAAAGTACTGATAAACGTAAATTGTATACGTTAATGGAATGACGTCATCGATGACGTCATCATCCCCAAAAATGTATTAATACTCTCAAGAGTTTATCAAGAGTTAATCAATACTCTCTAACGGTCTAGGCATATTATGACTTTCAAGTCTGTCACGAACTTTACTTTTTGAGAAAATTGCGAAGATTGCGAGAAAGGGTTCAGACTGGGATAAGAATAGACCAACAAAATAAACAATAATAAATACAGAAATAAGAATAAACAGTATGATCACAAAATGTTTTCGGCTGTTGGTCAAACACCTTCAAATCGAATCATTATGGCCGCAGCTCTTGATATATTAATCTTACTTTAATCACACAACTGTTAATCTTCGACAATCTCTCTCCCTTCCTCGCGCGTTCACCCTGCCCCCACCCCTGGGTTCGCCTATGGACATCATTCATGTATGTTAACGGGGTCCTTCATGAATTATCCGTCAACATTTCTTCTTCGAACTGTTTTGAGGTTAATATGTGTGCATTGACAAACTTCTTATTTGTACAATAACAAACTTCTTATTTCTACATTGACAAACTTCCTGCATTATTAGTCAGATTTGCATAGTCGACAGCGACGGCCCGCCCGGGATTGTAGCTTGGGGGGGGGGGGGGCTCGAGACAACGTAAAGGCAGTGGGGTCCAGGGGCCGGTGTTACTTGTGGGGGTCCAGGGGCGAAGCCCCCGTAAGCTCTGAGCTTTGGCGTTTTGGGGGTGAAAAATCAAGCCACCGTAAGCCTAAGTACAGAGAAGTAGACGGACTTTTTAAGCACTTTTGATTCAATATCGATCTTTTAATTTTACTGGAAATATTTATGTAACATCAACTGGCTCAAATGAAATTTTACTCCCACAAACCAACTAGACCGCGAGGCATATGGACGTAACCTTGAATAAGTAGGCGGCAATAAAACCACGTCCCACCAATAATCCTTCGTTTTGCGAAAGTTGCGTCACACAGTATTCGTCTACAACAGATTCAAGATTAGCAATGTAAATAACTGTAACTTGGGCATGAATTAAAAAATGTAGTGATATGTGCTTGTGCTTATTATAGTGTAATTATGAAACTATAACGTTGACTTGAAAATTGGGGAAAATTTTGGATGTCAATGATAACGTTCAAAAGCCCAGCGAAAGTATTAAAGCATCGTCGATGTTGTAGTCCATGCCCAGTGAGTAAATGGACGAGCGGTTTTGGGCGGTACAGTGTCTACATGTAGGGTTAAGCTTTACAGACAGCGCATCGCCGTAAGTAAACATACAGTAGACAGTAGCCTTTCTAAGTCCTCTTGCTTGCAACTTGAGGAGCTAAAAGAGTTTAGAACTAATAGTCTGGAGATGGCACATTTAAGTGCCCTATATGAGATACACGAGTTTTAAAAAACCGGGGGGGGCGGGGACATTATATAGTGTTTCCCGCCCTTTAATGAGTGAGAAGGGGACGTGTCCCCCCCCCCCAACCCCCCCCCCCTCCGTTTGATGCCCTTAAAACACACTCTGCTGAACCAAACTGTGAAAAGTTCAGCAAACTGGTTATCCATCAAGTTATTAAAGGAACATTACAGAATTGGTTTTTGCTAGCAAAACAGTTGCTGGCAGTGTAAGCATTTTATGTAATCCACCATATACATAAACTGACAAACCTGTAGAAGTTTGAGATCGATCGACCATCTGGGTCACGAGAAAAATAGTGAAAAACCGATTACACATTTTGCATGAAATCATATAGATTTAACAAATGAATAAAATGCTCACTGAGCGACAAACTCTAATCAGAAAATTAGTTTATTCATTTCTCATCAAATATGGCATTTCAGACAGAAATATTTCAAGGGTTGTTTTCTACTATCGTCATCATTAGACCGTGTAAGTTTTATGTAAATCTGTGATCAAAAGGTTTATTTTACAAGTTTTTTTCTCACCAATTCTGCAATGTTCCTTTAAGTACTATTACCTTACTTGTTTAATATTCGATAAATGAATACAAGTACCATTCCACAAGATAATTGTTTTTGATTTTTCTTGCAATAGTTGTATCAACACAGTTTCGAGGTTTTTTCCACCTAGAGATTTACCCGGAGAGTCATTTATCTATTAACACCTAAAATCAGAACAAAATCAATGAGGTGTTCGTGCTTGTATTTCACGAACACCTATTAATGTAATTTGAAAAAGTGTTCTAGAGTAAACTGTTTTGTGTGTGCAAGGCAAGTTACGTTTATGTGCACTAATACAATTTTTAATAAGATAAATTAATAAAGTGCTCTCAAGCAATTTTTTTCTTCTGTGCAAGGCAAGTTATGTTAATTTTAAGTGCTAAGTTTTAAAACATCAAGTAATAAACCACAATTTGGTGTAGACAATCAATTATTTAAACTTTGAAATTTTACACAATTATAAACACCCGGTCTATACATTATTGCCTTCTTCTTACAAAACGATTGCCATACCAACGATAAATAATGCAAAGTAAAATGCGCGTGGGTTTATCAACGCAAAACAGACTATGCAAGTCTAACGCGTGTTCGAGCTGCTTAAGCACAAAAAGTAGCTGAGCCAAACAAATTGTGCTTACCAGATTGCAAAAAACACTCAATAAGATCATGTCACATGTACCATCTGTTACTGGTATCCTGCTAAGTTTTGCTTAGCAGAAAATTGTTAATTATTTCTTGTTCTGTTTAAGCCAGGTGCGGATCCAGGGGGGGGGGGGGCAGGGGGCCCGTGGCCCCCGAATAAATTTGAAAAAGGGCACATGGAGGCTTGGTTTTTCACCCCTCAAAATGCCAAAAGCTCAAAGCTTCCGGGGGCTTCGCCCCCTGGATCCCCACCGGGGCCTCACCCCTGGACTCCCACCACCGATGTTTCAGAACATTTTCCAGTAATCTGATTTATTATAAAAGTGTGTCTATTTCTCTGTTTTGGGGCACATGGAGGCTTGATTTTTAACATCACAGAACACCAAAGGCTCCGAGCTTCGCCCCTGGACCATCATCGATGTTACATAATTTTTTCCAGTAAACTTAGAAGATTTAAATGGATTTCCAATAAGAGTGTGTCTACTTCTCTGTTTTAGGCACATGGAGGCTTGATTTTCCACCCCTCCAAAATCCAAAAGCTCAGAGCTTCCGGGGCCTCACCCCTGGACCCCCACCATCGATGTTCCAGAACATTTTCCAGTAAATTTAGAAGATTTATATGGATCTGATTTACGATAAAAGTGTGTCTACTTCTCTGTTTTAGGCACATGGAGGCTTGATTTTTAACCCCACAGAACGCCAAAGGCTCAGAGCTTCCACCGGGGCTTCTCCCCTGGACCCCACCAGGGGCCGTAAGGCCACCCATTTTTTTTAACCCTCTAATCACCGTTGTGCCCCCCGGTTTAAAAAATCCTAAATCCGCCCCTGTAAGCAGCTCGATGAAATCGGGCCCTGTTTAGTAGTGCGCGTTTTTGTTTCCCTCAAACAATTAATCAATGAACCCAAGATTTCAAAAACACCAATCAATTTTCCATTTTTGCGTGAGACTTGCAGGGTCTGTTGTAAAACTAAGCAGATTAGGACTCTTGTTTTCAACGAAAAAAGGTTTCTAAAGCAAAGTTATACAAGCACATGAGTGTTGTTTCCAGAGGTCGACCATCATAGCAAACTCACTGGCCGAAATGTAACAAACCGACACTACTCAACAGAGTTGATACCAAAAACCTAAGATGCAATTCATACAAAATTGATGTAACTACATTTGAGCGCACTCGTTGTTTGTTTGTTTTTTGTTTTTTTGTTTTTTTACTAACTGACTTAAAGCTACTTAGGCCAAATTAAAAAAAATGTTTAGCGCCCCGCCCGCTTCCTTTTTAAGGCCGCCTCCTTTTGTTATTTTCCCCTTTTTCTAAGGATAAATTTGAAGGATCTCTGACGAAAAAAATGAATTTTATGATAAAAAAGACAGTATATTTTGACTTTAGCACACCGAAAAAGCACAGAAAAAAAAAGCTGACAACCATCTTGAAAAATAGCCTGGCCGGCTGTCTTAAAAAGTGAGTCGGGCGGCCAATTTTAAAGAAAAAAAGGCCCTCCGCCTTCCTTTTTTCAAAGAGGCAGGACGCTAAACATTTTTTTTAATGTGTTTTTTTTGCCTAATAGTACGTCCCTCCTCGTTGCCAACAGGCAGTGAGTTCGTCTAAGCACATGAGAGCCGCGTGTGGCTTCTCCGTCTAAACTATCAGCGGTCACAGACAATAACGCATTTCAAATTGTAGACTTATACATTTTGTTGTTGTACATGTAAATCATTTAAGATGTAGATCAAAATTATATGTGAATCAATTAGCAAACCTAAACACAAATTCAAACATTTCAACGTATTTTGTTTCTACCAATCACCAGAGGCTGCTCCACTTAAAGGCAGGATATACTTTTGGTAATTGGCAAAGACTAGTATCCTCACTTGGTGAATCCCAATGATATGAACAAACCTTGGAAAATTTGGGCTGAAATTTTCATCAAAGTTGCAAGAAAATAATACAAGAAAAAAACACCATTGTTGTTCAGAATTGTGTGCTTTAAATGGCTGCTCAGATTCAAATATTTTAGTACAAATTAACCTCTTTCTCAAAATCGGAGGGAGTCGTTTTTCTCAGAATGATAAGCAGCTCTCAGATGCTCTTTACCAAGTACAATAAAGTAACAAACCTGTGGAAATTTGGGCTCAATTCGTCATTGAAGTTGCAAACAAATATTGAAAAAATAAGAATCATTAAATAAATGAATGGAACAAAACTATAAAAAAAAACACGAAAAAACAACAAATACAATAAAATTGTTAAAACATAAATAAATAAATTAATTAATAATAAATCAATAAGAAAATTTCTCACACCAAAATTGTGACATCGATATTGACATAAACTATTTCCTTTACGGTTATTAATTGTGAACTCATTTTTGCAGGCGGCGGAATTGCAATTTTTTTTATGAATTTCTGCAATTCTTGTTTCATGTAACAACAAGTTATTTTGAGATCGATGTGGTTTGCCAATGATTCTCTCTCCCACTTTGCCAAGAAAAAATGTCCACTTGCAAACTTTAAGAAACTAAAATTTTAAAATAACTGGCATTAAAGCATTATTATTTTATTTTATTTTGTCTTTTTCTCGATTATCCTGGGTGGGGTCGCCGGATCGCAATGGTTAAATTTAGTGGCTGTAAGTTCACTTTTGATAATTTCATAAATACATTGCACCAGCCAGTCAACTCGATCTCTTTCAAAACAGACTGGAGGGTCATCAGAATCAAGAAAATAGTAAGAGTAAATGTTCAAATAAACTATCCAAATAAAACTCTCTTCATTTCTGGATTTCGTACTCGTAGTACTCACATGTCTGGTCGGTCAGCGTGGTGTTTGGGTCGTTATTTTGCCGAGGTTCATCCGGCAGTCGAGACTCCCTGGTACCAGGCTGAAAGAGCGGCAGTTGCATTGTTTGGCACAGGCCAGGCAGCACTGCATCGGGCTGGTCACTCTCACGGTGTGGACAGGAAAGGGCATTTTCCGTTGGGTGTGGCCACCGCGTTGCATCGGACACGAAGGGGGTACATGGGAGGTTCTGCTGGTGCCTCGCACATTAGTCGTTTGGGATACCTTGAGCTTCCACCACATTTGTCGCTTACAGACCACTTGCCTGTGCCCATAGCCGCGCATCGTTTCAGCGGGTCGCTGTGTGGTGCTCCTTCATCCCAATTACGGTACTTCCTGCCTGCTGTGTCTCCAGTACAAACCCACTCGTTCGATGGTTTGGTGCAACCCAGCCACATTTTGTCAGGGTATACCAGCAGGGTAGTTGTCTTGAAAAGTCTTCCGTATCCACTCGTTCTCTTCTTCGGAGTTGGGTGTAACGTGATCCGAGCATCGGTCTTGGCAGTATGCCCTACCTTCGTCAAACGGGTACTTGACCGTTGGGTCCGGTAGCACCAGGTAGCAATTGTTGCCATGCTGGGTCCACAGATGAGCCTCCTGCATTCTCGAACAGCTCAGTTCAGTCCCAAACACATCATCAATGAGCTTCACTACCAAGGCAACCCACGCGATGCTGATGATGGCTCCAAAATGCATGATTTCGTATTTGTATAGTCTTCCCTGTTGACGTCTTTGCAGAGATCTCCTGTTTGTTATCTTTGTTCAGTTTTGCGAAAGTTTCTTTTCGTTTTTGTTTGTTCATGATTGAAAATAGACGACGCGGAAATCAGCCCAAATAGTTATTATATTTGTTGATACTGTTGGACGCTAGAACAAGCAGTATGATAGGTGTAACTGCGTTCAAGTATGAGCCTAAATAAAATGACGGTAATATTCAGACGTATTTTATTTCAACAGTGATACGTCGATATACCACGTGCACCAGTGTCTTATGAATTACGCATATGGAGACATTTCGTTGGTCTAGAACTCCACGTGACGTTGACCAAGCTATATGAATTTAAGGGGGCCAGACCAAAGATAATAATATGTGTTTATGAAAAACAAGTTTGAACTTAAAGACGCATCGATGGCTCGTAAATGTAAACGTATAGCCCGTAACGGCCGTAATCTATTGCAATCAATGTAATTAAACCAAGACTTTGACGTTTTTGTTTGTTTGCTGGGGTAGGATTTTCTTGTTTTATTATAGAGTATACCACTCTATTCACAGCTTTCTTTATTACATTGGTGGAATTATTGCATTGATAACTAACAATGCAATAAATACAATTAAAATAAAACCTGGAAATTTTAGAAAATTTGAAGAAATTTTACGCAAACTGTATCGACTGCACTAACAAACCGAAGTTAGGTAATAATATTATATTGGGATATAAATGTTTGTTACTTAACGCAAAAACAGACCTCGTGTCGCATAATTTTACGTGATATTGCATGGCGTCGCTTGGGCAACGACGTCCTATTTTCGCGCTGTTTGGGTACCGTACTACTGCTAAATATAGCAGCATACCTGAGTTTACATGCGTGTACGTCAAGGATCACGACGATCTTTTTTTATAGCATGTTCTTTATGGTCAAACGTAAAGCGGAAACCAAAGTCACTTAAACAAATATATTATTGTTCCAAGATTTGCGAAAATTTGCACAATTTACAATTTCGAAATCAAGATTGTTTTTAAATATATATTTTTTATTCAAACCATATTCAAATGGATTAAAAACAGCTTAATACAAGTATGTTATTTGTTTTGTTTTGTTTTTACAATCGCCTTGATATACGCTGTAGCTGCTATTAGAAGTGGAAAAAATTACTTTTGACCCAGTTGGATCAGGTTGACCCGGAATCAGTGGCAAAAATACCCAGAAATAGGTCAAATTACGCAAAGTGAGATTTAACGTCTCTTATGTTGACCACTTTTCGGGTCAAGCTGACCCGGAAATGGGTCTTGACTCCTGGGCCCCGGAAGTGTGGGTAAAACACAATAACATTTATTTATTTATTCATTTACTGAGTTAAGACAATTGAGTGATTGGTTAAGAATTGAAACATAGTATACGTCTAAGTTTTTAATCTATAAAAACTCACTGGTATGATATTAGATTCATTTTTCATCTGTCTAACAAAGTCTAGGAAATTGTTTTGAAATCCTCAGAGCACCGTTGCTTAACTCTCTTATTATCCACATAAATAGTTGTGTGTTGAAATAATGACAATTTGACAATTTGAGAAAATAGCATTTAAAAATCCTGAAAATAAATGAAGTAAGGAGCGTGGAAAAAAATCATGACAAAACATGAAACACTGGTGCATAACACTAAAACGTGAGGACCATCCAGTTTGAAGATTAATTCTTGTTGTTTTTTAGATTGTTTCTACAACATTGTAGGGTGTGGATAAATTATACTTATCCCCAAACCAACAGTATGGCATCCGTTTAAGCTGGCATTCTTATTAATGAGTGACCTTGTTAAGGTAAGACTGCCGAGCCTAACAGTCTTGCCTTAACAATGTTTGGAGCGAAATGGTGCCTATGATAACAAACTACAAACCTTCCTGGCACAATAAACGAAAACACCTTAATTAAATACTGCCGCGGTTTGCGCAAGAACCATCACAATGCAGTCTATTTAGGGGGCAACTTTCCACGTAGTGTTAAGAAAACAATTCGCGGTTCATCTATATGCTCAGGTCTAAGCGTACGAGTTTTAGATCTGTGCAAATTTTACTTTTTAAGAAAATTGCCAGAGAAGGTTTAGGGTTAAGAATAGACGCAACAACAACAAAAAAATAAAAAATAAAAATAAATAAACAGTACGATAACAATTAAAATTCGGCTGTTGGCCAAACACCTAAAAATTGAATAATTATGGCCGTAGCTCTTGCATTTTTGTTTTCTTTCTTTTTTCAGGTTGCTTTCGAACGAGTGCAGTGCATGTGATAATAACAAACAATATGACCAGCACTAATTTCGTGTATTGCGTGGAAGAGTCGGTCGACAAATCAGTACTAATCACGTGCAAAGTTTCCTCATGAATTATTCATATCAAGTTGCTTAAACATCACTCTGAATATATATAGCCCGGCCCTTTTACTTTATTGTTACAGATTGTATGGGATCGCAAAAAATAGCTGCGAGCTTGTAATATTGGTTTGTCATATCTGTTGACTGTCAGTAACCAATTATTGATTTGTCATCAAAGGTTTATGTTATCCGCTTAGAATTTTTTACTCAAGAGAGGGCCGTGCGTCTAAATTCTAAAGAAACGGCTAACGTGCTTTGTATTTATTTCCAAGGGCAGTGTGGCTGGGGTTTCAACCCATTGTGTAGCTGGTGCATCGTAGCAGTATAATTAAGTCCCTGCCCATCAATTTAAAGAGAAATTTCAAAACACAAATTTATTTTAAAACCAACTTCGCGTAAAATAATATGCAGTGAGAATTGACCGTTGATAGTTGAATCCACGTGTGATACCCGCATGGAAGAAATCTACAGTTATTAAGTTTCCCCCAAGAGTCTTGTTTTGTATTTCTTTCAAACAAAATCAAGAACAAGGGCAAAAGATTGCCTTCGGATAGATAACGTGATTTTACCAAGTCGAACTACAACAGAGTGCCCTTCGTTATAATCTCAAATCTAAAACCGAAAACTGCATGAGTGTGTTACACGGCATAATAAAGGGCAGTTTAGAATTTGGCGCCTGACTTCGCCCGTGGCGACTAATGAGCTTGTTTACGGACAACAAGTTGTAACGTTTGCAACCGTCAAAGTCAAGTTTTGTTGACTGATGATACGTTTTCATATTTTACGGTTTGCATACCAAGTAATCAGAATCTCGATTCATATCATACCAGTAGATTGCAGAGGACCTGGCACGGTTTCGGCAAACGGTTCCCACGTGTCGTACAATCCACGGGCCGCATGTCGCAAGTGTGTTAAGGTTTCATACATTTTTACAAGGAAAATGCACTTTGGTCATTCTGCAAAAGATAAAAGTGCATTTGGGTTTCTGTGTTCGTCCCTCTTCAGTTTTAGTATTTTTAAATATTTCACGCTTGCTCGTATTTATACATATGTCCGTGTTGAATCAAATTTTAACCAAAGAAAAATTGACTACAACCCGGTTCATACTTCAAGCGAATGCGGATGCGAAGTGACTTTTGACGTCACAGCTTTGTTTTCGCTGCGAATGCTTCGCAGGAATTGAGCTATCTAGCCCTAATCCGGAGGCCGCAGGTTCAAATCCCGCTCCTGCCCATTGTCCTTGTTCAAACGCAGTCAGTTTCCCTTGTAGTTGAATATTTGAATGTGTTATTATTTTTATTTATTTATTTATTTATTTATTTTTATTTATTTTTTTATTTTTTTTTATTTTTATTTTTTTTAATTTTTTTATTTATTTATTTATTTATTTATTTATTTTTATTTTATTTTTATTTTTTGGGGGAGGGGGTGTTCTCTAAAACTTCTACTGAGATGTTTTGTGCCTGTGCTGGATTTGCGCCAGTCGACCTGACGATAGATACAATGGCGTAACTAGGCATTTCATTGATCCATTAGGGACGGGGGCAGACAGAAGGAGATTTATTTTCTCTTGCGTTGAAGCTATGCACCTTCATTTATTCAACAAACAACAACATTAACTATTCATTTACCTATCATTTGTTTGTTTACTAATACTATCATTTGTTTTTATCTATTTATTATTTATTTATTTATTCATTTAATTTGTTTGTATTTATTTTTTATTTATTTTTTATTGATAACAATTACTTAATTTGTTATGTTTTATTTAAAAAAAAAACCTAAATGTCATATTAGTCTGTTATTATTATTATCTAAATTATTTTTTTTCTTTAAATTTGTTATTAATTTTACTTATTTTTAGTTTTTTTTTGTTTGTTACTGTTATTATTATTTCATTTAATTATCCATTTTTTTTTTCATTTATTTATTTATTTATTTTATTATTTTGTTTTTTTATTATTTTTTTTCTTGCTTTGAAGCTATAAAGCTTCATTTATTCAACAACAACAAAAACACAAAAGAGTATACATCAATTCCACATTACCATGTATAAGGTCCACAAATATATCTATTATATAGAATTCTATGAGAAACACAACAATTAAAAATAAAACAGATAAGAGCATAGTTATACACAAATTAACGTGACATAATCACGTGATGATACAAAAAGAATTTACCCAATGAAATTCATTGCAGAAGTTGAAAACAAGTTCTACGACTCCAATAATTATATAAAGGACTATAAGTATAAACTGCACTTCTGCTAATACACAAGGGGGACAAAGCTTGAAACCAAATGCAGGAAACTCTTTTAAAACCCAAAATTTAACTCACCATTATCATTAAAGAAACACAGCGCTTTGTTTGCTGTATAACACACCTTAAAGGTTTCAAGACACATTCTTTTGTTTTCAAACAATAGAAAAGCCCTCAAGTTCCGTTTATAACATTGAATAATGTCAACATCATTAGGACATGTGTGACTGTTAAATATTAGTTTACATCTGATATTCCATATTTGTCGTAGCATTTTGACAACTACCACACTTTGCACTAATTTAAGTTGATACCCCATAATTCTGTTAAGGTCGGTCAGGTAAAAGTACTTATTTCCCACAAATTTTCTTAGAAGACATTCAACGAAAATCCAGGCATTAATTGTACACGAGCAGTAAATAAAAATATGTTGATGGGACTCGTTTTCAGTTTTACATAGAGGACATAAAGTGTCTGGAACATTTTGCATCTTGAGAAGAACATCTCTGGTAGGAAGAACTCTATGTTTCACTTTGTACCAAAACTGTTTATCTTCAGAATCTAGCAAATAATTTTTAAAACATCTCTCCCAAATCACGGTCCAATTAATATGAGACGCATAGTGAAACACTTCATGCCATCTCTTTTGTGCTTTAGGGGCAATGAATTTATCTAGAACGAGATTAGCATATGTACTTTTAGCAGTGGTTTTAGAAATGTGTACATTTTCCCCCTTATTATTTACAACAAACATCCAATTGCAGATGTGGTTTGCAGGACCCTCTCTCGTGTCGCAAACCAATTCATGGTCGATTTGGTTGTTTATCCTGCCCAGAATTCTTCCTGCATTAATGTTTAAAATTCCACATTTATCAGCGACTTCTTGGAAGGTGATTAACTTGTTTTTACGAACCACATCTTTAATTTTTGTAATCCCAACAGATTTAAGCAATGGGCTCTTCATGACTGAATTGTCTTTCGTGGCCTTAATATTTTTCCGCAAGGGCACTTCATGAGACTCCAGACTGCTATGTATAAGTACAATTAAGTATTCCTCCCGCCGTTTTGAAAGCAAGGATTAACTCAGAATAAAAGGGCGTAGTTCTAAGTGGTAACTTAACATTACAAAAGACATACCATCCTAAGTGATTATCACCACTTGCTTTGTTAATCCAATATTCAAATAGGTTCCTCCACTTTCCCGTACTGGAGACATATCGAACAATCCACTGCATTTTTAGGCTCATAAGTTTGCTGGATATATCTATTAGCCCAGTTCCCCCTAGTTTTTTTGGTCCCTGAATCGTTTTCCTCTGAATAGTTTCAATTTTCCCATCCCAGAAAAAGTTCCAAATAATGTTGTTCATTCTTTTTATCCATTCTGCAGGACAGGCAATAATGCTTCCTAAGTAACTAATCCCCGCCCCAACAAAGGTGTTAACAATAACGGCCTTCCCTATATAAGATAAATGGCGTTTAGACCACATGTTAAGAACACATTTAATTTTACTTATTCTGGGGCCCCAGTTGTCTTCAGGAGTTACATCGTTGCCGAAAAAGATACCTAAAATTTTCATGTTGTCATTTTCCATTCAAAATTACAGGGCTTGTCGATTCTATTTTTCCATTTTCCTAGCCAAAGACCTTTCGTTTTGGTTACATTGAGCTTAGATCCAGTACCTTTACAATAAATGTTCAGGATGTCTTGTATGGTGGAAAATTCACCATTGTTGTTGATGATGAGACTAGTGTCATCAGCATGCTGAATTAACTTAATACAGTTACCTTTGTTATTGTTATTACAATTAGGAACATTGAAACCTTTGATATTATCGTTATTTCTAATCATACTGGCTAAACCTTCAGCGCAGATAGCAAACAAAAGTGGCGATAAAGGACATCCTTGTCTGATTCCCCTCTCCATGATAACGGGGGAGCCTATGAAATTATTTAAAATGATCTGCCCTGTCGGTTGGCTATAAAGGACTTTAATCCATTTGATCAAATTCACTTGGATGCCAATTTTTTCCATAATAGCAAACATATAGCCCCAATTAATTCTATCAAAAGCCTTTTCTTGATCTATGTTAACAATAGCAGCTTCAATCTTTTCCCAATTAGCATAATCAACGATATCCCGAATAATCATTAGATTGTCTTGAATTTTCCTGTTTAAAACACCGCATAGCATAGCATGCTTTAATTTGTTCGTAATAGCTTTAGACAATATTTTGTAATCTACAGACAGGAGACTTATAGGCCTCCAATTTTTAAGCTCGTATCTGTTTCCAGAATTTTTGTATATAAGTCTAATAAGAGCCGTTTTCATAAATTTACTTAGACTACCCTTGTTAAGACCATAATTGAAAACTTCTAGAATATCAGTCTCAAGAATATCCCAGTATGTTTGGTAAAACTCGACGGTTAATCCATCAATACCTGGAGATTTATTCTTGTTCATTTGAAAAAAAGAATTCTTGAGATCAACAGCTGTAATGTTCTCTTCGAGATTACTCATTATATCATCAGGTACTGTTTTCTTTTCAATATTAGATATAATATCCTTCATGCAAGAAGGGGAAATATCCTCGGATTTGTACAAGTCGCTGTAAAACGAATTAGCATAACTCATCATAGTATCAGGTTGGTCATAGTAGTTCCCTTCGGGAGTGATAAGCTTATCGATTTTATTATTTTGAATTTGTTGCTTTTCAAGGTGCAAAAAGAATTTGGAGGTCTTTTCCCCTTCATTCTTGAAGGTATTACGGACTCTAACTGTAGCTTTCTCCCACTCCTCAACTTCATATTCTTTAAGTTGGGCCTCAATGTGCTTTAGGGTCTGGGTATCAATGGGATTTTTGTTAATTGTATTATTATATTGTTTTTCAAGATCCAGATATTTCCGTTTCTTAGTAAAAGACTGTTCTCTACTAAAATCCCGAATAATTTCTTTAATTCTAAATTTACCCGTTTCCCACCAGTTGAGAAGACAATCATAGTCGGGTTTTTTACTTTTCCAGAAGGTCCAGAAGGTTCTAATTCTAAATTCACAATCACTGTTCATCAGGTGATCATTGTTACATATCCATCTCCCTTGACCATGAGGAGAGTTGATATTGTTTAATCTCATGATGATCATGATGATCACATAAACCATACGGATTGTTTGAAACATCCCCCACAAAAATGTAATCAATTTTATTTATTTATTTATTTGTTTATTTTATTATTTTATTTTATTTATTTATTTATTTATTTTAATTTGGGGGGATGTTATTTGCTAATTATTTCGAATGCCTAGATCCGTCTCATTGACGTCACACACTATAGCAACACGGTTTGTCTGTCGGATCCCGCGTCAGTTTGACCCCGTGTCCGGGTCATTTTGACACATATTCCGGGTCACATTGAACCCAGAAGTGGGTCAGGCCCAACGAGACCCAAAACCCTTATCAATTCTGACCCGGTGTTGCAGGAGAATCTGTGCCCCCCCCCCCCCCAACACGGTAATAACAACGCAGTCAAGTAACAAAGAGAGCAGTGTAGAGCTGTTGTTAGCAATGTCCGAGTATGTTTAATTTGATGATGATATGTTATAAAGACGATAAGATTGAGTGACTACTTTATAATTTTCTTTTTCTCTATTTATTATTTTTTTTGGGGGGGGGGGTTGTTTGTTTGTTTGTTTGTTTGCTTTTTGGTGTGTTCCCCCCCCCCCCCCCCCATTACCAATTCATGAAAGCAACCACAAAGTCAGTGATAATAATTATCACCAACATTGAACCTGTACACGTACGAATGCGTAATGTGTGAACTATTATGTACATAACTGCAGGAATGGGTAAATTAATTGATGCCTTGATTAGATATGATTCTTTCAGACCAGATCAGAGCCGCTCATTGGATCCGGACCGCCGTGGATTCAGAAAGGTGGAATAAAGTTCAACCATTTCACGGCTTTAGCTGTAAAGTCCGCTGTGTGCGAAGTTACACCCTATTATTATTATTTACTATATAGACTTCTCTGTTAGAGATGTCTGCTTGCACGACCCGCAACAAACTGAACACGACTCTTGACAAAATAAAAATGTCTGTGTTACAAATTAGTCTTTTATGACTATTCTATTTTCGTTAATTGATCATGGATAACTCTGGTGTTCAAGGCGATTTGGGGGATGAAGATGTGGACTTCAGTCCAGCAAAAAGTGAATCCGTTGATGGAAGGAGAAAGTCGAGTGAGGTCGACGGCTCGAGTGAGGGAGTCCAGCTGGGGAAGACAATCACCCTGCTCAACGGTGTGACCATCATCGTCGGCTCCATCATCGGGTCGGGCATCTTCATTTCCCCCGTCACCGTTCTCTCCAACAGCGGCTCGACGGGCATCTCCGTCATCGTGTGGGCCGCCTGCGGGCTGCTGTCGCTGGCCGGGGCGCTCTGCTACGCCGAGCTCGGCACGAGCATCACCAAGTCCGGCGGGGACTTCACGTACATCAAGATGGCCTTCGGTGCCGTGCCGGGGTTCATGTACCTGTGGGTGACGATGATGGTGTCCCTGCCGTGTCAGCAGGCCATCGTCTCCCTCACCTTTGCCGACTACGTCTCGCTACCCTTCTTCACCGAGAAGGAGTGCCCTCCACCAGCAGAGCTCCGTGCCATGCTCGCTGCATTTTGCATGGGTAAGTTGACACGCACATGTGGTGTCACAAGGGTTTTTCCCAAACCAAGAACCGGGGCCAGTTTCATTGAGCTGCTTAAGCAGCAAATATTGCATAACAAATTGTTGCTTAGCAAAAATAAGCAGGATACCAGTCACAAACTGAACATGTCATATGGTCATTTGGCTCAGGTAACCTTACTCTGATAAGCATAATTTTATTGTGCTTAGCTACTTGTTATGCTTAAGCAGCTCTGTGAAATTGGGACCTGGTTTGTTAATGTTTTGTTTAATACGGTACAGAAGCCCCCATTCGAATGGAATGCATTCCCATGTCCCCCAAAACGCTGAACCAATATTGCCAATGATATGCACACCCTTTGACTGTATTGTGTAATGATGCCATAATAGAATGTGAAATTGATACCGTACATTCCTATATAATATTTACATCCGGAAAACTATCACATGTGAGCATAATTTACTTGACATCTCAATTAAGAAATGATGTATTTCTTTGCCAAACACTCTTTTTTTTATTTGCACGCTACAGCAGTATACTAAAGGAGTCTTCAACTCATCTAATCATTGAACGTGGAGTTCAAATTGAGATGAAAATTAGTATTGGGAAATATAGCAGATGACGACTGATTATAGTTCGCTGACATCGGTGTTTGTTTTTTAATCTATGTTGTACAGAGCTAGTCGTAAGGTAACCAATGCCATTGTACTGGTGTGTATTGTTGGTTGTCACTGTGTGCAATCTATAGGCGTTATCTGTTTGCAATTTGCTAGATCTACAACTGCACTTGACCTCAACACTGGCTATAAGGGTCTGTACTGGCCTTTGTCAACTGCGTGGCATATCACTATTAAACGAGTTTCAGTTGTTTTGAAGATGATTGTTGCTTAGGTACATAATGGTAGATTTTTGTTATGCAAAATAGAAAAAAGACACAAATAATAAGAAAACATTTTTATCTAAAACACTTAGGCCCTAGACAAAAGATACGCCCTTAGCCGTAAACTTGCGTTTCAAGCAACACTAAGTGATGTTTTAGTTTACAAATGTCTTTACCAACCGATTTTTTGTTGCAGATTCGTAGAGAAGAAACACAAATAGTTACATTCAGATTCCCCAAACTATCTGCATTTTCCTAATGAGTGTGACGTCATAGAACAAGTATGAATAATGCATATATTCATTATTTACTGCAACTTGCAACCAATGAACGATTTGACAAAACGAGCACGATATGAGGAACTACAACAAGACATCCCCAAACAACGTTTCAATCAACATTTTAAACCGGCCGAGGCCTGGTTGTTGATAATTTTATTACCTCGACTTCGTCTCGGTGATATTATCAAGAACCAGGCCTCGGCGGGTTTAAACCACTAGTTTAAAACCTCTTCACCACTCTTCGATTCCCTTATTAATATCATTAAACCCTCCTTGATACTCCAAAATTATGAAAGTTTAAACAGATTTGATTTCCGTGTTGCATTTTTGTTTCCGTAGTAACGTTGACTCTGATTAATGGAATCAGTGTGCGGTGGGCCACACGAGTCCAAGACGTGTTCACGCTTGGAAAGGTGCTGGCTCTTATCCTCATCATCATCATGGGAACAATCGAACTAGTCAAAGGTATTAAATTGTCCCAAAATCAGCTATCTTGTCTTGTTTGATTGTTGTTTGTTTGTTTGTTTGTTTGTTTGTTTGTTTGTTTGTTTGTTTTTGTTTATGTATTGGTTTGTTTGTTGGGGTATTTGTTAATTTGTGTTTTTGTTTATTTATTGGTTTGTTTATTGGGGTGTTTGTTTGTTTGTTTGTTTGTTTTTGTTTGTATTAACTTTTACATTTATTTGTTGGTTTGTTATTTGTTGGTTTTTTATTATTTATTTATTTACTTTTTTGTTAATTTTTTTTTTTCATTATCTATATTTACTTGTAGATACTATTTTGTCTGGGGAAGCAGGGCCAAAGACATAATAGGGGTGGGGATGGGGGTGGTGGTGGTGGTGGGGGGAGAGGGGGGCTGCTTATAGAAGCGAACCATTAATGTTGTGCATTTTTCGATCTCATTTGGAAGGGGCAGGCTTGGCAAAGCGTTGTGAGCAGGGTTGGCCCCGCCCCCAGTGGTTACGCCACTGGCTGTAGCCATCTTATCTTCCTGTCCTATTGTAATCCAAACAAGGCTAACATAGTCTGGAGTCCCACAACACCGAGTCACAAATTCTTGATCACGATTGCTTCCTGCATTTATTTTGATTACAGGTACCACTTCCAGTTTTGAGAACAGCTTTGACACCGTACCGGGACTTTCGATGTCGGTCTCTGGTATAGCCCAGGCCATGTACGGTGGACTGTTTGCATACGGGGGATGGTAAGATTTAAAACTCTTGTCGTTTTCCCCCGTTAACTATTGAGGTTTACGCTGGTTGGGAATATTAACCCAAGCTACACTTATTTCACCAATCCAGAAATTTCCAATTAGACGGGCGGGGCTCACTTGCCTTATTTGTAGCGTGTCGTGACAGAGCGGTTAAGAGCACCGGACTCAAGCTCTGGTTTTTCTGATCAGCAGAGTTTGGGTTCGAGTCCAGTTCGAGCAAGAAACTTTACCATAGTTGCTTTTCGAATGGAAGCGGTATGTTCCGTGTACTACTATAGGATTGGTAGTGCACGTAAGAGAACCCACAATGTTTTATACTATCAGCAGCTCTCATGTGCTTCTTATCAAATAAGCTTGATGTGTAATGTGTTTCTTGACTAATTACCAAAAGTATCCACTGTCTTTAATATTGTACCGTGGTAATTACATTCAATAGTTGAACCCCGCCATGGAAAATCTACGCATTGCCAGGCCATGAAATTGGGTCTTTCTGAATTAGAGTTGGACAAGTCATTTCACCTGTTCGGGAGAGCCTCGAGCCTATTGATGGCTCGACGGACAGGGACGTAAAAAATGGCCACTCCACCAGTCTGATTCGAAGCCATGTATCCCATGCCAGCCCCTGTAGTAGCGCCGATGCTACCCGCTACCCCAATCAACAATAGACATAGTATGCATTGACGTCATCAAGCCGCCATCTTTAATAGAGGTAAACTGACGATGAAACAATGGAAACGCACAGATTTGTACGCGTGGCGCACGGGATTGGCCAATGAACATCTTCCTTTTTGACCTCTAGGCGAGGGCGCCCTACTCAAAAGACGTCAAGTGCATAAGGTCTATAACTGCATATCAAACTAGGCAATTGGTATAACCATCCAAATTGTACACTCTTTTCTAAAAGAGAAAGGGTTTGTTTTCATTTTGCAGGAACTTTCTGAACTTTTTGACGGAGGAACTTCAGAACCCGATCAGGTAAGAAAAGGATGATACGAGCCAATGATGAACGGTCAATGACGAGGTAGAGATACGAGTGGTCAATATGCATGCCACAAAACCTTGACACCAAATGCATCGTAATGATGTTGCTCTAAATACGCCCTCTGTGGTTTTGAGAAACGAATCATCCCGACTGATTGGCTCTTGGTTTAGTTTTACACACATACTAATTCACATGAACTGTCACAAATCTTTGGATAGGTTGAAAGGTATTTTTTAGCATTATTTTTGAAAATATAATACTTTGAATTAAAGAATAGTAATCATTGCTTGCAAGATCTGTTAACTATGTTCATTGGAATCGTGACGACGGTTGTGTCATACTACTGTTTTGGTTTAGTACGTTTTGAAACCTGGCCATGCTTCCAGACTTAGACAATGCAGTCAAAACACTCTATCTACACAACACACTGTTCTGTTATTGCAACTTGCAAAGAGACTACGTGCGACTTACTACGACCCCCATCTCAAATCATCGCTTTTCACCCTCTTCTGTTGTCAAGGAATTTGCCTCTTGCCATCTTGATTGGCTTGCCCATCGTGACCATTATCTACGTCCTAGCCAACATCAGCTACCTAGCTGTTCTCAGCCCACAGCAGATGCTCATCTCAGATGCAGTCGCGCTCGTAAGTCAAAATTATTCGTCAAATTTGTGACCTACCCTCCCCCTTCCCCACCCCTCCCCCATCCCCCTTTCCCCCCATCCCCCTTCCCCATCCCCCTATCCCCCTCCCATCCCCCTTCCCCATCCCCCTTCCCCATCCCCCTTCCCCATCCCCCTTCCCCATCCCCTCCCCAAAACGAGATCGGGAAAATGCACAAATAAATGGTTTAAAAGCCCCTCCCCCTAAAATTGTTTTTAAAATAAATAATGTCGTTGCCCCCGCTTGCACCCCCATTTCGTCCAATGGGGTAATATTTAAAATGCTTCCAAGACGGTCGTAAAGATTTTACTGATGACAAATTTAGCTTCTTAACAACAATCTAACCAATACACCATGACATTGTACATGATTGTGTCCTCAGTGCTTGTGTGTGTGTTGGTGTGTTGGGGTGTTTGTTTGGTTGTTTGTAATCAAACCGAGTACTTCGTTTATCCCCGTACCTGAATCTTTTACACATTTTTCGACAGACATTCGGCGAGAAGACACTGGGTGTGGCAACGGTCATTATACCCATATCAGTTGCTATGTCAACCTTCGGTGGCGTGAACGGGCTACTTTTGGCAAGCTCGAGGTAAAAAATGTTACTCTTTAATAAATTTTTATGAGGCCACATCCCCTAATGTTGTTCCAATTGTATGTTTAGTTGATACTTCGCGGGTAAATTGTAAATCGCTCATTGGTTCCCAGTTCCTATTCTTTCTAATGTTATTTATTCTTTCGTTCATATTCTTTCTAATGCGTCCTGCGTGCGCAATGAACAAAATTATACCAAAAAAAGGTACTGCCTTAACGATTAAATACCTCATAGAATTGGTTCGGTGGAAGTGATTGAATTGCAAGCCGTGTAGTCCTTGAGATATTATCAGCACCATGTCTAGAACATTGGCAGTAGCGTGTTCAGTTCCCCCAATGCTGAGCTCTGCGATTTCCTTATTGGAACATTCGTTATACACCGCGAACTGCCAGCGACCGTCTCTGAATATATCGAAAATGACTTTATTGTATTTTTTCCCGTAATACATCATTTCAGGTTAAACTTCTCTGGTGCTAGAGACGAGAATTTACCCCAGATGCTGGGCATGATCCACGTGCAGCAGAGGACACCCCTCCCAGCTCTCATGTTTACGGTATGCGTGTCTAATCCTTGATGACAGTGTAGATTCCCTTACTCTTCGATTTCACAAATATTTGCTTTGAATTTATTTCATACTCAAACTTTGAACAGACCTTTCTATTGTTGATTAAACAAACCGCGCTGGTTGGCTTGGACAACCGAATGTTAGCAATACATTCAATCGTGCTAACAGATGTTGTGACCAAATTCAACATTTTTGCAAACTTAAGAAAACAAACAAAAACATCTCATAATTGGTTGCTTTGTTTCCAACAAATTGAACACTACTGTGGCAATCTGTTTTTGCGGGCTGTTACGTTGCAATGGACGTTGCAATAATGCCCTGTGATGTTGCGGAGGGCACTATCTTTCCAGCCCTCTAGTCTACCTCTGCCGCCCGTTGAGCGTTGGTATATACTCTACAAGCTCCCGGGTAGAATTGACCTGAATTAAAGGTCTCGTAAGGCCTGACCATTTTCTGGGTCAGTATGTCCCGGAATCTGTGTCAAAATGACCCAGTAAAAGGTCAAAACTGACGAAGAATCCGAGTTAAAAACTCCATTTAATAACCAGGTTTCGGGTCAGTCTGAACCGGAAATCCCCCAAGAGTTCTTAAAGTGTAACCAACGTTACGTCCGCCATGGGCCGTTACGTCCGCCATGGGCCGTTACGTCCGCCATGGGCCGTTACGTCCGCCATGGGCCGTTACGTCCGCCATGGGCCGTTACGTCCGCCATGGGCCGTTACGTCCGATAAGGTTTGTTTAGGTAGAACATAGCAGCTTGTCGAACACAATGTATTGTACGTGACAGTTGGCTTGTCGGACAATAAGTTATAGACACAATGGTTTGTCGAACAGGTAGGCTCAGACATAATGTTCCAAATTGGCTGTCAGGCATTTTATGGTCTGTACAACAAAATGTTCCTCAACAACACTGGACTTTTGTTCAACCCTAGACTTCACGCTCACTGGACGACAAAATCGTCTTTATGCCCCTCACCCCCCCCCCACCCCCAAACCCCCATCCCCATCCCCACCATCGTTTTCCAAATTGCCACATCGAACGCACTGTACCCTTGTCTTTGTTAAAAGTCAACAGTATGAAAACATGTACACAAGTCATGTACAACATCATTTCCACTGTTCCACGACAATGTACGGTGACTTTAAAGGAACATCGAACATTACGTAAATATTGACGTACTAAATATTCACGATGTGAGCCCCAATTAACAAATATTTACGTGAGTATGTGCAATTTGTGGGACAAATCGTGAATATCTACGCGAGTATCAACGTCCTTTCGAAGCCACCGTAACAATTTTTGTAGATTATAAACGTATTTATTTTTTTTTTTTTCCTTTCTGCCGTTAGTGTCTTGTGTCATTGATGTATCTATTCGCGAGTGATATAGGACAGCTTCTTAACTACTTCAGTTTCGTGACGTGGACGAGTATTGGTATCTCTATATCAGGAATGTTGTTCATGAGATGGAGCAAGCCAGAACTGGACAGACCGATAAAGGTAAACACGGGGGTTTATTATTACAGGTGGCGGCCATTTTTTGTAAAAGTGCACAGCCACAATCATGGGTACACATTTTTGTGTGTGTCCATGTTATGAACAACAGTTTGAACACCAGTGATGTAACAGTTATTTCAATGCTGCCTGTAAATTCATTAACCAGTGAATGAAGAGTAGAAAGTACTTGAGTTTGCCGAATACAAGATCTGCAAAGAGTTACTCAATATTTATGTGTTGTTCATTTGGTGTCTTTGTAACAAAAAGTGTACCCATGATTGTGGCTGTGCACAAAAGCAATAATCCTACAAAATATTCTTCGATACCAAATCTACGCGACTTTGCTCAACAAAAAAACTATAATAATAATAATTTGCATAACGTGATATGTTGAAGAAATTGTAAAATTCAAAAAATAAAATAGAATAAAATAAAAACAAAGATACAAAATAATCAGCTTATAAAACGGGGTCACTACACATACACCAGTGATGTGTACATCATCTTCCAAAGTCGAAAGGTGGATGACCAGCTGCAACTTTCACAAGTCGCTTGTCCTGAGCAATTTATAAGATAACTCTTTTATCGCAGTCGATTACAGGGTTACGACGAGATTATTTCCATAATATTGACTAATACAATCCTTTTTAGATAGTATTCTGCAAACATAAAACGTTTCAAATCCTACTTTGCCATCAATTCGCAGGTTTTTTTTCTTCCCCCGTACACGTACACACGGACGCAACTTTCAGTTCAGTTCATTTCTACTCAATCAGTTTGCTTAAAACAATGACGGTTATGTAGTGGAAGTTTCCTATGAATACAAGCTTGCTGGGATGGGATTTGTTTCAATATTTTAACAAATTATTTTAAAAAACAAATTGAAATTGTATTATTATTGCTAAGGGTATTTTTATTTTTTTTATGACGTTTATACAAATATAATTTCAAAGGAAGATTTGATTTTTAGAAAAGTATAGTGTTCAATCGAGTTGTTTTCTCGTCTTCGATACGCACGAGACCTGCCCAGTCTATAGATGGATTGCACTAGACGTCATCGGCCGCCATCTTTGATGAAATGTTTACGCGTGAAAGAGCTATCATTGGCTGGGAGTCATGCGTAGTGCGTACACGCGTGCACTCTTCCATTGTTTTACATCAAAGATGGCGGTCAATGACGCGTATTGCAATCCATATATACCAGAGTATCAGAGGGCCGTTGGTGCGAGTGCACTGGTTCCTATTCGTTCAGTACATTACAGTTGGCGCGAGTACACTAGTTCCTGTCCGTTCTGTACATTACAGTAATTGTGCAACTGCACTAATTCCTATCCGATCTGTACATTACAGATACCCTGGATTCTACCCGTATCGTTCGTTCTCGTCTGTGTATTCCTTGTGGTATTTGGAGCCATCGGTCAGCCCATGGATACCCTGATTGGGTTTGCTATCTCACTGAGTGGTATTCCCATTTACTTCATCGGTATCTACTGGGAAAACAAACCAGCGTGGATGTTAAACTTCATCGGTAATAATTATAGTCATTAATTTTAGTGGAACACTTTGGATAAACTCTAGGTGGCAGCAGACCTACCAGGTCAATCCGGAAATGTTATGCGCATGCTCAGAACTGCGTAACCATTGAACATTACCTGGGAGAGACCTTTTGTGATGCCAACAGCCGCGAGTTTTGTCAACCAGTGGTTGCAAAAGTATGGACGGGGTTCACTGTAAAAATTATAACAGTTTATCATTAAATACAAAAATGCTATCAAATCACCCTTATTAACTGTGCTACCCAAAACACAATCATGTTCTTTTTCTTTTTGTTTTGTTTTTTAACTAAAAATGACTTTTTCAACCCTGATACTTAATTAAGGCCACCTAAACCAAAATGGTTGTCAATGTTTGAAGAAAAAAAATTATAATAACAAATCTCTGTAGGCTGCCACCAAGAGTCCAAAGTCCTCCAACTGGCGATTACACCCAACCAATTTCTCCTGACCTTGAATTTTATCGATGATTAATTTTTTAGTCTCCCAGCAGACTATTTAACAATCAATTAGCTTATCTTCAATTGCTAGCTCTGTAAATATTTGTGCTGATAATATTGCACTCATTTTCTATACTTCTATACAGATTCGACTACGGTGTTGCTACAGCGAGCCCTCTTGGTTGTGCCTCAAGACTCGAAACGAGACGACTCGAAACAAGACTAAGATTGTGGATTGTTGTTGGTTGAACAATAGACAACAAAAACGCTGAACTTTTTAAATTGTATTTTTTTCTTTAAGGTTTACTTACTACTTCATTATTGAATAGAATCAAAATTGAAATTAATTATAAATATATTTAGCCCATTGCACTTTATTTGAAATCCTTGCAATAATCAGGGTTATTTAAAAGGTCATCGACTCACAAATGGGTCGGGCCCAACATGAACCGGAATTCGGGTCAAATCTGACCTGGGGTCGATTTCGCAAAACTCTTCCTAACTTAGGACTAGTCCTAGGCAATGCTAAGAGATGGGACTAGTCCTAAGTACTGGTCCTAACTTAGGACTAGTCCTATCTCTTAGCATTGCTATGACTAGTCCTAAGTTAGGAAGAGTTTTGTGAAATCGACCCCTGGAGTGTTAGAGTACATCAAGCCAATAATCGTTCTAAAGTTAGGAGTCCCGGATGGAATGTAAGAAAACCGTGCAGCATTTGATTTGAAGTTTATTGTAGTTTTGAAAAGTATTCGCTACAAGCCGAGAATATCATTCCAACGGAACAACACTTTTAACAAGTGTTACGATTAATTTGTACAGCACGTTTCACAATGCTCTAATTTATTTGCAATGACTCTATCTACCGAGACAATCCAATTCAAGTTTCCAAACTACTTTAATCTTGTAAGTATAAAACATATTCTATCTTTATTTATGAAATATTGCATTTAAATATTTCCTATAAACATTCGGATGTTTGGTTATTTAGTGTAGGGTGGCTCTGATCACGTCATCCAATGACCTCATTTGTCTTAAATCAAGGTGGTAATGGTATTATAGAAACTCTATGTTTATGTTGGATTTGATGGCGTGATGTGGCCGAGCGGTTAAGCGCACTGGACTGAAGCCTCTGGTGTTTCTGATCAACAGAGTGTGTGTTCCAGTGCCAGTCCTTGAGCAAGGCACTTTACAATAATCGCGTTTGTGCTTTGGATCGGACAAAAAGCCGTAGGCCCCGTGTACTATAGGTTTGGTAGTAGTGCACGTAAAAGAACCCAGAACACTTATCGTGGAAGAGTAGGGCTAACCCCGGTATTTCTGGTTCACATAGCAAGCACCCTTGTTCATATTTTATCTGGCTTGCGTGCTGTAAGCAATTAAGTTACGAGAGGCATTATCGGTTTCATTAATACCGGAAGTTGTATAATAATATTAACATCTAAGAACTGTTGGTAAAGCAAGGACTGTAAATATTCTCAATGACATCAATAGGATTTCTGAAAACTTAATTGCATGACAGATTGGAAGATTTAATATATTCCCAAAATTGATGCTAGTGTTGTCTATCTGTTTCAGATTATATATATAACATATTTTAATATGATTAATAGTTTAATAGGGATTTTAGATTCTCGTTGAATAAAGACCCCTGTGCAAGGAGATTAAGTATACTAGTCAGCTTTGGGTTAGTTTTGGATTAAACTTAAGCTGAGCATTATAAAAACAGGAAAGCGAAGTTGAAGGATCGTTCATTACTGAAAATTCGTTACTATTCACAACACGGCCATCCAGACAATCTCAACATGAACGTGGTGTACTGGTACCTTGTTGTTTTTGCACTAGCCTGTTTGGTGCTCCAGCTACCCACGGTGGACGGAAGATGTCCTACGGGTGCCACTAGCTGGTTCGAGAACAACGGCACGTGCTACAATTTCATCAGGAAGGAGGAGACATGGGACCAGGCCAGACTGCAGTGTGCCTTCGAGAGCGCCGACGCCGACCTCGTCACTCTGAAATCTGCAGAGGAGCTTACCTACGTCCACACCTTGGTACACGCTGGGGTCGTCATCGGTTGCGGTAAGAAGTACTGGATTGGACTAGGCGATAGAGAGCAGGAGGGCAAGTTCAAGTGGGTGGATGAAACCGCTGCCGGGTACACAAACTGGGCCAGATTCGAACCCAACAATGCATTCCGGGAGGACTGCGTTGAGATGGAGTACGAGGATGCACAGTGGAACGACGAAGACTGCGGCAGGAAAAGGTGTTTTTTGTGCGCCGTGACCGCTCAGTAGGGCGCCACCCCAAGAGCCAAATCTAATAATGGCTGTACTGATGGTTAGAAACAAGAACTTTTGGGGCTAGATGGGTCCAGTGACCGATGTGCTTGTACTTAACCATCGCCCATAATAACAACTGGCTGAATTGGAACATAATTCCGATACATCAAATGATACGTTACCAAACTGAGGCTCTAAGACGCAATTGTGGGATGACACCTTGCGATTGTGACAAATGAATCCTTAATTCTTTACACCTTTTGCACGTGACGTCATTTGAGAACTGACCCTCTGTGTTAACGGATAAAGACAGGCACTGGTCTTACAAATCCAATGGTTTAATAAAATACATGTACGATAATGACGCACAACTACCTAAGACTGATAGTAATAAAACACACGTGTATGTAGATAACACACACAAAACAATTACTTATGTGTAACCGACCTCCAATCGTGGAACCTCCATTGTTCAACACTTTGTCCTGACAAACGTAGACCCCATTGTTTTTCTTTGCGATAGCAAACGTGGACCTGTTGCCCCTTTTGTTGTAAGTCCTCGGTTTGAATGTCACTACGAAAAACGCACACAGCATTATGCCCTGCAATGTTAAAAGTACATCTGGCAAGCAACTCGCAGGTTCTGAAGGCCGGAATATATGGCGTCATTCAGGCGCCTCGAAGGGTGACGTCAGATGTTCGCACTATGGTTTCTATTGTTTCATTATTGTTTTACGTCAGCTCTCTGTTATTTATCGCTAATCATCTACGGACGAACGTAGCAAATTGTATACACAGTCAGCTGGGTTTGATTTTACAAAAACACTAAGACTCGTCTTGAGATTTGTTGTCAGTGTTACCATAGTGATTTGTATTGTGACGTCATCACACTTTACTTAGCAATATTAAGATTAAAACACAGTTAAGATTGATCTTTCATTATTAGCTCTCTGTGAAATCGGCCCTGGGTGCATTCCTGATATTATGCCATAATCTGTATGTCGTTTTTCTCAGTCGAAATTTGCCAGTGACGGGAAAATACAATTATTACAATTATTAGTTGATGTTTTTCTCCATTGAACTAATTTTACCTAAAAATAACAAGAAAATAGCTTAAAAATTTACTTTCAACTAGCATGTACTGTTGTAAACATTAAAAACAAAATCAGTTAAAGGAACATTACAGAGTTGGTTTTTGCTAAGAAAACAGTTGCTGGCAGTGTAAGCACTTTATGTAATCCACCATATACATAAACTGACAAAACTGTAGAAGTTTGAGATCGATCGGCCATCTGGGTCACAAGAAAATAGTGAAAAACCGATTACACATTTGCATGAAATCATATTGATTCAACAAATGAATAAAACGCTCACTGAGCGATAAACTCCAATCGGAAAATTAGTTTATTAATTTCTCATCAAATATGGCATTTCAGACAGAAATATTTCTAGGGATGTTTTCTACTATCATCATCATTAGACCGTGTAAGTTTTATGTAAATCTGTGATCAAAAGTATATTTTACAATTTTTTTCTTACCAATTCTGTAATGTTCAAAGGAGACAATTTGAAACTGTACTGTAAATGTTTCAATACATTATTTCATTTTGGTTTTGTTTAAATGTAGAGTCATACTTCGGTATTAATGACCCCGAATTTGTTTTAAATTTGTTATCTGACAGCCTATGTTATAAAGATGGTAATGGTAGTAAGCATCCTGCAAAATTGTTTCGGCTGAGGTGCCTCCATGCATTCATTAGAAGTCGATTAAAAGTGTGTCAAGAAATAATGTGAATATCCAGAAATCGTCTAGAGATTCAAATTTCCATGGTGTCCGTTTGTGAATGCTGCAGCCAGGATGCGGTTGGTACCCGCTGTCACCTCGCAAACCTGGATGGACTCGACGTTCTTGATGAAAATACCGTGACAGTTCTTTTAGACTAGTGGGATTTCTGAAAAAGGGCCTTGTATAAGGTTCAAGGAGCATTTTTGAGTAAAAGTAGGGAACCAGGTGTTTTAACATAATTTGGGTATGCTGATTCCGAAAAAACCGGTTCCCAAGCGAAATTTTGAATTTTTGACCATCTAATTTGCATAAACAAAATGGCCGTAAAATTGAAAATTTTGAGCCTTTTTTAACCATTTCCTGCAATATTTCTGTAACCCAGCATGCAAAAATTACAAATGATATGTCCGTACCTATGTATTAAAGGTCAGAGAATAGGATTAAGACATTTTTGAAGTAATTAGTGGTAAATAATACTCATAAATATGCAAATTAGTAGCCGCCATTACAGAAAAATCGTTTTTCTCCACTATCCATGTAACAAGGCAAGCAAACATGACAACTGAAGTGTCTTTACCTATATTTTGAGGGTCAGAGATTATAATAAATATAATTCTGAAGTAATTAGTGGTACACAATACTCATAAGTATGTTAATAAGTGATTGCAATTACAGAAAAAAACATTTTTCTCCAATATTTCTGTAAATATGCAAGCAAACATGACATATGAAGTGTGTTCACCTATGTTTTGAAGGTCAAAGGAATTAAAGGATTGAGGCAATTCTGTAGTATTTTAGTGGTAAACACACGCATAATATGCAAATTAGTGGTCGCCATTAAAAAAAATGTTCTCCTATATCTCTGTAACTTGGGAAACAAACATTACAAATGAAGTGTCTTTACCTATGTTTTGAGGGTCAAGCAATGTGATCAGTGATAATACAGATGCTTTTTTTCAATTGAGCTTCTTATAGCTACCAATACTTAATTCATACAAGGAGTTTGATCATCAAGCTGTTACTGACATGTACACATTACTGTGCATTGTAACCTAGATTTGCAGCATTTGCAAAGTCGCATCCGGCATTGCTTCTGGCATGCATAGCAATCATTTCCAGGTAACTTCCAGGAAGTGGACCCAATGACATCAGTATGGGCTATTATAGTCCTGAATCACCATGTGTTCCCATCCCATGTCAATGGGCTCAGGTATGGCACAGTGAGCATTTCTCCAAACCATTGCTTTATAGCGTACCTGCATCAAATTGACGCAGAGAGAATACTTGTTGGGGACATTGATTATAGTTTCCCAGTCTTAGAGAACAACAGTTTACGTACATCATATTCTGCACACAATGTCTCTGAAGATTGAACTGTCTCCTCTGTGAGTTCGCGGATTCCTAAGCTTTTGAGCAGTAGAAGGTGAGAGGTCGTCTTCAGCCAACGCCATCTCGGGAGCCTCCTGACGGTTGCTTTTGGCTCACCCTGGCTCACCTGCATCATCATCGTCCTCAGCTCAGCAGTTTCTTGTTGCCATGCGCCCTTCTTCTGCTAGTGATTCTCCTCTGTCTGAGAAACTGTGTTTTCAAGCACCTGATGATCAGAACATTCTTGTTGCCGAGGAGTTCAGAGAAGAACCTAAAGTTAGATTGTCAAAGTCAACCACCGATTTGACTAAACTGAGAGCCAAACATAAAGAAGCTGACACTAGGTTGGTGTTATCCATGCTGTGCACAGCCAGTTTAATACAGTTGTTTTGTCTTCAATGGATACTGGTTCTTGTGCTTTTGGTTTCCAACTTCTCACGTGTACAATGTGAATGCCTTTGGATGTCGTCTGGTCCCGCCATGAAATGCCAATATATGCGGCTTTCAATAACCTACCAACCTATACCACGTCGAGTATTAAACAGGAACAAATCTTTTACCATTTCATGCATTAAATGGGTGTGTCACCACGTCCTACTTAGCAAATTAGGCATGCACTGTTCTCTAAAACTGGGAAAACAGAAACAATGTCCCCAATGAGTGAAGCTCTCCGCTTCAATTTGATACATGTACGCTATCAAGCAATGATTTGGAGAAATACCCATCACTGTTCTATACCTGAGCCAGTTGATTTGGGATGGTAACACATGGTGATTCAGGACTATAGCCCCTTATGATGTCATTGGGTCCAATTCCTAAAAGTTATCTGGAAATGATTTCGTTTGCATGCCAGACGCATGATCAAACTCCTTGTATGAATACGATTATAGTTAAAGAAACAGTTTATTTTATACCTGACTGAGCATAAGGGATTTGTAATTGAGACCAGTTGCCTCATCATGCCTGTATTATTGTCAAGTAGTATTTGGGGGTAAAGTTAGGAACCTAACATTTTAGCATTGATACATAAATAGTTATGCAATTCATTGGTAGCTATACTAGCTCATTTGCATAATTAAGCATTGATAGCTATACTAGCTCATTTGCATATTTAGGTATCTGGCTCATCACTGATCACATTGCTTGACCCTCAAAACAAAGGAAAAGACACTTCAATCGTAATGTTTGTTTGACTAGTTACAGAGATATATGAGAAAAATTATTTTTTGGTAATGTCGGCCACTAATTTGCATATTTATGAGTATTGTTCCACTACTTACTTCATAAATGTCTTAATTCTTTTCTTTGACCTTTAAAACATAGGCAAACACGTTTCAATTGTAATTTTTGCTTGCCTAGTTACAGAGATATAGGAGAAAATGTTTTTTTCTGTAATGGCGGCCACTAATTTGCATATTTATGAGTATTGTGTACCACTAATTACTTCAGAATTATATTAACTATAATCTCTGACCCTCAAAATATAGGTAAAGACACTTCAATTGTCATGTTTGCTTGCCTTGTTACATGGATAGTGGAGAAAAACGATTTTTCTGTAATGGCGGCTACTAATTTGCATATTATGGGTATTATTTACCACTAATTACTTCAAAAATGTCTTAATCCTATTCTCTGACCTTCAATACATAAGTACAGACATATCATTTGTCATTTTTGCTTGCTGGGTTACAGAGATATTGCAGGAAATGGTTAAAAAAGGCTCAAAATTTTCAATTTTACGGCCATTTTGTTTATGCAAATTAGATGGTCAAAAATTCAAAATTTCGCTTGGGAACCGGTTTTTTCGGAATCAGCATAACAAAATTATGTAAAAAAGTCCGGTTCCCCACTTTTACTACAAAATGCCCCTAACAGTCACAATTTTCAGAAATCCCACTAGTCTATTTGCCGTTTTCTCAACAAGTAGACACAGTGTTCGGCTGAAACTTTCACAGGTGACTTTTATTGTATCTTTATTGATTGGCAGCTTGGCAGCTTGGCATATAAATCAGCATTTGTTGACAAAAACAAACCTAAGATCCTATACCTTTAAATCAAGCTTCAAGGTTCAAGGTTCATTTATTTTCCCACATTATCGAGTAAAGAAACATTATCATCAGAGTACATCTTAACAGTATAGATATATTAAAGAACATGATTAAAAACAATTATGACACTGCAGAGGGATCCATTTTAGAAGCAGAGCTTGTAGGCAATGGTCCCTAAAGACATGCATTTGCACTGAGACGGATAATAACAATTAGGTGAACCGAAAGGTCCGTGGTCGAGTCGAGCCACTAAGGAAAAAAAATAATATATTAATAGGTCTCAATGCACATGCACGTACTCAAATTGTTTTTTCCAGAAGATCACTTTAAAAACACACAGCCGAACGGGACGAAAACGAAACAGTGGACTAAAACTAACACAACGGCCTTGCAGGTCTGCTAGTAAATGATTATCGTAGTGTTTTATTTTGTGGGCTGGAGTATATTTTATTGTTTATTTCTGTCAAAGGTTTATGGCAGCGGAAACATTGGACGCATGGACCACTTCAGCAGCAGTGTCACCCCCTTGGACCTTTGGGTCTCAGTCTCGGACTATTTGGTCTCGACTACAACACTGTTTAGTAGTAAGGTGATGAATGGCCGATGATGTTAATGTAGAGAGGCCCTAGTCACAAACTGAAAAAAATACGACACAAATTCAAACCATTGTTGTTTGGCAACACACTGTAAATCAGTTTTAATCACCAAACACGGCTGCACTTTAACAATAATTGATTAGAATATTGGTGATAGACGGGAAAACTTTCTTCCAAGTATTAAAATCTTCGGGTCCTAAAAACAATGAACATAATCGTTTTTTGTTGTTTTTTATTTATTATTCATATTTTAAGCACTCTGACATCACCATCGGCGTTACATAAAAATAGTGACAGCAAGATAGAATGTCGCATGTTCTGATGGGCTTCATCAAAAACTGAATTTTCAAACTGAGGTTTCTTGAATGCATTTACATTTAAACCAAAGAACAAATTGGCCGAATGGAACAAAAGAATGTCGTTGAGCTCCTTTTTAAAAAACCCAAACAGTTTAGCAAAAAGTGTCGACCAAGTGGTTTTTGACATGGAGGGCTCTCATCATTGTATTCTAGCCTGAGGTACCGTAAAAACAATAGTTTCTTATTTCAAACATTCTTAATGTGCCTTTATCTTCAGTCGTACTTTTTATGCAATATATTAGCCACCCCATTGTTTTGTGAAACTAACAACTAAAAAAAACTAAACAACTAAAAACTACACAAAACTATTTGATTGGCAAAAATTTCCCCTCTTTTTCTGGATACCTTCCAATTGTTCTTTGCCCCTCTTTTTTGCTATAAATGCATGTTTTCGTTTGTGCTTGTTTATGCCTCTGACGAAGGTCCGGTTTGGATCGAAAGCTAAGGCCATCTACTCTACTAATTTTAAATATTGTCGACAATGTAAATTGTCGATCATGAGTGTTCTCTACACGGCCGGTTTCTCGCACACGAAACACTGATTCGTATCGCAATCCTCGTCATTCCACTTGCCGTCATCGTACTGCATCTCGACACAGTCCTCACCCAAGCGGTTGTTGGGCTCCCAGAATGCCCAGTTGGTATAGTCGACCACGTGATAGGTGTCGAGCCACTCGAACCTGCCCTCTTTGTGGGCGTCATGGGCACCTATCCAGTAGACCGACATGCCCAGCAGGCCGCACTTGAGAAACGGGGGGTTGGCGTGGACCATTGTGTGGATGAAGGACTTCTTTTCGGCGGTGTCGACAACAACTAGATCGGCATCGGCCTGGTCGAACTGGCATTGCCTCCTAAAATGAACCAAGCCAACAAATCAGATTGGTATATCCCAGTAGATTATCCAGTGGATGCAGGGCCGGGTATCCCCTTCCCTCGCTCAGAACCCTTGCCCCCTTTCCTACTTGCGCAATTTGTACACAGCTATACATGTTATTCATGTTCAAAAGTAAACAACAAGATATCATTAGTTCTGGTGACATTTCTAGTCAGATGTAGGATAAGTAAATATAACAAAGCATGTAACCAAATATTTGTTGGAGTGTGTGTGGGTTTGAATCCCGATCATGACACGTGTGTCCTTGAGCAAGACACTTGACCATACATTGCTTCTCTTCACCCAGGTGTGTGAATGAGAACCTGAGACGGTATTAAGTTGGATTGACCGTTGAGCACTAACTAATAGCTTACGAATGCATGCTTCCCGGTCTGTTGAGAAAGTGATGGGGATTAAGTATGCCTAATGAACAAGGACAATAACGAAAGCCCGTTTGTGTCATCGCTATTTTGTTTTCGAGAGCAGTTGTTTTTATTTTTCAAAATTAGCTGTTTATAAAAAAGTGCCTTAGCAATTCAGAATAACTGCTATTGAAAATAAAAGTAACAGGTCTTAAAAAAAAAAAAGTACTGTTGAACATTTGAAAAACTGCTTTTGAAAATTTGAAAAACCGCTTTTGAAAAATTGAAGAAATGCTTTTGAAAAACAAAAATGTTTAGAAAATACAAATTATGCTTGACACAATAGCGATGGCAACGGGCTTGCGTAGACAAAGATGTCGACAAACCTAGTTGCTAGATTGTGCAAGAACCGAGTATTCTTATGGTGCATGCTCTTACCTTGCTTCATGCCACGGTTCCTTCATCTTAAAGAGCTGCAAACAACTCGTACCGTTGTACAGTGACCAGTTCTTCGGGCACTTCGGGTCTGGTGCAGGCCATGCGGCGAGGACAGCACCCGCAAAGAGCAGAGTGGAAAATACTAAAGAAACCTGCATGGTGCTCTGTGGGAGTTCTAGGTTTGCACACGCGAGAATACTGACACCCGCCTCACTGGATTGCCAAATGTTAAGTGAACGAGTTGTCTCTACGGTGAGACCGAGCAGTAATTTTATTTCGTCAATGTGTCACGTCGGCACGTCATTTTCCCCCCTTTTTTCACAAAATTTAACAAGTGACATTCTGACAGACTGATACTATCAGATTGATACACATCAGCAAATCGCTCTTGTTTATTGGGTTATCTCGTTGTTGGATTTTCGGGAAATACGCAGAAGTTGTCCCGGTGATGGGCATGCCGAACAAACAAACGGTCTCCAAGAAACCGAACAAGAAAAAGAGGGAGACAAAACTGAAGATGGAGAGATGGACTGAGAACATTTAGGGGCATTGCTTGGCAACAGACAGCTCAGGATAGAGTGAAATGTAGAAAGAAGAAGAAGAAGAAGAAAGGTGATCCACAAGACGAATTGCATTCAGCATCTGGTTGCAAAACGAATGGACAGAAATGTTTAAGCGCCTGCTAAATGAGGCTGTTATTAAAATAATTCTTATAACACTCGCGAAGAGGCCGCCTCCTGGCACAGGAAGAAGGAAGCCGTCGATGAACGATCAAAAGACAAACAACAACAAAAACACTAACTACAAGATTTACTACTGTTCAAGTGGGTGAATTCCTTTAAGTTATTTGAAGTAATACTTTTCACGGTTAGTGTTTTGACGGTTACTAAAAGCATGTTATTGTTCTTTTCCCGTCGTTTTAAAGGCACTGGACACTATTGGTAATTACTCAAAATAATTGTTAGCATAAAAACTTACTTGGTAACGAGCAATTGAGAGCTGTTGATAGTATAAAACATTGTGAGAAACGGCTCCCTTTGAAGTAACGTAGTAATTTCTCAGTAAAATATTTGAATTGATTTTGAGACCTCACGCGTGAGGTCTCAAAATCAAGCATCTGAAATCATTTCGTGTGACAAGGGTGTTTTTTCTTCCATTATTATCTCGCAACTTCGACGACCAATTGAGTTCAAATTTTCAAAGGTTGGTTATTTTGTGCATATGTTGAGATACACCAAGTGAGAAGACTGGTCTTTGACAATCTACCAAAGGTGTCCAGTGTCTTTAACTGTTACTTTTTTTATTATATATTATAGCTGTGTGTATTTAAAGTACTTACTGCAAAAGAGCAACAAGAATTTCTCCTAGTGGGACAATCAAGTTGTATCTACCTATCGTACCTTGCTTCATCCCACTATGTAGAACAAGTAGGAAACATGGTAGTTTCGTTCTAGAGGGTTATGGACTCATCTGACAGCTTTGGGCAGCAAGGCAACGACTCCAGCAACCACGAGCAGTATAGTGTGGACAACGCAATGAAAACGTTTCATCATGATTCTCTCGTTCACTGCGATGGGTGCGTCCCCGTTGAAGAAATCTCAAGACCGATGGATGTTCGAAAGTTCTCTCCCCCCCCCCCCCCCACTCCCCCTCCTCGAAAATTGTCAGGCCAAGTCTGTCAGCAAGTGACGCGTGACGAAGATTGACAGCCCTTTTTATCGTTTTCTGCACGGGTCGGAGAGCTAGGCCTACTTCTTATCTCGTCGCTCGTGGGATCGTGGGAATTCGTAGCTGTTGGCGTTTCTGCAATCGTTCGGTAGTTATTTCGGGAAGGTTTTGTGACAATACTTGTTGATAGAAACTTGCACAAATTGCAGAATCATTTATTAGTATTATTTTTTTATAAAGTAGAAGAGAGAAAACGACAACTGGCTTTATCTATTATGGGAGCAGGTCAGCATGGTTCGGACTTGCGACATTGGGCAAAAAAAAGGACATGTTATAACACGTATTAGTAATTCCCCTTTTCATCCAATGAAAGGGGTGCGCCATCGGTCATAGGTCAGTCTCCAGTAGAGCGCACTACACAAGCTTACGTCTACATTGGGGGCACGCCGCCCACTTTGTCCTTTTCCCCAATTATGGTTTTAGGATTGAAAATAAAAGATGTCAAAGTTCTTAATGAGTGGACACAATCATCGGTTCCAACAGGTAGATGCCCCCTCACACACACACACACCCTGCAGCCACAGTCTTCGGATCAGAGGGTAGACGCCCCCTCACAAACACCCTGTTTGACACAATCATCTATTTCAAATGGCTAGACCCCCTAGTCTTGATTGGTGATGCTGTTTTTTGTATTATAAGTCAACGGTACAGGGCGCTGCATTGACTGTATGAGAGGCTGTCTCTTCTCCAGTAATTCGTGTAAATGAACGTCGCCAATCAAGACTACTAGACCCCCTGACACACCCTGCGGACATAATATCCTCAGTGGGTACCTCATGGAAATGTTATGCAGATTTCCCCACCTCTACCCTATTCACTGACAGGGGACAATTATACAAAGCGAAGCAAAATTGTGTATCGTCTCTCTGTTTTTATGGCACTATCAAGGGAGAGGGATGCATTTAAAAAAAGGTACACCCTGGGTATAATAAACGCACACGAATGCAACTTGTCTTGATTGAAAGAGTGGGAACAGTCAAGATTTGTGCTGATGTGCAAGTTACTGAGAGTCAATCTTACTTCTCTAAAGATCATTGTTGATGCAAAACTTTAAAACAAAAAAACATACACTATTGGATACAGGTTACTTTTAATATTAACTGGCAGACCATTTTCTTTTATTTAATTTTCATAACCACGAATGTATCAATTTTACATTACAGAGACAAAGTAAGTTCCGCTCTCGTCGTCTGTGCCACATGATTTAAAGCTTGCCAATACACGGAGGTACCACAGAACCAAACATTACACCAAGTAGAAATGTAGACCACAGTACACTTCATTATACGGTAATCATGCACACACAAAACACTCAAAAGCTGGAAATGTTGTCCAGGCCGTCACAATTTGGCCACACATTCCTTAATTGGGACACGGTACAAAACATCGCATGCTTTAATTTGTCATTTATACAGGTTAATCTCATGGAGTGGTGAAGGCTTTTGCAGATTGATTTTTTTTAAAGCAGATTGAAAATAAGACAATTACCTTACTGTTTTGTAATGGCCAGATTTTCAAAGTTTTAGTTTGAACGAATAGTGGTGAAGATACTATACAACAAAACGGGTCGATATTGGTCATGCTGCATGTATTTTGGAGTCGATAAAAATTAAACTGTCGTCATTGCTAGGGAAACGGTTTTCTGCAGACTCAAACAATTTATTTGTGTATTGTATTTGTGTGTATTTTAACCACAGCTATTTACAGCAACCCTTTCTACTGATGAAGCCTGAGAAGACATACGTTTTGTTCGAGATATCAGGTTAGCTAACGGACGTCAACTGATATGTTACCTTATTAACTCCATACCTACTGCAATACCTATCACGTTGTAAGCAATTAAAAAATGCCAGCTCCACTGCACTTATTGGTTCCAATAGGTGGCGCCCTACACCCCCTTCCTTTCTCTTGTAAAATAAACACAGAGGGCGTGTGCCACCGGCCCCAAACCCCACATGACAAGCCAATGAGAAGACTGGAAACAGAACATCCGGAAAATGTACTTGCATTGTAATTCTAAACTTGATACGACGTCGACCAACTGGTCATGTAAGCATGCTAGATTTTTGTATTTTTCCCACACATAGCTTATACTCTACGACATTTATATGGATATTACAGACACTGAAGAACACACTCCTGCAAAATCACATTGAATCTGATTTTGCCACAAGGAAATACTACAAACGGCACGGTTAACGAATTGTACAGGTCCGTAATCCTACATAGAATTGTCAATAATAATTAAATAGTTGGCTCAAGCCACACTTCGGTTTATGCGTTACTAGTTACAGATAGGCAAAGTCACTGTTAAAACTGTTTCTCAAGATAAAGTTTTACAGAAATAATGACGAAGATCACATCGTCAGTGCTGATTGGCTGGCGTGATTTTGACAGTTATTTTAATATACAGATAGCCAATGGTTTATGGTAATAATAATATGCAGCAGTGAGCACACAACAATTTATGGGAGATATTTCAACGCTAGGGGCAGCATTTATCGAGTAAATATCCATTGTTTGACGTAGTTCTGAGCATGCGCGCATATCAGAGAACGCTGGCTTTACCCGGTATGCTACAACCTAGCATCACCAAAAGTCTCCCATTCCAAAGACATTAATTATGGCATACCACACATTTTTGTGACACCTATTACGTTTTTGAGTGTGAACTGTGAAGAAACTTAAACACCAACTCACAAAACAGTTCCATGGATTTCCTTGTGTGTAGTGATCTACATTTTGTTTGGAAAAGGCAGAATTATGGACCTGTAACGTTGTTAACCAAGCCACCAAAGTTAAAGCTCACTCCCCGATCACGGCGCACATACTTTTAAGGCCACCATTTTAATGCATATTACAAACAGTAACTCCTGGCAGCATATCAATGAACACTTCCAATGCATTTTCTCTGTATGTCACGAGAAGTCGACAAAATCAACCACTTTTTAAATATTTATAAACACTTTTTGTTTGGAACATGATTTCCCCCTTCCCTTTTTTTTACCCTCTAGGAATGATCTCGACGACAGTTTAAAAAAGGAAAGAAAAAAAAGCACAAACTCGTAGAGAAGTATTGAGGCTGTCAGTCCTCATCTCAATAAACCTAACAAACACAATGTAAGAAAAATACAATAAGAGCCTAGTACTCTGAAAGCGTTCTGAAAATAACATTCACCCACCACATTGTTGAGTACTTAAAATGACACAAGCCATGTAAGACTCCTTGCACAATTGCGTTATTTTACTTAATAATTAATTGTTAAAATAATTATTGCCAAATTGATACAGGCTTATCACTAAGCTCGTATACAACAAAATGCTGTCGATTTGCAACACTCTTCAAGTTTGCACTCTGGACTCTGGATATTTTTTAGCATACGGTGGGATAACAAACACATTTCGCCCCACCGATAGACCTATTATGCATATGACGTCATTTGAGTAGGACGCCCTCGGCTAGGGGCCAAAAAGAAGGTTGCTCATTGGCTCATTCTTTGCTCCGAGCTTATATGCGTTGTCCATTGGTTCATCATAACTTGACCACTAACACGACAAATTAAATGTGAGCGCAATTTCTTCATGGAGATTGCCTGGAACTCTTTGCCTGTAAATTGCCTCGTGTGACATGACCTTCAGGTCTCATCATTCGGAAGTAAAAAGAGTATCTTAAATGGCGAAAAGATAACCCGCATTATACAATGTACAATAATTAAGTACCGGTGGACAAAATTGAGGTGGAGGTTAAACAATAACAAACCAAGAGTATACACCTATTTGCTTTATAGCCATGCGTTAACTACATTGTGTGTGTGTGTGAGTAAGATTTGAAATGTGCTCTACATCGCAGCCGAACAGGTAGGCATTTGATTCAATAAGGTGCAGCGGCCGTATTTTTCTTTCTTTACAAACGCATTAAGAAAGCGAGGCACGTGCTGAACGAGTATAGTCTCCTCGTCGTTTTGTGTTTGACAAACGGCACCCGGACTCACACGTTTATGTCTACGGAGAATCTAAAAAAAAAAGTTTTCGGTAGGAAAAGGTAAATTGGAGCCCGCAAGCCTTGGTTTGGAAAATACCCCACGGTAGTCGCAGACGCACGCGTTCGTTGCTTTACCCGAAACCAAAGTCCATCCTATTACTTTCCCTTATTACTGCCAGGATAAGTTGAGTTCAAAAACGTTTATGACAAATATATTTGGGATTAACATTTAGTTTCAATTCAGTTTCAAATCCAGGCTGTCTCTCATAAATTGTGCTGTATGTTCTACATTTTGCAAATGGAATTGCTATTTTAAACTGAACGAATACACTGTGGTTGTTTCATGATCGTCTATTAAACTTTTTTCAACTTCTAATCAACTCACAACTTCACGTTCAATAATTCGGAAGTCTCCGCACCTCAGCAGCAGAACAAAACATCACAAAACAAAAAAATGAATTTAAAAAATGCATTATACTTTAAAGAAAACAATTATTTACAGAAAAAGCAACTTATTTCCAAACAAAAAGGAAGTTATTCGGCACCCGTAAATCACAGTGCCATCGACCACATGTACATGTAATATTTTTCCGTCTTCAAATTTATATCCTAATTAGCTGTGATTGTCTAAAAGTCTAGAAGTGGTTTCTAAATTACTCCTAATAAGAACTAATTCAACTTTGTGATCTATAAAAAATCTGAAGACTATAAAAGCGAAAGTGCCTTTCATAATGTTATCTTATTTTCTTTAAGCTATGTTTAAACTGGTACACTGTCCTGTTTGAATTGAGTGGATACCCATTATGACTTTGGCTGCGGCTTCTTGCGGCTATGCTGATACACAATAAAGCACTGAGCTTAGCAAAGCCGCAGTTTGATCTTTTCTAGCTATACCCGATAATAGTCATAATTGTAACCTTCACTTCACTTTCAAAATGAGTCTATTTTCCTTGTGGTGAACTGTAGCTGTCCTACGATTGAGGTATTTGTATTTGATTGTTTAATGTATTCAGATTTGCGTTTTCTATTGTTCAGTAACTTTTGTTTTTGTTGTTGAACACATTGCATTTGTGGAATTGGAGAGAACAGAAGTTGTACAGTTCACAAATTAAAATCACTCCATAGCGGAGCGTTAGAGACATTTCCCAATAAAAGGGAATGATCCACAGTACACTTAGTAACTTATGGTCAAACGACCAGTTTAAAAGTGAAGGTCCAATATTGGCGCTTATTACCTACAGCAGCAATACAAAAATTTAAAAAAACATACACAACTGCATATTAATACCGTGCGGCAAGAAAATGGATTGGTCAAAAAGAAAATCGCCAGATCGTCGTTGGACATTACTGGGTTGATACATTTGTTCGTTCCAATTTCTTCAGCAAGTCTGCTGACTTTTAAAATTTCATTTTATATATTGTTTTTTTTTATTCGATCAGTTATATGTGTACTATCTGCGTCGTTGAGCAGTTAAACAGTGGGTGTGGCAAAGTGTACAGTATGTATGGTTCCCCATCTTCACATGTATGAATGGAGTCACTGGATGAAGGATATCATACCCGACCATTTCAGACAACAGCCTTTTGTTCCCAGCCATTAATTTTTTTATAACACTGTTGTTTTAGAGCTCATCAAAGTCACACCTAAGTAGTCATTATAATAACACACATTTCTTGTACAGCGTTTTATCCCCACATGACAGGTGTCTCTAACGCGATTATTACATTTTTACGGCTGGTACGCAGAGCTACGTTTGAGTTATAAGACCCAGTCGTGATGCACCTTTGTAAGGGTTTTACAAGGGGATCTAACCACCGAAAGGTCCTGTCAAGTTGACATTTGAGAGGAACGGTGACAGTTGGACACTGCCCACCCTAGCACTAATGGATAAAGCTATGTGTATTGCAACGAACTGACTATATTGCTTTGTCAGCAAGTGTCTCCCCTACCCATTTAAACCGGAGGTGGCAGCCCCCTTGCTATTTTCAGTGACCACCTCACTCATATTTTCCCGAAATCGCCACCTCGCAGTGTGGAGACTTGCCATGTAAGAAATACAAACAGAAATATGTCATTTTACGAGTTCCTTGACCTCTTCGTATCGAGAACTCACAATCTAGATGTGTCGATGGAATCGCCGCACATTTGTGTGAACGTTGCGCTCTCGTCAGTTTGCAGGCTGCGTAAACTTTGCTTCAAGCACCAATTTGAAGGCCGTAGTTCCTTGCTTTTAGTTCAGGGACAACACCGCTGTCGGCCAATACTAATACACTACTACCTGCTTAACTATTCACATAAATGCTTAAAAACCATAGGCATACAGAGCCACATGTCATCTTGAAAACTTCTTTTGTGATAGATAATTTTGAAATTTATTTATTTTGTAACCCCACCCCTTCCCCTCCCCTCAATAAAGGAAGAAAACAAAACAACAACAAAAAAACCTTAAGTCCAAGAGGTTCTAACAGCAATGCCTACACCTTTTTCATAGGAAAGAGAGTTCTCTATGCAAGTTGCAGCCAGTAGTTTCAAAGGAGCTGTCTTGACCCCCGACTCCACAACCAGTCTTCCATAAATATACGACAGATTGTGAAAATGTGACTAGCTAAAAGTGAGAAACCGATGCGCTAGCTGGTGAATTATTAAAATAGCAATCATTAGGAACAGACTATTGCTGCTTGTGGGTTCTTCCTTTAGAACATGATGCTGGATTTGCCACCGGGTGGCGCCAAAGCCTTGTGTGTACTTCTATGTGGGACGTTATCGTCGTGCTGCCGCCCTGCAACCAAAGGGAAACAAGCCAACAAGCCGTTTGTTAACTTTGCAATATATTTACGTTTGTAAAATACACCACTAAGCTTAAAGCACAGACAACATTGGTAATGGACCTTTCCTATGAGATATGCTAATTACATTCACGCATGCGTACAGACACTATTGGTTGGCAAACGCCATAGAGTTGTGCACTAGGCAGACGCACAAACGCGTTTGCGTCACGCCACAATCAGACCCATACAGAAAGGCACAACAGTCACTCATTTTGCCAACCAGTAGGGAGATGTTCAATTTACCTATTTCATGGGAAGGGTCTATTGTCAAAGACCAGTATCCACACATAATGTGACTAAATACACACATGAAATAACACACGCAACAGTCACACGAGAACAGTGAAAATCCCATGTTTCTTTTTCTTTTTTACTTTTGTACCAGAAGTTTGTAAACATTTTGTAAACATTGCAATCATACTAATGTTGTGCACATCAGCACACTACAGTGCGCCCTCTACAGTTTACCGGATGGGCCTTTTCCCTATAACTAGGTTAGTTAAGCCTGGTTAGAGACCTTCACCCTCCTAAATCCACTCTGTGGTTACAAAATACTCTGACTTGGCTTAAATTGATAAACCTGTTACAGTGATATAAAACCGATTGGTGACTCGGGTACCATACCCTACAGAGTCAGACAACCCGTTATGGTTAAGGAGTCCCACACAGGGCCTTACCGGAGAGACTGAAGCCAGACTTGTGTAGATCCCGCCCACCCGATTTGGATGGGGCACCACGCTGGCCGTTGAACTCCTCTGCAGGGGACTGGGCATTCCTGGGCATGTACTTCTGTGCCTGGGGCCCGTCTGGGGTCCAGATCGGACCATCATAGGGTTCACGCTCAATCTTAATAGGCTGGTTGACCTGCGAGAATGGGTACAAAATAATAAGTCATCAAAACTTGTTATATAAACAAGGCCCAATTTCATAAAGCTGTTTAGCAGAAAATACTGCTTAACACATTTCTCTGCTAAGCAAAAATTAATGGGACACCAGCCCCACCAATGTCAACTTTATGGAATGTTGGCTGGTAGCCAGTTTCTGGTAAGCAATATTTTTCTGTGGTTAGCAATTTTTTGTGCTTACAGGCTTTATGAAATTGGGACAGGTCTGACACTACGACCCAAATTCCCGGAAGTGTGTTGAAACAAAACCTGGGAAAGAGCTCAAAAGATTGATCTTAAAGAGGAAGGGAAATCACCTGTTCAATATTGTGATGTACTCATTTTCCAAAAGATAAGATTCCTCATGTGAGTGGGGAAAAAATTACAACTCATGTTAAAATTGTGTAACTGTCATTGTATTCGATACCCTTCCAGTACAAAATTTGGCAATTGACACCATTTTAACGTGAGGTTAGAGACTTGTAATTTTGTCCCCACTTACATGAGGACTCCACTTATTAGAAAATAAGAACATCACAAAATTGAAACGGTCATTTCCCTTCTACTTTAACTGTAAACCAATCTTAACTGCTAAGCAAAGTGTGATGTCTCAATACAAATCACTACGGTAATACCGACAACTCATCTTAAAAAGACCGCTAGACACTGATGATGCATGATGCATAAGTATTGTCGATGAAGATCAGCGCATAATCGTTGAAATGTTGAGTTGTTCGACCGCCGGTTCTTTTCAGAACCACCATAACTCACATGGTGTTGCTGCAAATCTTACTAGATTAAGTTCATCAGTATTAAACCCAGAACTTTTACTTTTCATTTTGGTAGGTTTTGAATGAGTACTCCGGAAAATGACATACAAAACCCATTACAAGTAACTGGACATGGAAACCCTTTTACTTGTACACCAACTTTAGTCCTTACCTTATCTCTAATGAGGATTTTGTTGTAGGCCTCTGGGGCATGGAGAGGACGAGGAATGAAGCGACCAGCTCCCTGTGTTACATGCAGCTGTAGACATAAAGAAATAATAACAATTTAAAAAATGATACCCCCTATAAAACACAAAATAAAACAACCAAATAAATAAACAAACCATTAAAAGACTGATCAACATCAACTGGCATTTACATATTGTTGTGTAAGTGCAAAAATGTTGTATCTCGATTTTTGCAGAAACGTTGTATCTCGCACGAAAAATGCTCTTTGCAAAAACGTCATATCGTACTTGTTTTGTGTGTAGGTTCAGGCTACTTTACTTAAGATACAATGTTTTGACAAATTCAAACTTGCGCGCTATGTAAGTGCTAATTTAGGAGACAGTGTTTTTTGGCTCTGACACAACGATATTTTTTGGGTGGCTCTGACACAACGATATTGTTGTTTTGCTCTGACACAACGATATTGTTGTTTTGCTCTGACACAAGGATATTGTTGTTTTGCTCTGACACAACGATATTGTTGTTTTGCTCTGACACAACGATATTGTTGTTTTGCTCTGACACAACGATATTGTTGTTTTGCTCTGACACAACGATATTGTTGTTTTGCTCTGACACAACGATATTGTTGTTTTGCTCTGACACAACGATATTGTTGTTTTGCTCCGACACAACGGAGCGGCCATTATCGGTTACTGTCTCATAACCATTACAAACCGCAAACAAAGCAAGAGGCACGCCTACTTGCCGGCGGTTCTTGTCAGCAGATGAAAAAACAGGACATTTGATGACAAAGTGTACAGTTCTAGTGAAGTAGATTCAATTGAGCTTACCTGTCCATCTTCCCACACTATCCTTCCCTGGCTGATGGTAACCACAGCAACGCCGTGGCATTCCAGTCCCTCAAAGATGTTAAAATCGACAGCCTACAACAAAGAAGCAATACAGTCTTTCTTTAAACTCTCATTACCAGTAATACGAGATTAGAAACATGGCAAAATATATATAGATAAATAACAATTAATGTCCACATTAAAAATATATGTATTAGATTTCCAATGGCAAATAGTTAAAACGACAAACAATATGAATGTAACAATATGCACACACAAAGTACAACGATCAATAAAAGACTAGCATAAAAATACAAAAATACACACAAATATATATATCACATTTAAGAGAATGAGGTGACCTTGGCAGGGGTATACAGCTTGTTGGGGTATGTTTATTTGCAAGTCAGTAAATAATGTATGCTGGGGGATGTGGGTTAATGCAGACAAGGGATGGGAATCGTACCTGGTGGTGTGTGTCCTTTGAGATGACCCTAGTTGCTTCTGGATCCCAGATGACGATATCTGCATCAGCGCCAACTTGGATTACACCCTGAGAAAAAAGAAAAAAACACCATGTCAAGGCAGCTCTATGAAACTGGGCCCTGGTAACTTGCAATGAGAGATCATCCACCGATGTTTGGGCAAATGACAAATTTGTTAAGGGTTGAAAAGTCGTGACCAAGAATACTTAACGAACAGATTTCCGAGAATTCTATATAAAACTAGCCAGAGCATGTTACCAATAATACATCCATACCTTGCGAGGGTACATGTTGAAAATCTTTGCGGCGTTGGTGCTGGTGACTGCAACGAAGCGACTGGCATCCATCTTGCCGGTCATCTACAAGATATTAAACAAAATGAATGAAATTTTATAAAATCCATTTCTAATCTGATATTTAAAGTGTAAAGTACAGAGATGGAACAATCAAGGAGAGAAACGATACTTACCACTCCCTTCTCCCAACCTCAGAGGACAGCCTTCTACTTCTACTACTACTAAACCACTATGGATCCCATGGGCTCATTGGGTTTAGAACCAAAATGGCAACTTTAATATCTAGAGAAACGACACTTACCACTCCCTTCTCCCATATGACAGACATCCTATCTTCCACTCCGTTGACACCGTTTGGTATTAGTCTGAAGTCGTCTTTACCGAGGGCTTTTTGGTCAGCGTTGAACGTGCAGTTGTCTGTCCCTGTCACCTGAAGGTCACCACTTATGGAGAGAAAATCAGAAATGATTAGTTACTTCTTGAAGATAAACAACGTCTTAAGTAAGTCTTTTGGACAGAAGTGGTGCTTCCACAAAATTCACAAAATCAAAGAAATATTTATTCCATTAATAAAAAGATCTAATATAGCACAGAATCCGACTAAGGCGCTTCACACAAAACAAAACTAGATAAAGTTACTTAAAAGTACAGTAATGTAAAATACAAGCAAATGACAAGAGGTTAGGCCTACTATCAATAAAACAATAAAACGTTAATCCACAATGAAAATGAAAACCGACAATAATAACAATTAATCAAAATAGAAATCCTCCACTCTAACAGCACACACAAAGAATTAAATATCACTTATACATCAAGAAGACCCAAGTAAAACCTGGACCTGCCAGTGGCACTAAAAAAGCAAAACAAGGTGAAGTAACAGTGTAGAAGCCCCAAAAAGCACAGAAAAAAAACGGAAAACAAGAACATGGCAAAACAAATAATGTTGATATGAATAAAAAATCACTTATACATCTAGAAATTCCAACATGATAACAATGAAACTCAATATTATATAGACCAGTCTGTGTTCACAAGTGCTGCATGCCATGCTGCCAAGGATTTAGCCAAGATTGTTAAAAGGGTGTCCAAATTTGCTGGAAATTTAAAGACTGTGTGTCCAAACTGTTCACTTAAAATACATTTACATGTAAATGACAGATAAAACAGGGTGTCCAAATTTAAAACAGGGTGTCCAAAAGACACCCAGACACCCCTCTGGCTAACACTATGCATGCCGTTATTGCTGGGGTGCTGGCAGCGAAAGGTTTTGTACACAAAGACATGGACAATTGTTGTTTTTTTACTTTTTAAGCAAATAGGGTGTCTTGCTCAACGATTAATTACACAATTTCCCAGAAAGGACAGTATGACATACATGTAATGATGTAGAACACTGACTATCATTCGCAGCTAAAAAACCTTTAACTGAATCCTGAAAACAGCACAAACAATGTGATGGACATGGAAACTGTATGGCCGGGTTGATAAATATAATGCGCTATATCAGCAAGTTTATTTCGCAGAGGGCACATTTTAAAATTAAAATTGCCTGTAGTGACTTTGCTGTGACTCACTTTGCCAAAAGGTCCATCAGGTACCCAGGGGTGGAGGGATCCGGTCTGAGCGGGGGACCCATGACGTGTCCTGCTGCGTGACGCCAGTTCTTACAGAAGTAATGGGTTCCGTCGGTGCCTAGTGAAGCTGCGATTGGCTCGCCGAACACCACTTTGCCTGGAAACAAAAATCACCGTGTCGAGATAACAGTAAATACCCTCAATAGTCCAGCATGCCAGAATCCAGCATGTTTGAAATCAAGAACACCAAACAAAACTTCTAAATGTTCATGCTAAATTTCCTTTAAAAAGGTGATTTAAAATTAAATAGCAGTGTACAAAAAGGAACATTTTAATAAGGTATTCATTAGTATGACATCACTTAATTTGGAACTATTAACCAAAAATATCAATTGGAAATCAAAGAACCAACAGAAAGAGTTATCGAAGTGAACTACAGAAAATAATAATCATAAATAAAATGCGCATACATAAATACAATTGACCAAACACAATTTAAATTTCCTAAAATTCTTAATAAGCAACTGAATGTTTTCATTTTCAGTTCAGTTTAACAGTACTCTTCAAAAGATATAGGCAATGACTTATTCAAATTATTCAAAACGATTGTATCAAATTGTTGCACAGTTAAGCAAACTCATATTAAAATACAAAGAATAGAGATGGGAAAAAAAGACATGATTAAGTAATTACAAATATTACATGGCTTAGTACAAAGGAAAAATGCAAAGCTGAAAATTGTATCACTATTAAAAAGACAAAAAAGTATGGTGGGAAAGGGGTCGGGGAAGGAGGGGAAAGGGTCAGGATGGGGTGGGAAAATGGTCAAGGTAGGGTGAGAAAATGGGTCAAGGTAGGGTAAGAAAATGGGTCAAGGTAGGGTTGGAAAAGGGGTCAAGGTAGGGTTGGAAAAGGGGTCAAGGTAGGGTGAGAAAATGGGTCAAGGTAGGGTGAGAAAATGGGTCAAGGTAGGGTGAGAAAATGGGTCAAGGTAGGGTGAGAAAATGGGTCAAAGTAGGGTGAGAAAATGGGTCAAAGTAGGGTGAGAACATGGGTCAATGTAGGGTTGGAAAAGGGGTCAAGGTTGGGTGAGAAAATGGGTCAAGGTAGGGTGAGAAAATGGGTCAAAGTAGGGTGAGAAAATGGGTCAAGGTAGGGTTTTAAAAGGGGTGAAGAGGGTTGGAAAAGGGGTCAAGGTAGGGTTGGAAAAGGGGTCAAGGTAGGGTGAGAAAATGGGTCAAGGTAGGGTGAGAAAATGGGTCAAGGTAGGGTGAGAAAATGGGTCAAGGTAGGGTGAGAAAATGGGTCAAGGTAGGGTTGGAAAAGGGGTCAAGGTAGGGTTGGAAAAGGGGTCAAGGTAGGGTTGGAAAAGGGTCAAGGTAGGGTGAGAAAATGGGTCAAGGTAGGGTGAGAAAATGGGTCAAGGTAGGGTGAGAAAATGGGTCAAGGTAGGGTAAGAAAATGGGTCAAGGTAGGGTTGGAAAAGGGGTCAAGGTAGGGTTGGAAAAGGGGTCAAGGTAGGGTTGGAAAAGGGGTCAAGGTAGGGTGAGAAAATGGGTCAAGGTAGGGTGAGAAAATGGGTCAAGGTAGGGTGAGAAAATGGGTCAAGATAGGGTGAGAAAATGGGTCAAGGTAGGGTGAGAAAATGGGTCAAGGTAAGGTGAGAACATGGGTCAAGGTAGGGTGTGAAAATGGGTCAAGGTAGGGTGAGAACATGGGTCAAGGTAGGGTTGGAAAAGGGGTCAAGGTAGGGTTGGAAAAGGGGTCAAGGTAGGGTGAGAAAATGGGTCAAGGTAGGGTGAGAAAATGGGTCAAGGTAGGGTGAGAAAATGGGTCAAGGTAGAGTTGGAAAAGGGGTCAAGGTAGGGTTGGAAAAGGGGTCAAGGTAGGGTGAGAAAATGTGACAGGGTAATATGGGAAAAGGTTGGGAGAAGACTAAGGGAATGGTGGAAATGGAGTCAGAAAAGGGTGGGGAAAGGGCTCACAAAGTCAAGGTCTGGTGAAGGGCTAAAAAACTGGCCACACTTGTTCACTTGATCACATTGATTTCATGCAACATGTATCATGCCATCAGGCATGCCACCAGGCATAGTATTGTTTACCCTCTCCCCTGGCCTTAGCGATGACATCAGCCGACCCTTTACTCATGACCTTGGTAATGTACAAGGGACATTGGGCTTGGGAAGCTATGCAAATTGAACGGTTGACCGCCTCCTTCTCCACCTGGTGTCCATGGTAACGGTATAGTGATTGACAGATGAGACAGAATAGAAATGCTACAGTTAATTAGAATAACAGTTAGAAAAACAAAAGTTGCCAGTTTGTACAAGTGAGACTATTGTTGGTGTTTTTCTTGTCAAAGTTTTTCTTATCATAACAAGTATTGTTATTATAAATTTCTGGTAATGAAACCAAGGATGACTCATAAGTATCACTGTATCTCGCAAGCCTGAGAAAACCTGTAAACCAGGGTGCTTGTTGTGTGAACCAGGAATACCAGGGTTAACCCCCTACTCTTCCACGATAAGTGTTCTGGGTTCTTTTACGTGCACTACCAATCCTAGTGCACAGGACCTACGGCTTAATGTTTCATCCAAAGGACTAAGCAATTATGGTGAAGTATCTTGCTCAAGGACACAAGTGCCACGACCAGGACTCGAACCCACACTCTGCTGATCAGAAACACCAGAGCTCGAGTCCTTAACCGCTCGGCCAAGACACGCCACAATTATCAATTTTGCAAAACGTCTGGCGGTTCTGGGGAAGTTAACCGAACTAACGACATTGCATTTGTTGTAATCTCCTCCTGACAAAAGAAAACCACCTCCGATCGTCCTCACTTGTACAAGAAAGCAACTTGGAAGGAGCAACCCTTCATAATGTACCTTCACTTCTAGCTTGCCGTATAGCGTCTGCCGCACTCCTGCTCATAACATGCACAATGTACAGTGGACAGTTAACCTGATTGGCTATGCAAATGGCACGCGTCGTAGCCTCTGCCTCAACCTACAATGTTTTTCAAAACGAAACTCGTCATGTAAACTGAAATCACTCGGTGTGTGTTCATAGCAACAACGAGAAAAAAAAATGGCATGGACTATCGCTGTTGAGCAGCTTTCTCCCATTAACAGTATATGGTTCAAAGATCTTGTTCAAAATAAGGCATAATAATAATACAAACTTATAAAGCGCACTTTCTTATAAAATATTACTCAAGGCATTATTACTCACTCTCTCAACACATTTCGAGCTCTTACCAAGAAACTTCTGTTTACAACAAGTTATTAACATTCCTGGTTTTTGTGCCTTTTTCTTTTAGAGAGCTTGATACTTTTGTAGTATCTTATCCTCTCCATTCTACTGCCTCAACCCTACTCGTCGAACCTAAATCTCGTACCACCCACTATGGCGACCGTGCATTGTCTCACATTGCACCAGTCTCATGGCACATTTCAAACTCATATCAAGAAACTTCTGTTTACAGCAAGTTATTGACATTCGTGTTTTTGTGCATTTTTCTTGATACTTATGTATTATCTTTTCTGTAGCGCCTTTCTGTTGAGTAATAATTTATTAGAAAGTGCGCTTTATCAGTTGGTATTATTAATATTATATTATTATTATATGGTTCGCTGGCCAAACGTTAGCTAAAATACCCAAGGGCCAGTCACAATACTCTCCAAGTGGTTCGGCTGGTTCTTAAGTGTTGATGAGCATTCCTATTTAATATGAGATATGGATTTGTGAATAAGCTGGCAGACTAGTGAAACAACCATACAACCCGTCCCATAGGATAGTCACTTGAAAAGGTGGGGCAATTTTTCTATTTTGACACTGTTGGAAATTTGCCAATTTGACACTGTTGGAAATTTGCCAATTTGACACTGTTGGAAAGCTCTGCTCCTAATCCTATGGAGACTTTTCTTTCCCCTTTTTGTTGTTGTTTTGTTCTTGGCCTCCAAAAGGTAGTGAATATTAAAGCACATCTTAGCAACCACCTTTACATACACTGTCAATGTACATGTTTTACACATACATGTACATCATGCAGTTTAAATTCTCTCTAACACACGCATTGTATAACTGTGCAGCACGCACAATGGAATGTGCATTGAGAGTAGTTTCCTAATTATAAACAGGCTTTGATCTTGCACTGCATAATTACTTCATGATCTTTTCCAATAACGGAACTACAATGGTTTAAACTGGAACCACAATGGTTTAAACTGCAATAGCGCAGACCACAAAGTAGGAATTTCCTTTTAACATTTAACGTCTGGTTCTTCCATCTGTTTTTCCCACTTCTTCTTCCCTCCCTGCATATGCCCTGTAGCGGTATAAAGCAGTGACTCATCGCAGCATTTCCTGAGGCCAACTCTTGCAGTCTATTAATTACCAGGGGCTTGTTACTGTACATGGGGACTGTCGGTATTGCTGCCACAAATTGGAACAATCTGACAAATGCCACGTGTGAAGATAACTGCCACTAATTGAAGGCATGGAAGCAAAAACACACCAGAGAATCAATAGCAACTGTAAATTATAGCCCAAAATAGCTTGGTGGTAGATGTATGTAGGTGTACGTTTCCAGACTGGCTGTTCTGTGTCTGTCCCTTAATCCGTCAAAATCTTGCTAAGCAGCGTACTGACAAATTAGGCATCCCCACATCGTTGTTACTAATTGAGCATTCGGATAAATGACACATGCAACATGGCTGCCACAATTAAAAAAAACATAGAGGCCGAAAAGTCAAAAAAATCGATGAAAAATGCTAATTTAGAGCAGTTTGCTCGACAGTGGATGCTGGTTGCCAGAACGCCATTGGTAGTTTCATGTCAGTCACTTGCGCTCTGCAACTTCTTGCTGAGCAGAGTATTGAAAAATTTGCCAACAGTAAACACAGGTTACCAGCTAAATTGCTACACGGATGTATTGTTTCTTGACTGGTTCTCTTCCGAGAACTTATTTTCTGTAGCATTTTGGCCATTGTCAAACATAAATTTTGTCCGAAACTGCAGGATAGATTTCATCCTTGCAAACACAAAACGAGAAGTCGGCAAGTTTGTTATTGGATGTACACAATGCAGCTGGACTGAATATGACTTCAATTCTGCCAAATGTTACCCTTTCAAGTTTTGGAATAAGGGCATGGCGATACTTACATCCTCTGGCCTACTTTGAAGGTGACCCTCTGGGCCAGAAATGCCCAACTCTTGCATCTTCTTTGTATTCTGAGACAAACAAGAAAAACATAAAGTAAATAAATAAATCCTAGATCTTAATCTTACTATGCATAAGACTCATTGGGAAAAAACTCACAAAAAATATATGAATGTTCAAGAAGCTGCAAACATAAATCTATAGGGGTGATTTATATCAGTATCAAGTAGTCAGTCGGATTTAAACAAAACAATAATACAACAAAATGTTTGTAATGACCAATCCCGTAATTTTTCTTTTTTTATTGAGAACCAGACCTCACATTACCTACGTTAACCTGTCAGCTGCGGAACACTTTTAAAAGGTGAGGGTATAAGCCCCCCCCCCCCAACACACACATCACTTTGACATACTAATAATAACGAGTCTTATTTAGCGCAAGTATCTACCAATAAGGTACTCAAGGCACTTGAACAAAGTGAAACATTTTCAAGACAGGGTTTTGATATTGTTTTTCATTATGAGACCAATTTATGTAGCACCTTTAAAGGGTTTACAAGGTGCTGTGATGCATTCAGCAGCCACTGCCAGAAACGCCGGGGCAATCCCCTTCTCTTAGCGAACATCCCATCCGAAGGACGAAGGACGAAGCAGTATAATGATTAAGTGTCTTGCTTAAGGACACCAAGTGTCCTTAAGCAAATCTCCTTGTATCTATACTCGTCATATAACCACACTGATGTTTTGGTCAGGTAACTAAACTTGCTAAGCATATTTGTTCAGTGCTAAGCAAGTAACAGTCCTAAGCATTTCTACAATACTGGTTCCATGATTGTTAAACCCACCTCGTCAATGATATCTCCATTCTCTGCATGCATCAGAGCCAAAGCTCCGTTTTCCTTAATAACGCTGTAAGACTTGTACAGCTGTTGGACAAAAATAAAACGACATTAGAAATAGTTTAGAAATCGTTATCATGGTCCGACCATCTTGATTCTTTCTCATTCAAATCAATGTAACCAAACCGAGGCTGAAGGATAAATAGTCTGGTTCCTTTTTGTACAATGAATATAATTATCCGTTTCTTATGTTGGATACAGGGAGAATGACTAAGATGGTGGCAGCATGGCACGTGGCTCTGTCTGCCACCCTTATCACTGTGGGAGTCAACTCATTAGCGTGTAATGGCCTAGAATGCACACTACACTATAGAACACACAGTAACAACGACCCCCCATAACGGCGCAACCAAAATTATTGTGATGATGACGGCAGGTGAATTGGGTCAATAGGGCATGAACCTAAGGGGCTAACAATGCTTCAAACTAGCGATGCAATGCGATGCGAGGGCGTAGTCTATCCTACACCAACTTGAGACTTGGTCGCAGCCCTCCACTCTTCCCTGTCCAGCATTAGGGTCCTCATCTCCCCTGTGTCACTGAGGTTAACATCCCGCCGCAAAGTGTCGATGAATGTGGCTCGCCGCCGTCCCCTTCTGCCAGTTCCCTAATTTGGCTCCTACAAGATGGTGTGATGGTCTGCCAGCTCCAAGTGTCGAACTAGCAACCAAGACAAAGATCCATTGCATGGGTCGCCATCGCTGAGGTCAAACTACGAAAACATGCAAGAGTGTACGCACGCCAATGATAGGTCTTCCTTTGACCTCAGTGAGGGCGCTGTTTGAGCTTGTGACGTCATACGCAAGAGGTCTGTACTTTAGTATGGTTAATGTGCCTTGCTCACGAACACAAGCGTCATGACCTGGACTCGAACCCACACTCAGACAACGGCAGAACTTGGGTAAAAATTGATACAGTCGAGATAACAAGGGGCACCCACCTCATCATCCTGGAGCATGAAGATTCCCTTGTAGGCCATGAACATCTTGAAGGAGTTGATACCTACAAAAAGTTAAATAATCAACAGAAAACGACATGAAAAATAATGAAAACGTTAATTAAATCTTGGAATTTGTAAGAATCTAATCCTCATTTATTATTTTGTTTATTTTGAGGAAAAACAGCAGGAAAGTGACTCTATCCACCCAAGTGACCGTACCTTTCTCTTGACATAGCGCAGTGATGTCCTCTTTGACACCATCCCCCCACCAGGTCACTCCGACATGAAGGGAGTAATCACAGCAAACTTTGGGGTCGGCCCAGCCACGCCACTTCTCATAGGCCTCCATCAGGGGCTCACCTTTTGACGGCAGACAGTGATCAACTGAAGACAAATACAAGAAAGGACAACAAAAAACAATATTTGATTAAATTCTTCCAATCCGAGCTATGTGCAAAACAAAGTGCCCTCTATAGTACACCCAAAATGATGACACATTTGTAGCTCTCTCCAAGGGTTAAAACCCCTGATGTTTTCCCTAGGAGGTACATGTATGTGGAGCTACGTATGTTTTCTTTACATAGCACCATTTAATGGTTAACAAGGTGCTGAGGCGCAATATGCTGCCAATCAAACCAGGAACACCGGGGCAAACCGCTTCTCCTTTCGATAAGTGCACTGGGAGACTTCTCAGCTCAGAAAGGTGTAATAGTATTCTGACACCATGTAATGGTATTTGTATCTAACTATCAATCAGAGAAATAACTCAGTCGGAAACACTCTCTGGGCTTCATCAAATCGTGTTGTCATATTCAAAGTGACAATAATATGAGAAGACAGTGAGGCAATCTAGAAACAATACAGTTGGAGGAGCTGCCAACTGAGGGCGCTTTACATAGATGACACACTTGTCACAAAAGGTACTGTCCTCAACAAGATACCTAAACAAAACAAGGAGAAAAAAAAGTCAAGAAACAAAGACGACAAATCACAACTTACTGATCATGGTAGTTCCTCCGGCCAGAGCGGCTTTGGTGCCCTGGTAGAAGTCATCCACAGCGACGGTACCCATGAAGGGCATCTGCATGTGAGTGTGGGTGTCGATACCACCTGGGATGATCAACATGCCCTTAGCATCGATGACTTTGGCACCTCCAGGTGTGATGAGGTCCTTGCCGACTTGTCTAGAGTATAAACGCAAACACACGAACACCTTAATGAGGTTTTCGGGGGGTCGGGTTGGCTCAGTGGTTTCCTTCCCTGCCTTTCACCTCTGTGGACCCTAGTTGGAATCCAACCTCAGACCGGAGCCTTGCAACTTTAAAAAGGTATACGTTGCTTTGGATTGGGCGATTTGGGCTATAAAAAGCATATGTTATGAAATGAATTGAAATGAATATGGTTGGACAGATGTTTTAAAAGTAGAATATGTAATGATCCACACAAATATGCCTAGAAAATGTGTGGTTTTCCCTTTTCTTTGTGTTGTGTACTAACAAGGTACGCCATTTTGTGGAGTCAAAAATTTGGTTCTACAAAATGGCGGATGGTGCACGTTCACGAAGTAAAAGAAAAACCACACAATTACGATGCATTAATTGTGGATCATATCTTCCCAACCCTGTTTGATTTCTTAAGAAACCCTTTTTATAGCCCAAAGCGCCCAATCTAAGGCAATGAGTCCCCTTAGTAAGGTTTTGGGGATCGGGTTGGCTCAGTGGTTTCTTTCCCTGCCTTTCACCTCTATGGATTCCAGTTCGAATCCCACCTCAGACTGGAGCCTTGCATGTGGATTCAATTTTCTCTCAGTCCCTTCCTGATTGCGAGGGTTTTCCCCATTTGGGGTTTTCCTCCCACATCTACATTGTGTAAAAACCCAGAATGGCATGTTTTGCTTTTGCTTGGAAAACTCATTTTGGGTTGCACAAAATAAACCGGCATTTCTGAGAGCTTACCGGATGGCTCCATCCTCGATGTAGACATCTGAGTAGAACGAGTGGTCTGCGTTCACCACTTTACCTCCCTTGATCAGGATACGAGCTTGCGCCGTCTGAAAATGATGAGAAGAAACTTTAGCATACATGACGACTTAAGGACAGTCCAGCGGCCACCACAGCCAACGGTGGTTCAAGTTTTTTCTAACACAACACGACACAACACGACGAGCACAAGAAGTTGTCCGCGACAGCAGCAGTCAATGTCAAGCGTCGTGTTTGATGCACATTTGGGATAATGCTGCTGAACACCGTGACACAGTTATTGAAATGTACTTTGTGGGAAAAATTAGTGTAGTATGAGGTTGCGTCATTAAAAAAAAAAAACATACCCTTGGAAAAAATGGTGGTTCTATCCGATAATGAGAAAATAAAAATACATATCTATGTTTCACACATTTAGGTCTGTTTGTATGAATTTTTTTTATTTACATCACCCCTGTGGCTACTGTATGTAATGCGCAGTATTAAAACGCTTCGACTTGTCTTCTTTAACGCAAAACTAGGAGGATTTTTATTTTATGGGAATCTTCCATTTCAGGAAGTACAGGGGTGTTGAAACTTGGGTGTGGACGCGGTGGTGATGACAAGGGGGAAGGGGAGAATTAAACTGCAGGCAAGGGGGGAAGGAAGTTTGCCCACGTGACAGGAAAGACAGTGATTGTGCAGAACAATGTTTCTTCTGTGACTGACCTCTCGGTTGGATCAGTGAGTTGACATTCAGACTGTGTCAAAACGATCCATCAACAATAACACCGCCATTGACAACTAAATCTGTGCGTGTATATCAAACATGTACACGAGCAGAGTGTAGTGTTCGAAACGTCAAGACCACACCGGCTCTTTTTAGAGCCAATACTCCCACAAAAGAGGGATACATGGTTGTACCCGCAGGTTTACTATTTATTTATAGTTACTTCTTATTTTTCACACCATGCAAAGCTTCAAACACCACTATCGTTACAGATTGTTGTGTTAACTTCAGAAAGAAAGGGTCGGAACCAACCTGAGTAGACACATGGGCCATCACGTGTGGCATACAAGTACATGGACACAAAGCACAGGTACTTGACGTATAGCTGAGAGCAGTGTAGGTAAGTACGTATATAGGTGCAGTTGCGTTAACCAATGTGGGTTTGTTCTGAGTTGTAAATCTTTTAGTCAGCATAAATTATTCAATATATGTAAATGTCAGGGCTCAAAATTTACAATGGACCGCAGACACCAGACCAGTGGTTATACATGTAGCATCAGGCCAGTAAACTCATGACTGGACAAGGCCGGCGGTCTTGTGGTTTTCGTTTAAATGTTGACTATTTCTGTCTGCTAAATCTCTTTCAGTTTCTGATTGAGTAGTGAAGAATTCTTACCCATCGGCATAACACAAATTAGACCATTCTTCCAGATTGTGTTTATTCAACTTAAAACATTTCAAATGTGAAACTGTGTCAGTATTTGTTTCTCATTTCAATTCTGGTCTTGTACATGTTGAAAAAAGAAATGCTGAGTCCAGTCAATATTTTGAGCTACAAGCCCTGCAGTCTAGTGAATTTCACCCCAAATTCGAGCCCTGGGCTGGTACAGGTACATTGTACATCCATCTTGTTGTTCTTCATGTTTCATTGAGAATTATGTATTGGTGTTTGTCCTCTCTAACACACAACATGTGACACATGTGTAGGCCAACATGTGTACTGTAGCAACACTTGTGACTGGATGTACAAAGGCCTATAATAATGGCTTCATATATAGTGCGCATATCTGTCACTCAGTGACGCTCAAGGCGCTTCAACATTCAGTATTTTCCTGCAAGGTACATGTATTGTTGAGCCACGTATTAGACTTTTTTCCTTTTATATACATGTACATGGTGATGTGGCGCAATATGCTGCCAGGCCTGCTAATAATCTATATTATTAGGCCTACTATTTTTATTTTATTTTTTTTTAAATAAAACCAAGGATGCCTCTTAACTGAACTTATTAATTGCCACATTAGCTCGCAAGCCTGAGGAAACCTGTAAATGTGACCTAGAAACAACAGGGTTCACCCCTAATGCCTATAATCTGGGTTCTGGGTTCTTTTATGTGTACATAAAAGGGGGTAGAGGGCACTACTACATTTAGTTGGATGCAGGTTGGAATTTAAAGGGAGATGGCCAATTGATTTGTCTCTTAGCTTAAACTGTTTTATTGCAGATACAGCATGAGGGACCTCCTGCACAAGCTGTACACCATGTACATGTACGTGTACATGTATCAATTCTAGTACATGTACAAGGGACCTACGGCTCATTGTCCTATCAGAAAGGTAAGAAAATAATGGTAAAGTACCTTGCTCTTAGACAGGACATTGGTTTGTTTTTTGTTTTTTTAGGGAGGGGGGGGGGCATTTCAGATCAAATTTAAAGAAATCATATTGCCTCAGATTGCACAATAGGGCTTTTAAAACTAGAGATAAACACTAAGTCAAAAACATTCAATTTAACGTGCTCAAGCCAAACTTTCACAAATTTAGGTCCAGAGAATGCCCCCCGCCCAGTTTTAAAAAGTCAATCCTGGGGAGAACCCCCCCTCCCCCCCCCCCCCCCGGTATCAAATAACTGGTCTTCTCCAAATCTTGTGAGACTTGATATCTTGAAATATCTGTATTGATTATAAATCAGCAACAAATTACAATAATCACATTTTGAAAAATCTTCTTGTTTTAGAGTTTACAAGATCTCCGCTTTATGTGGTCAATAAACCAACCTACAGTGTACACGTAATGTACACAGTGCATACGACATGTATGTACATGTACGGAAAACAAAAGTGTTCTGCACACGATATGACAATAACCCGGCCGATATTCTTCAACCAACGATCAATAATTTGTCTACGGCCTCCGTCTGGAGATAGTCTACATTGAAAAAAAATAATAATAATGACAGATTTTCCTTGGCCGTGCGTAAAGCTCGCCCACCGCCATTCATAGTGTCAGCCAGAGGGGTGTCTGGGTGTCTTTTGGACACCCTGTTTTAAATTTGGACACCCTGTTTTAAGTTTGGACACCCTGTTTTACCTGTCAATTACATGAAAATGTATTGTAAGTGAACAATTTGGACACCCTGTTTTATCTGTCAATTACATGAAAATGTATTGTAAGTGAACAATTTGGACACCAAGTTACCAAATCCTGGCTAAAACCTTGCCCCCATTATACCTAATCAACAAATACTGTACACTCTTGGACGGCTGTACTTTCCTGTAGTGTGTACAATCCAGGTAGTCCTGGTCAGTGGCCAGTAGAGGAGAATGATATGACTCATTGGTTGTGGTGAATATTACATGAACACGAAGCTCGAACATCTCAGATGTGGAGAAATATCATTACAGCTTCGTCGAAAGGGTTTCAATAATTACATGTACGTGCGTCCGCGGAGGGAAGCAGGGTACATTGTGGTTGAATCTTGAATACGGTGCTTCAATTAGCATAATGCAGAGAATTGTTGTTTTGAATGGGATGATGTGATTAAAATGGTACTTCCCTTACAAAAAAAACCCTATTGGAATTTTAAAGGATACTTACGGGAATCGAGGAAATGACAAAAAATCTACTAAGAATTCTATAGGAATCTTTTTTAAATCCTATAGGATTATACAGGAATTTTTCCTATTTAGGATTCCTATAGAACTTTTTGTGAGGGTAATACGGTACATGTACTCATGTCATGGTATTTATCAGGAGAGTGGGGACAGCAGAACAAAGGATCACAGAAAGGAACAATGCTGTCTTCACATTGGAACCCTTTGTATTTTTGTGTCCTCACATTTTTTTTTTGTGCGCCAAGTCTACAGAGAGCGTTAAGTTTTAAAGGGACAAAGGAAAGTCCTCATATTGATAGCAATAAATTGATAGATGTACATCATTGAGTTGGTTTAATTTAGATTTGGAGTTAGTATTTTTTTTAGATAAACAAATGAAAAAATTAAAATAAATAGAAAGCCAAGTTACATACACGTATGCATTTACTGTCACTAGTCTCCATCTGACCATGGAGCTCCATGATCTGACAGGGTTAGAACCAAACTTCTGCGGTTCTAGTTATGTAAGCGAATATTAAAATGTCACGTAATAAGCCACAAGAAAAACCGACCGGGTAAATTATTAATAATTTTGGATTGAACAAAGACAAATTTACTAGAGCGGAACTTGAGCCGACAACCTCCGGATTAACGTGCCGTCGCTCTACCAACCAAGCTATCTAGTCCTAGTACCATGTATGTTGGTGGTCTCCCTACATCTTTGTCAGATACATTTGTATCTTTGTTCAGGGGTGCCAGTCAGAAGCCATAATGTTTAACAACGTGACGTACATCGTGTGCGCACATCTATAAGCCAAAAATGTTCAACATGTACATTCATGTACAAATGTTCATGTAAGCTTCTGTTCCGTTGAGGGCAGGCTTCTCCCCATGCACAAGACACTAACACACACATATCAGTTCGATACGCGTAAATTACAGGGCTGAGACGCCCGAATTATGGTTGTTAATGATTTTATCTTACTTTTTTTAGATTGGGAAAAATCATACAGCGCTCCAGATTGCACAGTGAGCTTTTAAAACCAAACATAAAACATTGTTTCAATCCAGCCTGCTTCAGTCAAACTTGCAAAATTTGGGTCCAGAATTCCCACCTTTGCTTTTTTTTTCCCTAGAAGAACTTAATGCAATATTTTCTGCTCAGTTACAATAAAATAATGCAGATTTCTTGCCTTCTGTCAGCAGAAATATGAAAGAGAGCCCTAAACACTAAGCATGTTAATGTAGTCCAGCCCTTAAAATGTAGACCAACATAATTATCATACCAATGAAGAGTAATCAATCAAGTGACAACTACAGGTACATGTAATTCATCATGAATAAATTACAGCATTCAGTACATGTATGTGCCGAAGACACATGTGCACGTACGTTAATATTTAAACAGGTACACAATGTATTACAGGTACAACAAACCTTACCAAGCCCTAGGAAAAAAAGTAGGAATATTTTATCGAGTTCAATGGCTGACCTGCATGTATACATGGTGTATAAATGCTTTAATAGACTTTTCAGGCTATTTAATTAGGATTTTTCGGTGTTTTTCAAAGGGGAAACAAATCGGAAACCAGACTACAGTAGGAAGACTATCATGCCTGATATTATTAGCCGAGATGCCAACATTTGCATCCAACATTTGCATCTTGCTATCAGGGAGATTGGGTACAGCCATCAGGAAGATATTAGAATTAATAAAATAAAACAAACAAAAATTAACTGAATTTAAAAAATACTACCTAGAGAAAAAAAGAAAAGAAAAAAACCCACGTAATTTAATAATGTTATTTTCTTTTCAAACAGTGCATCCGAAATACAACCCCCCCCCCCAAAAAAAAAACACATCTATTTAGTCTGTTTGTAGAAGATGCTCTCAAGGTGCATTACCGGCTGCATCATGTGTCATCCACAAAGCTCACTGCACGTCAATCTCCCTGCTCTTTGCTATCTCAGAATCTCCCTGCTCTTTGCTATCTCAGATGTGTGTTTAAACATGAAGAGTAGACGCCCATGTGGCTCTGCATAATTTATCTAGGCCACGCACAATGTACAGCTTGGCGCCCGTCTTTTTCTGAACTGGTTTGCGTTATACCTCTGTACAATGGATGGAGTGAGGGTGGCAGTGGTATATCATTACCTTAGTAAGCAAGAGTCTTGAATGATGTACTGAGTGCTAGAGTTGACCTCAGCATGCCACGCCCCCCTTCCCAGATGGACACAAAACCTTACCAAGCCCTTGTGGGCATTTGTGTATCTACAGGAACAGACCTCATCTTACAGTACAGCTCTCATCTTACAGTACATTGTACACTTATCAGGTACAGTACAGGGCATACATACACATGAACAAATACATGTCTGCATAACAGTACATTTAATAAAGCAAGGAAAAATAAAAAAATATTTTGAGATCATAGACCACTACATCTATCTGGCAAAGAAGATCAGCTCCCATTTTGAGGGAAACAACAAAGTGTTTTGGTGGTGTTGTTGTTTGTGTGTGTGTGTGTTTTTTTGTGTGTTTTTTTTGGAGGGGGGGTTGTGCTTGCTAGGCTTATTTCATTTTTTGGAATCAAAATAAGTTATTTTGTCAGGGTACACCAAACTATGCAAAAACACAATGAATCTCAACGTGTTTTCATAAAACTCTTCCACACGTATGCATGTACAGTACACGAATGATAATCAGTTTCTTAGCCCGGCAAATTATTAATATCTCCACAACAACACGCAAGACAATTGATGGTAATGGTGACGTCATACTGTATTCTTCATAGTCAATGCACATTATGCTCCAGGCTTCGATTTAACCAAAACAACCCCACAGCTATGGCAGCAATTTGCTTTTGCATTGGTTTGTCGCTGCACTCTTTTGCAAACCCTACAATAAAAATTACAATCTTCTCACTAAAATGCTCTATAACTTGGTAAAATTACCAACCTGCGCTGCGGCACTTGAATCAAAGATCAAGACCATCTTTTTGAAGAATATATATTAATATTCAATTTTCAGCAGAACATTCTCTACAATGTGAGCAATCAAAGCACACTGGTGCAAACATTGAGTTAAAAAGAACAACAACAGTTCACTAGACAATACTCCCAAAAGAAATTATCACATGCCATCCTACACTGTATGTAATGGACAAGTCTTACAGAATGTACTACTGTACATGCCCGATTCTTCATGGAGGCAACAGAGGCAATTGCCTCCATGCTGATGGCCATTGCCTCGGTGCCCCTTGAGATGTTTCGAGTTGAACTTCAGTATTAACAATTGAAATTGGTATCCTTTTACATGTTCAAGAAGCAATTTAGATTTCCTCATCATAGACAACTAGAGGTTCTCTTTAACTGAGAAAGCAACTCCCTTACCCATAGTACAACAAAGTCTCAGGCCAGGTCATGCCTGGTATTACACAGAGGCCTTGGAGGCCATGGCCTCCATTGCCCTGCTCTTGGCCTTGATGCCCCATCAAAGTTTCCCATAGACTTTCAGATTTTCCAATGAAAGTGCCCTTTGCAAAATGAAAATGGCCTTGCCCTTTCAAAGTTAAAATTCCAGGCCGGCCAGGTACATCTTGTGACTCACTGACTTAAGTCCATTTCTAAAACCGTTTTTTTTAAATCCTTCCGTCTGTTTCCAGCAAACAATTTAAGAGGGACTCCTTCGGGGATGAATTCCCTCTGCATCATCTATCCATTACTTGGATGAGTATCATCCAGTTCAAGATCAAGTAGGGGATTTAACAAAAGACAAGAGAGACAACAAAACAAGACTTGGCTGAGACGGAATACAGACGTGGCGCAATTTCGAATGTGAGTGAGTCATCGTGACTGGAACATTGGGAGAAAGTACAATGCGGTGGTTCTTTTTGTGTTACTTGCTATTTTGCACTGATGAACGTATAGTGGTTGCTATGAAAGCTCCACGCATTTTTAAAAAATTTTTATTAGTAAGCTTGTAATTATTTAGTCTTATTTTAGTACAAGGCTTCATGCCTGAAGCATTTTTCAGATTCAAATATTTCAGTGAGAAATTACCTCTTTCTCAAAAACTACATCACTTCAGAGGGAGTCGTTTCTCACATTATTTTTTATCAGTCTGCTCTCAGGTGCCCCTTTACCAAGTAAGTTCTTATGGAAATGATTTCTTGAGCAATTACCGAAAGCATCCACTGCCTTGAATTCGATTTAGGAATAATGTTCCCAGCTTGCTCCAGGAACGATACACGCCCACTTTTCTCCGTGATGCCTTTAAATACAATTCAAGTCTCACACTTAGTATTTATCGCGACAAATGCACGCCTCAAATTCGCTCCGAGAGATTGATTTATAACACCGCCGTACTTACAACCTGCCAACTCTGTCACACTTTGTCCTGTAGGTCTATAATGTTCCTACACCACTATTGCATTATGCCCTGTGCATAATATTGATTGAGGACTTTGATAAAAGCGACTTTTTTTACGGTTAACCTCCATTATATTATTCTGCCCTGATTCTTTCAGCTCCAGCGGAAATTAAATTGACACGGCCCCTGTGCACATTTTTTTTTTCTCTTTCAATTTCTCCTGATTCGTTAATCTACATTCAAGCTACTGTACAAGGTCATATACCTGTCACGGTGTTTTCACAAGAATGTCTAATACATCCACGTGCACGGTTAGGGAGGTGGCAGTGGGCACCAACCGTATCGGCAGTGGGCACCAACCGTATCTCCTGCCGCAAAATTCACAAGCGGACACCAACCGCTCAAAATCCGAGAAAAGATTCATATGAATTGTTTCTCAGTCAAAAATGGTTTTTGGGCGAAAAAAATTCCAAACCATTTCACTTCGAAGGGAATCCTTTCTCAGGATAGTTTTTGGTCATTAATGTTTGGAGTATTTACATGTACCAATCTACATCTATGACCCTACCTTGAACGGCAGAATACACTTTTGGTTATTTTCAAAGACTATAGTATCCTCACTTGGTGTATCTCAACATATGCATACAATAACAACCTGTGAAAATTTGGGCTCAATTGGTTACCGAAGTTGCACGAAGATAATTAAAGAAAAACCATGCCTAAAAAGGGCTTTATGCCTGAAGCCTTTTTCAGATTCAAATTTATTTCAGTGAGAAATCACCTCTTTCTCAAAAACTATATTCCTTCAGAGGGAGTCGTTTCTCACAATGTTTTATACTATCAGCAGGTCTCAGGTGCTCCTTACCAAATACATTTTTATGGCAATATATTTCTTAAGAAATTACCAAAAGTATCCATTGTCTTTTAAACCATGTGGGAATTTGGATCAATTTAATATCAGGCTCTATAAGGATTCACACACTCCCTGCATCCAGCTGGATTAGGAGTCTACTGGATTTTGACTGGCATATTTGGCCAGCAGTCCATTGTTAAAAGCAAGAAAGCGGCCTAGAAGCCTCCATGCACATCATAAAACACGATTCAAACACACTGACACAAACTGAAAGAATGCCTCACATCTGCCTTGGAGCTCCCATGAAGTCAGATGTCATTACTACAGGATATCTTACACAGTCAAAGATGCTGTGATTATTTTACCTTGTCACATCGTCAGCATGTCCGCTGCTAGTCTTGGTTCCAAGACGCTCCCAATTGTGTACATGTAGTGGGGTCACGAAAAAAACCTTGTCGCCGCTAGAGGGCGCCATCATACCTGCAACCGCTATCACCTCACGAACTGCTGCAGGAATGGTAGCGCCCTCTGGCGGCGAGTGGTTCATGGGGTGATAGGGGTAAGGTTTTCGTGACATACATGTGTGCGTGACAACACACCTGGAACCAAGACTAGTCCGCTGCAGGCAAGTATGCAACGTAGGGATGGCAGGATGGCGTAATAACAGTACAGGCCATAAATTAAGTGATATTGCAAAGTGATCTATGACGTGTTGAGAAGATGAACCGCTCGGCTTAATGGAATAATATTTTCCCAAGGCAGTGGAACGCATGCAGTACAAGTAAAAAAAGAAAAAGATGACTTAAGAGATTACAGCCTGGTGAAACTTAAACAAACAGAGACGATGGATGGAATTTCGCTCATCAACGTAGAGAAAATGTGGTCGGGGAAAGGAACAGAAAACAATCATTTGATTGTAAAAAGGATTCAAAATCTTGAAATTTAAATGTACATTTTTGTAGAGCTTTCCTCTAAAAATAAGTTAAAGTTGGGCAGTTAAATGTCTCTCTTGTTGGCAGCATTACTGAGAAAGAGATTCAGTCCTTCAAAAAAAATGCTGTGTGCATGAACACCTTCTTCTTCCATAAATCAGTGTTTCCTTGATACCATCTTTGTTGTCTGTTATACTTGTCTAGCAACTCTGAGCTACAGAGAACCATTTGATCAGCCCATCAGAGTTTCCCTTTTTTTCAAGAGCTTTCAGTCAGATTCTAATTTTCATTCTGGTCACTGACCTCAATAATGTCTGTCGCTCAAGCTATTGTTCACATTTGCTCGTTAATATACAAAAATATAACGGTAAAACAAAATGTCAAAATCAGTTTCCAAGTTTCTTTAATGGTTAAACAAAGCCCACGTTGTTTTATAAAAAAAAAAGCCCACAGAAAAAACAAAAACAAAATTTAATAAAAATGCGGACCGCCTTTTCCAAAAAATGTTAGCCCCAGATGCGAACCCAGGGAGAATAATTGGCATCCCTTTTGTTGGTGGAGCTGTCTGATCTTAATCCCCTACTCTTTGTACATTTTCAATCCCCTGCAATTTGTTCTCCATTTTGCTTTGTACCCTGCCGCACCTACGATTTCTGTGGAATTAGACTAGCTACAATGTACATGTACACGTACAGTGTTCCATTTTGTATCTTGATCCATGTTGGAAAGTGTGTTGGCATCTGCTCCTTTTACATAGTGGGTTGAATTGGAACCAGTACAAACAGTTAACTGGTTAACCGGTTAACTGGTTAAACGGCTAACTGGTTAAACGGTTAAACGGTTAAACAGTTAAATGGTTAAACGGTAAAACAGTTAAGCCTTTAAACAGTTAAACGGTTAAACAGTTAAACGGTTAAACGGTTAACCGTTCTATTAAACCGTTTAGGAAAATAAACGTAAATGCACAACCCAACTCAGAGCATTAGTAAGATTTTAACACTCCTGTACCCGATAGTTTGCCCAGAACTAACCTGGGCCCAAATTCATTATGTCATAATAGAGCTGCTTTTAAAAGCAGAAAATATTGCGTAACATTTTTTCACTAAGCAAAACTAAGCAGGATACCAGTTACATTTGGTACATGTACATTTAAAATCGTATTTAATCGTATGACCCTGGCCAGCAGAACCAATTATCTTATTGTTTTACTAGTCCACCAGTATTTCCACTATTACCATGTCATAAGAAATAGGGATGCTTGTCAATGCTGCACCAAGCTGTACCTTTTCACCAAGCAGATATAAAAAGGTCTAAATTCAGATAAAAGTCTCACATTTCTCATATTCAATGTACATGTACGTAACATGTACATGTAATTGTACACATGAAGGTTTCATTTACATTGTAGCTCCGATGGTATGGCTCCCTGCTGATGTATTGTAATTTGATGCATACGATGAAGGGATCCGCATCGAGGATTGCAACCGAAGCGTGTAGCTTAACCTCTCAGCAATATTCATGACATTATCAACACCAGATTAAACAGCTACCATGTGAGCTGTTTTAGGGTGCATCGTCACGGCGTATCGGCGGGTAGAATTCCCTGGAGCAATTTTCCATGCAATTGCTTGAAGACAAAGTACAGAGTAGAGGCTTTCATTAATAATATTATTATTATTACTATTATTATATATTTCTGGTTATGAATCCAAGGATGCCTCATAAGTGAACTTAATCACTGTAGCTCGCAAGCCTGAGGAAACCTGTAAACTAGTGTGCTTGCTACATGTCACCAGAAACACTGGCCCTGGGTTAACCCCCTACTCTTCCATGATAAGTATTCTACATTTAGGTTCTTTAACATGCACTACCAATCCTAGTACATGGAACCTACAGCTTAATGTCCTATCCGAAGGACAAAACAATTATGGTAAAGTACTTGTATATTGCTCAAGGACACAAGTGTTAAGACCAGGACTCGGACCCACACTCTGCTGATCAGAAACACCAGAGCTTGAGCCCTGTGGTCTTAACCGCACGGACACAACACTCTTAACCGCTCGGACACAACACACCACAAAAAAAAGGTCAAAACAAAAATCTTAACATCTAGAGAAACTGAAATTGTTTTCACATTTGTGTACGGTGAGGATGTTTTTTCTCATACACTATCTGCTTTAGAATGTGGAAGGTAATGGGTTTGTAACGAGTGGTATGAAAAGTGGTTACAGTTGGTTACACCATGGAGGTACACACCTACAAATTTATTCCTAATCCTAACCCTAACCTTAACCCTCACCCTAACTCTTGTGTGTACATAACAAAGGTTTCAAAACATAAAGGTGACCGAACAAAGACCAGTCAATACTTACATCACACCAGTTAAACCCCAAAATTGAGTTGATCTTCATCCCAGCCGGATGCAAGTATTACATGTATCAATTAAAGGGTGTGTACAACATTGGTAAGATTGAAAATATTAAATGTTCACAGATTTGCACACAACTTACATGGTATAAATAGTCATGGTTGAAAACTTCCAATGAAATAATTTTTCTTGAAAATCTATAGTTTTAAGGAAATTAGTAAAACCAATAGTCTTTATCGCGCGTGTCCAAAACCCGATGTTTGAAAAGAGTGAAAACATATATTGGGGATTTTCTCATGACTCCGATGACCAATTGAGCTTTAAAACTTTCACAGGTTTGTTATTTCATGTATATGTTGGGTCACACAAAGTACGGATATTAGTCTTTGACAATGACCAATGTTGTACATGTGCTTTAAACCATGATTACACAGTGTTCTTTTCAAGTAATGATGTAGACTTTTCTACCCTGGGTGTCAAGGTCCATTATTAACTGGCTACCAGTTGTGACACTTCCTTCCTACATAGTGTAATTGTTGATTGGATTAGCCATGCATACCCCTCACTAAATAGTACCCAGCATGCCTGCCTTGTGGTTTGCCAGACTATTATAACAGTGCCAGTCAACCACAAATCACCCCAGCAGGATCAACTGCATTTAAGTACACAACAGGGTCAATCAATTACCACCTCATCACACAAGTAGCTGAACTGCAGAACAAGGATACCTGCACTAGAGGATGCTAACAAAAACCCAGCAGGCAGTGAATTGTCTCCACCAACTCGGTGAAGTTTCGTTTTAGCAGCTAATGTAAAGTACAGTACCAAACATAGACCATAGTACATAATCAATGCACTTGTGGCCTGGGACACAAATGTAAAGGGGCACATAGCCCGGACTTCCTGCAGGCACAATGTGTACCCAGCTCAGTGGAAGAACGCCTCACACACTTTCTTGATGTTGCGTACGATTTTCTTTTTCAACAACTGATTGTGAACAAAACAAAGCAGAACTCAAAACTAGTTCAGTTGACATTTCTACCGATCTCATTTTATGTGGCACATAAAGTAAGAATTTAAAAAAAAAAACTTAAAAAAAACCTAAACGTAACATTAATTACGGATAGTGTGGCATCTTGCCTGCCAGAAAATGCAGTGGAATGTGCAAGGTCACTGCTTTAGTAAATGTACACAAGTTGACATGGTCTATACCTGTGTTGTAAGCACACTACACAAGGGAGTAAAATGACAGGCCAGGAATTTCATCATGGAAGGTGCAAAAGGGTATCTCAAAGGCCGTTTTACAAAGAGCACTTCCAACTGAAGTGTCTACGGAAACTTCTTGAAGGAAGGGCACCAAGGCAAAGTCCAGGGGAAACTTCTTGAAGGAAGGGCACCAAGGCAAAGTCCAGGGGAAACTTCTTGAAGGAAGGGCACCAAGGCAAAGTCCAGGGGAAACTTCTTGAAGGAAGGGCACCAAGGCAAAGTCCAGGGGAAACTTCTTGAAGGAAGGGCACCAAGGCAAAGTCCAGGGGAAACTTCTTGAAGAAAGGGCACCAAGGCAAAGTCCAGGGGAAACTTCTTGAAGGAAGGGCACCAAGGCAAAGTCCAGGGGAAACTTCTTGAAGGAAGGGCACCAAGGCAAAGTCCAGGGGAAACTTCTTGAAGGAGGGGCACCAAGGCAAAGTCCAGGGGAAACTTCTTGAAGGAAGGGCACCAAGGCAAAGTCCAGGGGAAACTTCTTGAAGGAAGGGCACCAAGGCAAAGTCCAGGGGAAACTTCTTGAAGGAAGGGCACCAAGGCAAAGTCCAGGGGAAACTTCTTGAAGGAAGGGCACCAAGGCAAAGTCCAGGGGAAACTTCTTGAAGGAAGGGCACCAAGGCAAAGTCCAGGGGAAACTTCTTGAAGGAAGGGCACCAAGGCAAAGTCCAGGGAAACTTCTTGAAGGAAGGGCACCAAGGCAAAGTCCAGGGGAAACTTCTTGAAGGAAGGGCACCAAGGCAAAGTCCAGGGGAACTGCACAGCAAAAAAACGTTGGACACAAATCCATGATGGAGGATACCTTCACTGTGAATTACCGACTTGCGCATTTGCACTCAGTTAAACAACAACACTGACAACAAGACGACGACAACCACGCAAAGACAACGACAACAACAACAACAACAAGCAGCATTCAGAGGAACAGCCTAAATTTACATTATGCTAAAATGATTCCCATAGTCCTGAATGCATTGTGCTAGACAGAGAGGATGTTGGTGCCCTGGAGTGCGGATGCCCCATTTCATGCATAAGAATTATGAGCCATTTGAGAGTTAAATCTGAATAACGTCTGGTACGGTGACTTGTTTGGTTACTATTGAACGCTCAATTTGAATTCCTCTGACTAAAAATATTGATTGCTATGTCACATGGCTCAGCAAAGACTGGTCTCCTTTGTACCACACACTTCATGGGAAATTGTGCATCCACGGGTGTTTGCAATCCCATAAATGCATTCTACGCAAATGCTTGCCCCTTTTCCGTGTGACACTTAGACACAGCTATGTTCACTAGATTTAGTCTCACTTACATGTACATGTATGACTTAGGAACAAGATACCAGATATCATTCAAATCCAACTCACAAATGGCTTACATCTGGACATCTTACTTTGCAATTGTTATTTAGAGTCTAAGTATCAGTTGTGCCTGCTTTCCTCATCAAAACAAATAAACAAACATATATTCGCTGAAGAAGAAAAACTTTCTATTCAAGAGTTCTATGCACAGAGGTTCTTGTTTGCTCTGTTCGGTTCATATTATGGAATCTTTGCTGCCCCATTTGCTTCCCTTATGACAACATCTACATAGTTTCGGTTTCACTTGACTACGGACAGAGACCCGACAACTTCCTTCTGTATATACCATGTAACCCTTGTTTACCAAAAGAGTGAACATGTTTATGTATGTATGTACATTCCAGGTCATTCCCTGGCAGGCAAGATACTGCACTGGCCATATGGAATATCTTTGTACATATGTGTCATAATTTCCACATCAATACAATCTTGACAAAATTAAAATAACAGCTGCACAAGTTTTGACTTGTTCCTCCTTTCTTCATATCAAAAGTTGATAAAAATCAGTGCAATCTCAATAAGATTTGATGTGTTTTTCCATTGGACTGTGTACATATTGTGCCTGCGGGAAGTCCAGGCTCTGTGGCTCATTTGTAAACATGTGATGTCACAGGTCACATGGTCTATTGTACAGGATACTTCACAGTACTTCAAAGCTACATGTGTCTAGAAGGTTTATTTGTAGCCTAAAAATGAGACCCCCCCCCCCAACAAACACTTCCAACTGTCAGTGTGTCAGGATTGTACATAAATGTACACCAGTGACAAAGCTTTGACCTTTGTAAGGTCACAGACCTTGACCTAAATAATGTGCACTGTGTAGGTGCTATTAGTTATTAAGTATGTCTGGTCCTTGCTCTATGGTTGACGTTGGATGGGTGCCTCGGTATGCTGGCAGCGTTCTCCCTTAACAGTGGTCCACCAGCCAAATACCAGTTAAAACTTCTGAGGACCTGTCAAAATTCTGTCGAAGTGGTCCTGCTGGCTAGTTCATTGCTTCCAAACACTACTGGTAAACCACTACTGGTTGTTTGTATGGCTTCAAACCCAAGTCCCATACAAACGACAGTAAAAAGAAAATCTTAAGAGGACAAATGGAAAAAGTGGGGGGACCAGAGAACTGACAAGCTAACTGGTCCCACTGGCTAATCACTGAACAAGTTAAGGGCAAACCCTGGCTGGGTACCTGCTGGGTAAACATGTAGCCATTTTGAATTTGGAAAGGTTACGTCCCATTACACTACATGTCACAATTACAGAGTTGAAAGTCAATTCTAACCAAAAGAGACTGAAACTTAGATCCAGATCTTGTTTTTCCAATGCAACATTTCCACCTTTTGACAACCGCTGGAGTCAAAAATTTCAATGAGTTTTGGGGAACAGTATCCTCAGGGTTAGATGTACATGTAGACCAAACAGCATTTTTTTTCATCTGGGGAAAAGAAAAATAATGCATTTTGTCTTCACCATTCAGAGAAAAAGTTTGCATTTAGCTAAACGAGTTTGACATTTTTGATGTCTAATTAGACAGCACAACAATTAAATTGTCCAAGACAACTCCTACAAGACACTCCCCCCCCCCTGTCATCCAAAAAACTGAAAAGTGTTATTCTAGTAAAGCAATGTCGACACTTGTTTTCTTTAATATGAAATACATTTGTGCACTCCTTTCTACTCTAGTCAATGGTCAAGCTAAACCCTGACAACCAGATAAGCCCAATGGTCTTGAAATGTCTGGATGGTCACCTTGGCCGGCTCTTGAAATACTCAATAATAGAGGTTTCCCACCGTGTTGATGAGCTTGGCATAGTTTCAAAGAGAAACACAATTTCCTATGGTAACTTGGTAGCTGAGTTGCCTTACAAAATCATCCCCATGGTCATTCGGAGGTCATTTATAAAATCCATGGATACCATCACAGACAAGGGTCATCGCCAATCAAAATAGGTCTGAAACTTTCATCTGAAGTTTAGAAGAAACTTGTACATGATGTGTAGGCCTATGTATTTTGAAATGATGGCATTTCTATCTTTTGGAAACTTCTGGAGTTACATGTACCATCGTAAAGTTCAAGGAGCTTCTGGGAACAGTATCCTCAGCTCATGAGAAGTAGATCAAAGGGCAGGATTGCTTTATGTCGATAGAAAACAACCGCAACTTTCTTTTCACAAAGTCTGAATTCAGATTGACGCCTAAAATTTCTCAAACATGAACATGTACAATACACATGTACATGTACATTGTAGAATACATTACAATAAGTACGTTGTACATGTATATGTAGCAGACATGTACAACATTACATTACATAAAAACATCTCCTTGGTAAGATTTGATATACAAAATTGTTGATACACGCACATGTACCTGTGAGATACTACAACAATGTACATGTACATGGTCTACAGACAGCTTTAGTCTTGTTTGTTGGGGTGTTGGGGTGTTTGTTTGTTTGTTTGTTTGTTTGTTTGTTTGTTTGTTTGTTTGTTTGTTTGTTTGTAATGTTAGGGGTTTATTTTACATCCAATTTCATCTTTCCGATTTCAATTCTTCTTAAGTACATGTACAATGCACATTTACAATCCATAGCAGTTCAGAAAAGTTCAGATGTGAGTTCACGGCCACTACACATGTGTCTGGACCACATTCTTTGGACTCCCACTGGGCACTGAGTGATGGCGAATAAAAATACCTACTGGGAAGTGAGACACTCTACCAGATCACAAACTGAACAATCTGGGCCGGTCTCCAGAGACAGAGGCTGGGAATACCACCAATACCAGCCATACATGTAGATCCTAGTCATTTTGTTCCATGTTAGTTTACCAAGTGTTGACAGCAAGTGGATGTCCACAACTTATGTACAATCCTCCAGCCAGGACCTGTTTAGTGTTTGGTTGCAACAACATCCCCATGGTACTTTGTCAGCACCTGCATCCAAGCTTTTTCCTTAGGTAAACTTTAAAGAGGGTTTGCATTTTTTCAATGACTTTTAACCATCTACATGACCAGTAGTGATTAGCATTGCATTAGTAACCCCTCAACTGAATACTTCTAGCGTAAAATTTGTCAAAACATTCTACCACAGTTAGTACACGCAAGTAAACATAAAGCTTGGACATGTCCCTCCGTGTACGTTAATGACTTTAGACACGTTGTCTGAGATCCGGGTAATGAGCTTTTGTTTTTTAGCATTAGTGTGGAGTGCCATTGAAGAGGCCAATGATTCAATCATGTACAACCGCTTTAATCCCTATCATACCACCATTTTAATACTCAATATCAAATTTGATCACTTCCTATTTTATTCAATCGGCATTCATAGATGTAATTGTAGCTATTACACAGCCCGCCAACAAATAAAACAACCCCCCCCCCCCATAAAAGTACACTCAATCCAATAACCAGATAGGAAATGGATATGATAGGGAAGTGAGTTTCACAGCTGTTCCCTGTCCTGAATTGTAAAAACAGGTTTTTGCAATAAAAACAAATCACAGATGAGGAGATGAGGGGAAACCACTGGGGCCATTCATTCCACCATCTGGTGTCTCTTGTGACTCAGTTATGATTAGGGTTAGGGCTGGTGTTTAGTGTTGCAAGAAGGAAATACCAGCACTTTGTCTATACAGGCCATCATATAAGTTATTAAGTGACAATTGGAATGATTTTGTCAAGTAGTTTTGCATAGCAAAATATTTGGACTGACCATGTTTTATGTACACTGAATGCTTTTGCAACGCTATAAGGAGGATCACTCCGTACATTGTAAATGTACGATAAAGAATCTTATAGCACTAGGCTATACCAGGAAAATAATTCACTGGTCATTTATTGTACATTTATTGACATCACTCCTTGTTAGCTGAATCTGCTTAGTCTCCGGACTTGCTGTTTGGTATTTTTAATAAAAACGAAATGAATGAATGTGTTGTACAATACATGAACTGTACAGCATGGTAAAGAATTTTATGTAGCATTCTTATCTACATGTAGGCTAGGACATTATATTATTCATAAATGTACTGATTTCCTGAAGGAAACAGAATTGGAAAAATAGATTTAAAGGTGTTACATCACTTTATGGTCGGAGCATACACGTACGACAAACTGATGGATTTTCCAAAACTGAATAAGTATGCCAAATAGCATCCATGCATCAAATCGTTGTGTCAATTAGTGAAAAAAGTGTTGTAAAGCTCTCCTAAAATAGCACTTAGGCTACTTTGCGCGCAAGTTTGTATTTATCAAAAGGAAATTTCTCACTCAAATACTTGAATCTGAGAAAGTCTCTATCATTTGAAACAATGCAACAAGAGTGTTTTTTCTTTCATTATTTTCTTGCAACTTCGATGACCAATTGTGCCCATTTTTCACAGGTTTGTTATTTTGTGCATATGTTGGGATACACCAAGTGAATCTATACTGGTCTTTGACAATTATCAAAAGTATACCCTGCCTTTAAGGCAAAACAGATGAATACTTGCATAAAATTTACTATCAATTAAAAGTGAAAAAAGAATTGAGCTGTCGCAAACTGCTTACCAACCGAAAGGACCTATGGTATAAATGCCAAAAAATGATTCATGGCCAAACGTTTCAACCCTAGCACTGAGTCTTTCAGAGAGACTCTACTAATAGGGTCAAAACGCCAGGCCCTTAACTATTTTTTTTTTCAATTATGTCTTGGATGTTTTGTAACATCTCAATTTGTGAAGAGATTTGATTTAAAACAACTTTCAGTTAACAACCCATAAACAATGTTGACAGAAACACAAGTTATGGAATGCATACCAGTCAACAGATGGTATGTGAATCTATCTTATTATACTGCTGCCTTATAATGTATGTTTTTTCTGACATCTGTTTATATTGATGGAATTTGTTTCATCTGTTTTCGATATTTGATATTATTACTTTGTTATTACCATTTATAATTTTCTCCGTAGGCCTATTCCAGTCCCTCGAACTGGGCATAATAATAATCGAGCTTCCCGATGGGTATGATTGTATGAAAATTCAACATCTCACTTCTGCCTTCTGACTGGCACCCCCGAACAAAGATATTGACAACATTTGGAGACACGAGTCACACTGCTCATTAAGAAATCATTTTTAGATACCCTGATTTCCAGGTCATGGTTTGCAACTTGTTTGGAGGTCCTAAATGTTTTATTTTTTAGATCCCAATAAAAAAATATCAAATAAACTAATAAATAAATTAGTTTAATAAAAATCAATTAATAAATAAATAAAAATAAATGAATAAGTAAAAATCAATAAATAAATATTTAAAAAATGTATAATCTTTGGACATTTTGTTATCATTTTCCAAATGGAGTACCCAGCTAATTTGATAGAAACATGGTGTAGTCTACATGATCTGCATCATACATTTTTACGTCCTGTAGAATCATGGAAGTGGTAGAGTACACTTTGTGTACTCAGCAGTTTCATGTCCTTGGTAAGGCCAAATAAACAAAATACCAGTTGATCGTCCCTCCCTGATCCTTTTTTGAGGCCGCATCCTTTTTTAAATAATGTTTTATTTTAAAAGACCAATTTTCTGTGAATTTTTCATTAAACTTATCAATCTTTTAGAACTTGTAACTACAGAAATTAAGTGGTGATGTTAAACTGAAGAATTGGTGGCCAGTTTGAATTAAAATGCTTAGCGGCCACCTTTGAAAGAAATAAAAAATAAAAAGGCCCTCATCCTCCTCTTTTTGCAAAAAACCTAGACGATCAACTGGTATTCTTTTTGACTTGGCCTAAGCCATCTAGGCCTCCCTTGATGGTGTAACATCTATGTACACTTTCAACCCCTTAGTTAGAGGTCAAAGAACTAGAACCACATGCCAAGTGTACTAACTACTATGTAAGTGCCATCACAGCTGGTTCCAAAACTGCATACCATCAGCCATTTTGAGATGGCGGACTCAATACTATGACACTAATTTGGATTTGGGTAAATTTGCCTGTGTAAACCCAAACCAAAAAGTGCACTGACTCCTACAGTTTTTATGAGATATATGCTGTCTCGTCCAGACACAATTTGACACTAATCACTATAAGGTTTGGGTAAATTTTGTCTGTGTACACCCCAAACTAGACAGTGCACTCCTGTAGTGTCTACTAAACCTCAACAAGGCTAATTGTGCTGTACCATTGTGCATAGCTACATGTAGGCAGCTGAACCTCCATGCATGGACAGACTGTAAGCTCCATCCAGTGAAATCACTGACCCAATTCACCTGATGTCAGTACATCTTGGCTGCCCCATTATTAGGAAGTCTGGTTCCTGTGTGTTTACTATTTGTGTTCAAGGTTCTGTGACGCATAGTGGTAGCCAGAGGGGTGTCTTTTGGACACCCTGTTTTAAATTTGGACACCCTGTTTTATATGTCATTTACATGCATTGTAAGTGAGCAATTTGGACAACCAGTTTTTAAACTTCCTGCAAATTCGGACTACCCTTTTACCAAATCCTGGCTAAAATCTTGCTGTGAGGTGCGTATTCTAGTAGGAGACAAGTGCGCATTTTGACACTCACCAATATCTTAAAACACGGAATTCCACTTCCAAAATGGCCGACCGTCAGACAGTAGCCGCATATGATGTCAGTGCAAGTCAGGTGGTCACACCATAGAGCAAGGATAGCACTACATGTATGCACAGGCTATAAACCTGCTAAGTCTAATTACTTATAGTAAATCCGCTTAAATCTAATGCACATTAATACTTAATAGCTCTCAGCACTCATCACTTTTGCTGAAAATACCTGGCTGTCAGCCAAACATTCAACCATTCACGCTATACCGCATCGGCGCGCAAAATTGCAGTCAGTACACAGGAGAAAACATACTAGCTTCAGACATCAACGCGTGCGTATGCTAGTAAAATTTGACCACTCTCTCAAATTCAGTTACTGAGCTTCTGTTTTTGGCATGAATGTAAAATGCTATTCTCCTTCATGATGTAGGACCTACTTAGTGTGGCTTTATGTTTATGAGTTAAGTACATTGTGTACACACACGGACGAACTTAAATCCACATGCAGTGTACTCCTAATCAGGTACACAAACACAATCCACCAGGGTAGTACTACTGTACTAGTACTAGTAGTAGTACTAGTACAAGTAGATAATTAATTGACACAATAAATATTATTAACCTTGATGCAACGACATGCATCAATAATACAGTTATTATTGGCGATGAAAAGTCTCGTTAAATTTTAACACTGAAACAAATCTGTCACATACAGTATAGGAAACGATGCCGAATCCAACCACCATGTTTTCACTCATAAATGACCAAAAGCAGTGACTTATCATAACTACTAAAATCTAGTTAAAATCAAGAGTGAAAATGTGGCAGTCGGATTTGGCAAATTTTAAGTTTTTTTTTTTAAAGACTCACCTTTGGTACATTTCTAAATTTTGATGGAGTTGTCATCTTAAAATCAGCGGCTGTGCTACCTTAGCATTTATATATATATAAAAAAATAGTCAGAATCCAGGTCCTTTACAAAAAAAACAACTAAATTAAATTATGTTCCTGAGAGAGAGAGTGCTCCGATGGAAAAACGGTGGCAAGATGTAGGTATATACTGAGATGGGCAAGCACTGAAGGGAGAGTCAGTACTGATGACTTGATGAAAGAGCGCCGGGTAGACTATGATTGCATTGCAAGAAATCCAACAAGTATGTCCTTCCTGCCACCACGTTGCTTGAATATGTCAAACAGCTCTCACAGTTCACAATCAGCAGACCAACACACTGTACACATGCATACAGATTATAAGCCTGGTGGTGCTACTCCTGGATATTATTTTTGGAGGATGGCTGCCCCACCAGCTAGATGATCTTAACACCTCAGTGACCTTTGACCTTTACACTTGCAGCCCCCCCTTTGTTGTGATTTTTCCGCTCAAGACAGAAGGTGTAAACAACATGTGAAAAAGCAGGCCGAATGTCCACAGCGATGCATTGGGTTAGTACTGTTCACAGCAGAGAGTCGTGTGCTAGGCCTGCTGAATGAAGCTGCACGTCCACCCCCATAGTCTGTGTGTGCAGCCAACACAGCTAGTATTTGGCGCCCTGGCATACAGTTGAACCACCCACTTTACATGATAATGGTATGATAATACTGGCACACTGATGTCATTGGTGGCCCCTGAACATGGATGAGAAAGCAGCTCTACAGAGCCATGCTAGCTAAGGTGCTCCCTTCCAATTAACAAGGTGGGAAGGATTGTTCCACTTCACACATAGGGGGGTAATAAAATAGGATTATCTTATCATCAGTAATGTGATCAGTTTATGCGTAGACATTGATGAGGACGGTTACATGTACAATATGTAACAGCATTTTCTATTTTAATCAATGTGTAGGCCTACACTATTTGTTTGCATTTCTTTTTAATATCTTGATTTGTATTAGGTTTTTTTTTATATATACAGTATATATATACTTTTTTTTCTTTTAGTGTATGAATTTGACCTGTAGCCCCGAATACAGTTTTAATGTAAACAATGAAACCATTCCAAGTCAAATAAAAAACAAATAACAATAATAAATCAGTTGCACAACATATTTGTGTCTAAGGGAATCATTTTATCCAATCCTGTGAAAAGATGAGTTCTTCTCCAAAATGAGCATTAATTTCCCTTTAACTTAAACTTATTCAGAAAAAATAAAAAATCTGAAACTAAAGACATCTGTTTTGTTAATTTGCTCATATTTTTTTCATAAACAGAACAAGTTTCAATGTTGGCCATGTGCTTTGTAAATTAAAAGATCTGTATGAATTTACTCTTCTAAAAAAAAAATAAACCCCAATAAATTAGTGTCCCTTGAAGCTCCAGGAACATGAAATTGAGTTGACACATGTGTATACGTTTTTTTTTTGAATGTTTGAATTTGACCTGTAGCCACGAATACAGTTTTTATTGTAAACAATGAAACCATTCCAAATCAAATAAAAAACAAAATATTTGTGTCTCAGGGAATCACTTTAGCCCATCTTGTGAAAAGATGAGTTCTTCTCCAAAATTAGCATTTCTCTTTAACTTAACTTATTCAGAAGAAAAAAAATCTGAAGAAAGACAGCTGTTTTGTTAATTTGTTCATAATAAATATCCTTTTTTTCATACCCAGAAAAAATTGAATGTTGAATACGTGCTTTACTGAAAGAGCAGTATGAATTTACTCTTCTAAAAAAATAAACCCCAATAAATTAGTGTCCCTTGAAGCTCCAGGGGTCGATTTCACAAAACTCTTCCTAACTTAGGACTAGTCCTAGGCAATGCTAAGAGATAGGACTAGTCCTAAGTTAGGACCAGTACTTAGGACTAGTCCTATCTCTTAGCATTGCCTAGGACTAGTCCTCAGTTAGGAAGAGTTTTGTGAAATCGACCCCAGGAACATGAAATTGAGTTGACACATGGCAAAAACCCAGAGTGCAATGAAGCATAAGGGCTGGACAATGGAAGGCAGACAGGATTACTGGTTGGGTAAATCCTAAATATTCTGATCAAGGTGTGTAAAATTACCAGCCAATATTTTCCGCTCGGATAAACGAAGCATGTATCCTGATAACCTTTAATGGGGTGTGCTGAGAAGTTGTATGTTTTTATTTATAGTTAATTTATTCTCTTATTTTTTACATGTACTGTATTGTCATATTTTTTCTACTCTACTTGTTTTACAACCAGATGTGGGGCAAAAGGTCTAAGGGTCACAGTAATTACTTTGCTTTTGTTTCTCCAAGCCCATCTGGAAGTAACTTTGTAATGTATTGTATTGTTGTGTTGGCTGAATAAATAATAATGGTAATAATAATAATAATCTGAGCCACAAAATATAAAATGGGAGCTACAGGAACATTTTGCCTCAGTAAGTTTACATAAAATACATGTAGATCAGAACTATTAGATGGAACTTCAAAAGTTGAATTCCTTAGGGATATGTGTATTTTAAAAAATTCAAATTAAAAAGCAAATCTTGAAAAGAATGTTACGGAAAATTAATTGTGTGTAAAGGTTTACCATTTTAAAGCTTACAGCTATAAAGCCTTAGTCACACCAAACTAGTTCTCAAAACGTCCGAACCCGTCCTTAAAAAAAAACGTAAAACAGGCTGTGGTCTGGCTAGAATGTATAGCTCTGGCCGGCCAATGTCTATAATGTGACCCGTTCATCTCGTCTTTATCCCGTCTGCTGTCCGTTTATATCAATTTCAGATACGGAAAAAATGCCTGTTCACCTCAGTCCAAGCCTGTCATAGTCAGTTTAAACCGGTTCGTAACTACATGTAGTTCAACTTCGGTATTTCTGGCAGTCGGGATCAGGGGGATTATACATTACTGGGAATGTCTTCAACCAACAGGGTTTTGCCCACAGTGGTTGGTGCCGGAAAACCCGCCCAACACTCAGGATTCCCAAAACCACCACTGGCTGAATTTTCTCTGTTTCCGACCACCACAAACTTTCAAACTTTTCAAATTAAACTGGCATATTTCCTTTTAAAGGTTTTCAAAGAAATGTAAAATTGGGTATACTCAGTGACAATAATTGTATCCAAAGCCATTAGTTTGGAGTACTTCTTTGGTTTGAGTCTACTATTATGATCTCCATCTCGCAGAAGATTTCCAGGGAAGCATTTTTCCGTCACTAAAGAAATAAATCCTGGGCAGAGCCCTGAACCAAGACTAAACACTTCTGCCAAAAATAAAACAAACATCAATAAACACTGTACATTTTTGACATTTCCAATTGAGAAAACGTCAACAAAAAAGTAGCCCATTGAAGAGGTCCGACTTTCTTTTCCCATTGATGGTTCCTTCAATACAAGGTGTTAATGTGCATTTCAGAGATTCTTTGAACGGTGCAAAGTACCAAGATAACTTTGACCAAAGATAATATTTTGCCTGGGATGAATGAAAACACCATGAGACTGTAGAAAAACTAACCTTAAAAGGCTGGTTCCGGTGCTGCTAGTATGAATGGTATAAGGAAGTGTGGACCTCCGAGAACAAAAGAGGTCCACCACAATGTAGGGACTTTAAACACTATGTGGACTTACACACGTCCACACAGTTGTTTTTTTTACAGTGTTGAAGAATATGGTTTTCCTTAAGTGTGCAGAACGAAGGAATGTCCACAGAGTGACTGCAACCCAGGGATGGGTGGACCTTGCTGGGTTTCAATGCAGTTGAAAGCCATTTCTTCTGCTCGATCCTAATACTAATATTGTTGCTTTTTTTTTTGGGGGGGGGTGGTAAGAGAAAGTACATCCTTGTTAATCATGAGGGGAAATGTTTCGCATGTCATTTCAGCCTTGAAAATCACTGGTCATAAAGTTTAAATTAAATAATCCCCCTAAATCTCAATTTACATGTATGTCGAAAAGTTTATTATTTCGGGAGCTAAAAAATTGCTGACGAAACATCAACCTTTTTGTTTTTCCAACTTAACCTTGGCACCCAATTTCTCAAAAGGATTGCACAGCTCATCATTTATTGATAACTAGAGAATGAGGATTACATCTACTCTTCCCCAAACCAATGATGTATCAATTTATGCAGAGTCCTCCGAATGAGCAGAGGGAATCTCACTTGGCCACGCCCTTTCCCTACTTGACGGCAAATCTTCACAGTGAGGTGGTGATATTGGCAAAACAAATGAGCAAAAAGGTCAATGACGAATCGATACCGTGGGCCGCCTTACTTTTGAAGAGGTGAAGGGAAAATGGGGGGGGGGGGGGCACTGGAAACAAGTATTGTGAACTTTGGCTCTAGCGGAAACTTGTGCTAATAATAATAACTAGTTCTTACACTAGCGCATTCTACAATAACGTATTAATGCGCTTTACATTAGTGCCCTGGTCATTGGGCCAATAGCATTCCTGTAATCTTTCTACTCAGCTCCCTGGGGAGTATACAGCCCTGAGCTGCCATGGCGCTCCAAAGGCTTTTTCAAACACAGTATCAACCTCTACCCTCGCAACCTCTACCATTTATACCCCTGGGTGGAGAGAAGCAATTATAGTAAAGCATCTTGCTCAAGTGTCATGCCCGGGTTTCGAACCCACACCCCGATGACTCAACCACCAGAACTTGAATCTGATGCTCTAAACTGCTCTCAACATTCTGAGGTTTGCCTGTCGTAACCGTCAGACAGTGGTTTACTAGCTTTCGGAAGCAATGAACCAGCTAGACTGGTCCCCTGTCTTTACAGACACTGGTCTTACAAACCTAATGATTTCATTGGATAGATGATTAGTAGTAATAATAATAATACGTTTTTACATAGCGCTTTATCACATGATCACAACAGATGGGCGTCTCAAAGCACTCAGTATTTTTTCCAGCAAGGTAATGTATGCAGAGCTATGTTATTGAAGTACATGTATGAGACCAACCGCAGTTGGGCTAAATTCTTAATTGTTTACAAGTGACTGGAAAGGGAGGTCAGGTCTTACTGTCAAGTTTTCTTTGTCGATTTTTAAAATCTTCGCCACAAAAATTTGCCTTGACAGCTACAACAGCATGCACATTTTAATATTATTATTATACACTGTGCAACGCCCAGTTTGAAAAACTAAGCACCCCCTCAAAAAAGTGTGTTCTTACTGGCCTGACGTATGTTCGTGAAGGTCCATTTGGCACACCCCCATATCACGGAGCACAGAGATCAAGAATATTTGATTTTTTTTCCAGGGGGACCAGAGAAGAAGAAAAAAACTTTTGGCACAGGAGAGACAGGAGAGAGTCAACCCACAACTCTACGCACATATGGCCCCGGCCTGGAATCGAACCAGGGCCACAGTCGTGAGAGCTTTACTCACGAGCCACCCATGTACTGGTGGTGATATTTCCTCAATGGTCTCTCCAATATGAAATTCCACGACTGGATACCCATAGTATAGAGACGATGTGACCTGTGACATGACATGTTTACAAAAGAGCCACAGAGCCTGAACTTCCGGCGGGCACATTTGTACACAGCTCAATGGAAGAATACAACAAATGTTTTATGGAGATCGCACTGTCTGATTTTCCTCAACTTTTGATATGAAGAAAGGGGGCACATCTCAAAAGCTGTGCAGCTGTTGCTTTTGTAAATTTTGAATTTATGTGAAAATTATGACACAAAATATAAATTTTCCCATTGAGCCTGTGTAGCATCTTGCCAGTCAGGAATAGCATTATAATGTACGAGGTCACCACTCTATAAACAAATATAACATGGTCTATTTAGCAGGACCTGTTAGAACCACTTGTTAGCATGTTGAAGATATTGAAGAAACAATTGAAGAAAACAAAATGTAGTACGATGGAACATCAAGATCAAGAAACGACAAATCATACAGCAGACTGAATTAAGGAACAACATTGGTATAAGAAAGTGTCATCTTGAACATGTAATTCAAATTTCTGTGTCAGCAGAGAATGCCTGGTAGTGTGGAGTGTGCGGGCGCACAAGCAAATATTTTCTCCTTAACTGTGACATAAGCGCGGAATTCCCTGCTTCAGAAAGCGCCGATTCTTTGCTTGTGACATAAGCGCGGAATTCCCTGCTTCAGTAAGCGCCGATTCTTTGCTTACTGTAAGCAGAGCCATGGAAATAGGTTCTGATAGGAGGAACGTTTCGGTCAGACACGCTGGTATGACTGCCTACTTTTGTTCTCACTTTTCATGGTTTGAAACTCGGAAATGTCAACTCTAGTGTGATTTTACCTCCAGGGGTAACCCACAGATCAGATTAAATGTATGCCATCTTAACATTTGGGCATTTTGGTTGCTTGAGAGTGGAAGACCTCAACCGGATACGGCATAAAGACTTTATCTCTGATAACCTTTCTCACGATTTACTTTGCATTGTCCGTCGATGATACATTTTGAAAACTAGATTGACACCAATGTTGTACCTTATTTTAAATCATACAAATCATACTTGTTTTTGCTTTTTTCTCTTTTTTTGGGGGGGGGGGGTGATATTATTGGTGCAGGAAATTAACTGCAAGAAAAACATTGCGTGAAGTTTTTATTTGGGACAACTAAATCCGCCATAAAAAAGGCTTTTGCTGGTGCATGTAGTGAATGTGAGTATTTTATAGTGCAACATTTTTATAATTCTTACTTTTTAATAGAAAAAACAAACAAACACCATAGTACATGGAAATCATAAATATCATAAATTAAGGAGCAAATATCAAGCTTTAAATTTCTGCACGAAATAACAAACAAAAAAAACACCTGAAGTTACAAGGCACATGAAGTTACGCCCAAAGGGTTGCTGTCAACCAAGCTTCCCAACCGGGTCCTCAACCTCTGAATGGAACCCAGTTTACCCACCCAGCCCCCCACCAAATAAAAGGATATCAATAATACCCAATCACAGTAACCCCTTGGGTGACAGCAACACCTTCCTTGACCCCCGTTACAAGTTTACCCCGCATTACGTCGTCCTCAAATAAATAAAAGTCACAGTTATTGAAACGTAAAATCTGCAGACGTGGCTTACAATACTCTCAGCTCTTCAAACAAATTTTGATTTACGTGAACACATCTAAGCAGGATTTTAGTTCTTTTGATTTATTTGAGTGAAAAAAGCTTGAATGCAGCCAGTGGCACATGTTTTTAATTGACACACTCTGATCATCACGAAGCCGCCACTTACCACTGACTCCTCCATTTCACCGATATCGCACAGTAACTCCTTGGGAAATCGGGGCAGACAATAAGGAAAGTTTAATAGAGGATTCTGGGATAGGTGAGGTGCACAGTGGGAAGGGAAAATTTTGTTTCAAGTCACACCCAAGTTTACATCGCAAGCAGAGACAGCACCGAGCCAGGGTCCGAGGGTCGTAGCAAAAAGAAGAAGACAAAAAAAAGAATACAAAAAAAATCCCACATAAATTTGTCTGATCGCACGAGTGCTGTCCCACTCATTAAATTTACATGTGACAGGGATGTATGCTGCCTGTAGCTCGTTTTATCAGTATTGTACATGGCAAAGTGCAGTCTTGGACAATCTACATGCAAATATTATTATGTTGATTATGGTGATGTGCAAATAATGAAGACCTTTTCCAGCGTGTTTAAAGGGTCTGTATTCACAATGAGGGGGGCCCTCACCTAGGTACCTTTTCACAATGGACTCGCCCTTGGGGCCCTCACCAAGGTACCTTTTCACCATGTTCACAATGGACTCGCCTGGGGGGCCCTCACCTAGGTACCTTTTCACAATGGACTCAGGAGCTCTCACCTACATCAAAAAGGTACCTTTTCACAATGGACTCCGGCCTGGGGGTGGGGGGTCTATCAGTAGGGTTTGTGCAAGTTCTGTATCGTTGTACTTTAAGTAGATTATATTGCCAATGTTTAGGACTATCGCTTTAAATGCTACATCTACTTTGCACAATACATGTATGTGTACATCATGGGGATTGTTTGATTGGTGTCAGATATATCTTTCCTAGCCTTCCACCCCTAGGACCACGGTTCGAATCCCGCTGGGGGCACTGTGTGGATTGGGTTTTCAGTCCCAACCTGATTGCGTGGGTTTTCCCCTGAAATAACTCTCTTAGGTTTTCTTCCAACATCTAAAACTAAAAACCTCCTTAATTATTTGTCTTCTCTCCATTTATAGGGGTTCTTGGCTGGTATAGTGATTAAGTTCGCTTTTCTGAGAGTCCTTAGCTCCACAACCATTAAATAAACGAAATGGAAAAAAAAATACACGAGTACAAGCCTGATAAATGTACATCATGTTTTTTTAAATAAGAGGAAAGGTAATATGCAGTTTTGTCCATATTAAATAGCACCTCTATAGTAGGGAAATCTGAATTAGTACAGAAACATTTCAAGGGGCACCAAGGCAAGGACCTGGTACAAAAGTGTAGGGCATGGGGGCAATTGCATCTGTTGCCTCCGTGAAGAATAAGGCCACTGTTTATGGTCATACTTTGGATAATTAATGATACTAATTAATGGTCTCAAGTGTCTCTCAACATTTTTTGGTGAGTGAGTTCAAATAACCCTTTTTGTTCTTCTTTTTTTCCCCTTATTATTTTGTGGCCGGGTTCGTCTGTTGAAACAATCTTTACATGAAGCAAAGCTGCCAACGCTTGCATCAGTCAATCAGGGATATTTTGTGTACAACAATCAGGGAGATATTTAAAATAAACAACATAATAGGGACAATGCTTCCATAATCAGTAGATCGGGGAGATTTTCAAGTTTGTTCATCAGAACAATGGAAAGATTGGTTCTTTTTTTCCCAGGGAACTTTCTTCAGAATCGGGTAGAGTTAGCAGGGTCTGCATGTACCTGTAACCCCAAGGGGTATTCTACTTGATTGAGTGTGTGTGTGCTCTTTCTATGAACAGGTCTTCACACAACAAATAAATAAACAATTCAGGTCTATTTTATTTTGACTGCATTACGAAAAAATGCAAATTATGAAATATTAAACACAGACATGACAGATTGTGAAGTAATGAACTGTAAAAAACGGTATCACACTTTTACATATTTAAAATCCATCATTCCAGCTCTTTGCCAATTAATGTTCAGACAAATAAATACAAATAAAAATATACATAGATAAATAAAAACAAGAACACCACATTGTGTCAACAGAATCCATGTATAAATTCCAAGAAATGTGGGGAAAAAAATTAATAATAAAAATAAATGCTGCAATTTTAAGAACACTTTGCATGCACTGCACACATAATTTAATTGTTTTAAATTTTAAATGTTCACATTCTTTGCATAAAAATATTTTCAAACTGCACCACAATAGATTTTGTGCAGGGAAAACAAAAATTAATACATGTACACCTTAAAAATTTATAAACATAAACAGCCAATCAACACAGCACAATGACACACACTGTCTTCCAACAAATTTAGCCTGTAGTTAAATGCAACCTGCCAGCAACCTGCTAAGCGCAATTACAAGAAAATCAAGTTATTCCTTCCGACACACGCGCTCGTACACTGTTTAGCTGTCAATATAAAATTAACCCCCTGGCCACCGGTCCATTCAATGTCAACTGAATGAAAATTTTGAGAAAATGTATGCACGGTCCCCGTGAGTCATCTTTTGACCATAAGGATCAGGCCATACTGCCAATCTTCATAAATATTCATTGCTGTGTTTGAACTTTGATTATTCATTAGGCGTAGACAATTTGAATAATTTCCAGACAGATCCACTCCAGAGGAGGGCAATGGATGTTCCATGAGGTGACCCTTTGAATCCCAACACTGAACGTGTGAACCGCTCGGCTAAGCAAGTAACAAGTAATATATTGTAATGAATATGCAACTATGCAAATGACACACAGGGTTGGCCATACTTTTCATATTCCAAATTCTATGAATAAATAGTTATATGCAAATATAATCATTTCATATTCAACCGCATGAGTCATACACTACAGAGAACTCTGTTCATTACAATTGCATTGAACATTTTAAGACTCAGAGCTCCAAGTAATGAATATTAAGTAACCCCTTATTATGTGAATATCAATGAGCTAATTTGAATTATTTGCAGAGTGGGTATGACAGCAGCAGGTGTAGTACACCAATGACACTTGGTGAGTCACACTCAGTCTGCAAATCATAACACTTGGGTGAGCAGGTAACTTTTGGAAACGGCAAATTTGTTTGTCCTTTAAATTTTATTTATTTACTGCAATTTGTTAAGACTCATCTACTCAAAGATGTTTTGTTAACCAAATGATTTAAGCAGCCAGAGTTAAAAAAGAAAAGAAAAAAAGAACTTCAATATATTTTCATTTTGTTCAATTTCATGTTTTACATTAGCAGGGGCTTGAATTTGACACTGGTCCGAGGCCAGTGATTTTAGCATTAGGCCAGTAAACTCATGACTGGACAAGTCTGGCGGTCTTATGTTTTTAATTCAATAGCAATTCTGTACCTCACTCTATAATATCTTGAACAGAAACAAATTATGTTCAAATGTTGACTTTGAGTAATGATTTGATGTTATACTTACAGCAATACCCTTAAAGACAAATGAGGTAAATCTTCTTTTATACATGTACGTCTTAGTGCTTGTTCAATTAAATGCAAGTTAAACTGTGCAAATAAGTCTTTTCTCAGTTTGAATCTGGTCTTGCAAAATTCTTTCTGGTCCAGTAAAAATTGTGATACAAGTCCTGTGGTCTTGTGGATTTTCCCCCCAATTTCAAGCCCTGATTAGTGTAATAACAGCCTGTACACAAAATACAATACAACAAGTATGAATACATGTAGGTACTTAATGGGGTTCTCCCAGGATTTGTCCAAACTGTGGGGGCATCCTTGACACAAACTCGGGAAGTTTGGCCAAAGCAAGCTGAATTGAAACTTTGTGTTTATCTTGGTTTTAAAAGCCTCACTGTGCAATCTAGAGCATTCTAAATGGTTTTTATCTTTAGATGATTTTTGTGAATTTGATTCAAAATGACAAAAAAAAAATTTTACATTTTTTTAGTATCGGCCGAAATTCGTGCAGATATCGCAAGCGATTCACGGGTATCGGCCGGATACACTAACTTGTGCATCTATAGAGAAATGTGGTAACTGTATGACGATACATAAATTGTATACATTTTTTCGACATGAACATATTGGTGTGGTGCCAATGACACTATTAGGTTTGGGTAAATCTGTCTGCGTACACCCAGACCAAACAGTGTACTCCTAGATAGTGTCCACCATATCTCAAAAAGGCTATTGGTCTCAGGTTAAACTACAAATGAATAATAGAATTGGTGTTGCAATTAGCCATTGTGTGGCCAGATTGTCTCTAGCTACTTTAGGAACTGTTGGGTAATTATTAATTATTTCGTCCGAAGTAACCTGGTTGATTAGAAATCAATAACAGAATGTCGGAAACATTGAAACTCCAAAGATCGCCTTAAGGCGACTATTGAAGATTCCAATTACTACAACGGTGTCCGTTTGTAAGCGCTGCAGCCAGAGATGTGGCTGGTACCCACTATTAACTCACTAACCATGGATAGATACGACACTCTCGATAACAACACCATGACATTTTAACAAGTAGACACTGTATTCAACTGAAACTTTCAGAAACACCAGAGCTCGAGTCGGGCACTCTTCACCGCTCAGCCAAAACACGCCACAATATAATTAATGAGCCCCTTGATATGCCCATAGATAAAGTGCTAGAAAAGGAGTGATTTAGTAAACGTAATGTATGATGCATCATTGGTTTTGGACAAGTACAAGACCATATGCAGATATGTACAGTTAATGCTTATAAGCCTACACACATGTACAATAGCCTTATCAGTTTAAACACATTATCAGTTGACAATAGCACATAGACAAAAGCTGGCAACCATCTTAAAAAAATAGCCCGACCAGTAATTTTTTGTCTTGAGAAATGTGTCGAGCTGCCATTTAAAAAAAAAAAAGGCCTGCCTCCTCCTCTTTTTCAAAAAAGGCAGAACGCTAAAACTTGTTTTGTTTTTTGTTTGCCTTGGTTTGAGACAAACTTTACAACAGACTCATGAGAGCTGGGCCCAATTTCATGGCTCTGCTTACCGCGGAATTCTGCGCTTACGGAGCCCTTGTAGCACATGATTCTATGATACGTAAGCGCAGAAATCCGCGGTAAGCAGAGCCATGAAATTGGACCCCGATGACCATCAGTGTAACTTATCCAGATATCTGGATAATTCATCTTGTCAAGTCCACATAATAACCAAAGATGAGGCTGCAGGATGTGAACATTCCTGAAAAATGGCTTGCGGGTCCCGGTCCTCCTTAGACACAGAACCTCTCAGATGTTATAATTCAGGAGGTTTAAAGACACTGGACACCTTTGGTAATTGTCAAAGACCAGTCTTCTCACTTGGTGTATCTCAACATATGCACAAAATAACAAACCTGTGAAAAGTTGAACTCAATTGGTCGTCGAAGTTGCGAGATGATAATGGAAGAAAAAACACCCTTGTCACACGAAGTTGTGTGCTTTCAGATGCTTGATTGCTTGATTTTGAGACGTCACGCGTGTGGTCTCGAAATCAATTAAAATATTTTACTAAGAAATTACTTCTTTCTCAAAAACTACGTTACTTCAGAACGTTTCTCACAAAGTTTTATACTATCAACAGCTCTCCGTTGCTCGTTACCAAGTAAGTTTTTATGCTAACAATTATTTTGAGTAATTACCAATAGTGTCCAGTGCCTTTAAAGACTCTGTACATCATCAGAAATACAGAACTACAGGTGTGGACACAATGTGGACTATTTCTTTCTCTCTTTGGTGATTGCTTAAATACTTCTTCCAAGAAAATTTAAAGACTCAAGGAGGTTTTGAGAAAATCCTGAAACCAGGAAAACTCCTGAGAAATCACAAGCTTGACTTTAGGTACCAAATACTTGTAAGTCAACAAACCCAATAAATTGCTTGCCAAGACACATGCAAGAAGAGTTACTGATTTTAAATTCAAAGCAGAATTTACATCACTTTATTAGTACATCAGTGTACAATCATCTTAGCGAGACATTGTAAATAAAAATGTATTGGGTTGAAAAAAAAATAATTGACTAGAGTGGGATTTGAACCTAACGACCTCCAGATTAATGTGCCGGCGCTATACCAAAAGAAGCCGTACAACCATTAACTGCCGTGTAGCCAGGGATCACATCCAAGTTAACGATACAACCTGGGAAGCGGTAGCCAGGGGATCACCTACAAATGTTCACAGCAAATCGTCTTCTTAGTTTTAGTAAATCAACTTACATGTAGCACGAAAGAAATTGTGTATCTTATTATTCTTTTTGTCTTGACGACTTTGCTCTTAGATTTCCAAAGCACTCACACAATTTCTGCTTGTCCAATAAATTACACAATGCATCCTGATTTTGGTTCTTCTAACGAATGCAAAATTATTATTCGGTTTGCGGGAACACCATGTGTATAAATATCTATTTGCTGTGTAGATTTTGTTCTTTAGAGAACTTGTCTTGCTATTTATTCTGCAAAATTATGCTTCGATATGACACACTGTTGTAATTTTAATGCTTTTTGAAAGGTGAAAGTTGCAATGCTCAACTTACAAAGTGCACAACACGTTTAGCCTATTATCATTGGCTCATAAGGGCTCATGAGGGAGCCCTGTATTGTACATGTACATACATGTGTACATGTACATACATGTGCAACAATTGTTTTTGTCATACCGTAGTACTGTGTGATCATTGCAGGAGGGGGAATATGATAAAGTGAAACAAATTGTTTGTTGAACATAGCATTTGATTGTTTAGTTGAACAAACTCAAACACTTTAACAGGAAATTACATGTACCTAATTTAATTTAATGAATGGTGGAAGATCAAATTTCTGCTCTCGTCTTGGGGACAGGAGAGAAACGAGCTTCTTTGGAGGCAATCTGTTGTCCTCTTCAAGCATTATTATGACGAAATTGGCACAGTTACAAACGAATTACAGAAATATTGCTTCACTGTTCCCTACGGCACATCGCACAGGAATGTAAATCAATTTACCTAGTACCGGCTATGCAACTTTAAACTGTATGTTGAATGGGCTTGCAATACATTGCACATGCACAGACCCGACGCTTCATTTTTTGAAAGGGCACAGGCACCAAGGCATCTTTGGCAAAGGGCATCTCTAATGAGGAAATTGTAAATTTCTGTTGGAACACGTCAAGGGGCATCAAGGCAATGACCAGGGGGCATTGAGGAAATTGCATCCGTTGCCCCCATGAAGCATCAGGCCTGAAGAAGCTTAGTCTTACAGTTATGGAGGAAGGCTGCGGTCTCACCCAAATTTAAAAGGCTGGTCTCATTGGCCAGTCTCTATTTAAGGAAATTGTAAATTTCTGTTGGAACACGTCAAGGGGCATCAAGGCAAGGACCAGGGACAACGGAGGCAATTGCCTCTGTTGTATCAGTGAAGTACCAAACCTGTACAGTACATGTACATGTAGGTCATTGGTGTTGGGGAGGGGGTCAACTGTACATGTCATTGGAATTTGGTAATCTGACATTTGCAAGTGGTGCTGCAAGCAAAAGCAGTGCCTTACAGAATGACCTGCATCAGTGTTGAACTCCAATATGTTAAAAAAAAAAGTGTGCAACCACCACGCTTTCTGTGGCACCCAAAATGCTTCTAAAAGAAGTTGTCTGCCATGTTTTTTCCCCCCACATTTTTTTCTTAAAGCTCATGCATTTCAGAGTTCAAATGCAATCTTTAAAACCTTTGCTCAAAGAAGTCACGAAGTGGCCACCAGGAATCACCTCAAGAGTGCATCAAAATGATCACAGAGCATGTACAATCAAATTTGTCTGGGCCCTTAGGCGGGCCTCAGACCCCATGCCATAAAGGCTTCGCGCTCGCATACATGTAGCCACCCCCCCCCCCCCGCCCCTACACCCCCAGCGCCAACCTTTAACTTTTGAAGTTGGAGAACACTGCTCCATGTCATGTAAATTATTCAATTCATCATTAAGCTTTAGACAAACTTGTTTAAAAATTCTTGCTACATTGTAGATCCCGTTCAATGCTGTTATCAGTAAAATGTCATTACATTGCTATGCTTTATATAGGGTACAAAATCCATACCTACATGTAGTTACATACATATGTACATGTGTAGGGCCTACATGTATAATTTTAATTTCTGGTGGCAAACATTTTTCATGACACTTTAGTCACCGGAATGAATCATCCCATCTTCCCATACGTAATGAACACATACTCATGATGTATCTTTCTCTAGCATTCCTGACGAGTGCCTGATGCATTCATTACTGCTGAGAAGGGATCTTGACATTTCTGGTGCACGTTTTAAACAAGAGTCAGTTCTGGGCAACCCGTCTGCAACATACATGTACAGAGATTCACAGACACTCGAGGTTAAAGTTCTCGCCAATAATTGCATCAAGCTTTACTTGTATCTATAGCCATACATACTCTATAGCATACATTAGCAGAATTCTACATGTACATGTACATGGTCAGGGTATACTTTTGATAATTACTCTACAGGTTAGTGACCACACAAACTTACTTGTTAAAGGGCACTGGAGAGCTGTTGATATACATGTACATGTATTACGAATCATTGTTAGAAACGACTCCCTTCGATTAAGAGTGTAGTTTTTGAGAAAGAGGTCAATTGAATCACCAACAAATTTGAATCTGAGAATGAAACCTTTCTCAGGCATCTAAAAGCACACAATTCTATGTAACATGGTCGTTTTTTCTTTCATTATTTTCTTGGAACTTTGATGATCAATTGAGCAAAAATGTTCACAGGTTTGTTATTTTAAATGCATAATGTTGAGATACACAAGGTGGGGATACTGGTCTTTGACAATTACCAAAAGTATACCCTACTCAAGCATTCAGAGTGCTCAAAACGTGTTCAGTCTTAATAAGCTAGATGCTTAGCTATTTATTAAAATTTTGTCTCTTGACAACTAGTGCACATTACCCAATGGCTCTTTTCAGAGCCATCACTTCTACTTGAGAAATGTTGTGTCGAAACAATACAGCGTTCTTGATAAAAATACTGCATAACAGTTTTTTGTTTCTGTATCTCAACAAGTTGACACTGTAATCAGCTGCAATGTTCACAGGTGACTTAGGCAAAAAAAAAAAAAAACATGTTTAGCGTCCCCGCCCGCTTCCTTTTTAGAGGCCGCCTCCTTTTTTGTCTCTCTTTTATTTTTTTAAAGGATCATTTTTTACATCTCTGACAAGAAAAATCTATTCTAAAATAAATAAACATTGTATTTTTACTATACATGTAGCACATAGAAAAAACACACCGAAAAAGCTGGCAACCATATTTAAAAAATAGCCCGGCCGGTTGTCTTGAAAAAGTGTCGAGCGGCCATTTAAAAAAAGAGGGGGGCCGCCTCCTCTTCTTTTTCAAAAAGGCAGGACGCTAAGCATGTTTGTTCTTTTATTTTGCCTTATTTTTGTATTGTATCGTCATTGACAATTTGGCCTATTGATCAGCATTACATTGAAAAATAACTACTCTATGATCCTACATTGAAGTCGAGCTGCCACAAACTCCTCCCCTCAATATTGCAATCTAAATTACTCCCATTCTGCCGTTAACTATTGATTCAAAAATGAGGGGAACTCTTTTAATAATTTATAAACTAGATCCATACACTAGTATTTTGCCAATCATATCAGCATAATTAAAATAACAAACACACTCGGAACTCGCCTGAAAACAGCATTTTTAATTATAAAAAAAAAAGGAAGGCTCCTGAAATGCATGAGAAAAGGGGGGAAAAAATACGAGTGACGTGTAATTATGAAAAGTAAACAGTGCCCGGTGTGAGCCAAGGCAGCCCATAGTTTCACCAGACGTATTGTAAACACAGAAAGATGGGTGATACATGTACGTATACAGTGTATGTACAAAGGGTGGGGTTGCTAGAGTTGGAAAGATTACCGAATCGTGATTCCGAGCAACAGTAATGTAGTGTAGTAATATAAATTTACAATGTAGCACAGTTATATGGCATGTCAGGCCAGGTCTGAGTTCATCAGGGCAGCATGCCGTTTGCTCCCCCCCCCCCCCCGGACTCGCCCAGCCACTTACATGTATGGTGACAGGGCCTTTTCTAACATTATCAATAATAATACTTTACATTTATACCGCGTTTAATACTACGTTTCTAAGCACTACAGTATTTATCCTGGAAGGTACATGTAGTGGAGAGTCTGCATTTTTGAAGTAAGCATCCCGTTCCTTTACATAGCACCATGTAATGGTTTACAAAGTGTTGTGGCGCAATATGCTGCCGATCAAACCAGGAACACCGGGGCGAACCCCTTCTCTTTTATACGATAAGTGCACTGGGTTCTTTTACATGCATTACACAACACACAGGACCTACAGCTTCACGCCCCATCCGAAGGAGGCAGCAATAATGGTTAAGTGTCTTGCTTTAAAAGGACACAAGTGTCTTGACCGGGACTCGAACCCAAACTCTGCTGATCAGAAACACCAGAGCTTGAGTCAGGTGCTCAGCCACGACACGCCACACCATCCTCTTATTTGCACTTGCAATGTTGGATGAGTAAAACAAATAAATACTTGTATTTTACCCCTCGGGAGAAAAAATATATAATACCAATAAAAAATGTAAGTACTTTTAAAGACACATTTGTGTACAAACTTTCCCTTTAAAGGTGTTCTGCTCCTTTAAGCGAGTGCCTTTTAAAGAAAAGACAGATTGACATATTAAATCAATCATAATAATAGTAATAATAACAATCAGCTGATATTCATTGCATTGGAATGCAATAATGAGTCCAGGTTGATTGAATGAAATGACCTCTTGGCTTGAAGCTTGCTCTCCCGATGAAGGAGTGAAAAATCTCAAACAGATTTTGATGAATGTGAAATCGAGTCATCTCAATTAAGCATGTGGACACTATTGGTAATTGTCAAAGATATTCATGTGACTGTTTTTTTCTTTACTTAAAGGCAGGGTGTACTTTTGGTAATAGTCAACAAGGTCAAAGACCAGTATCCTCACTTGGTGTATCCCAACATACATTACATGTGTATGCATAGAATAACAAACCTGTGAAAATTTGGGCTCAATTGGTCATCAAAGTTGGTGTGCTTAATTTTGAGTTAAACATAAGAAGTTTTGTTCTTGTCATGTTTTTTTTTTAGTATTAAAGGCAAGGTACTTTTGGTTATTGTCAAAGTCTAATATCCTCATTTGGTGTATCCCAACATAGCCTATGACTAGAATAACAAACCTGTGCAAATTTGGGCTCAATTGGTCATCAAAGTTGCAAGAAAATAATGAAAAAATAAAATAAAAATGTGTTCTTTGAAATGCCTGAGAAAGGCTTCAAGGTGCTTTAGGGCACTTAAGATTTGCAGAAAATGGTAACTTCAAGGTGCTTCAAGGCGCTTCAATAATACTACTAACAAAACTACATTTCCCAGTGACAGTTCACAACCCTGGCCAAGCGCAATTATTCCTAAAAATTTAAGTCCCGTTTCCAACAGAAAATAAAGAATATCTGCAAAACTGCTTAATATGTAATGTCTGTACAACTGATGAAATACAAAATGTTCATACTGTACAATAGACTGCGGATTCCTCACTGGTCTCAGACTGCTATAATTGAATAGCAAGCCCAGCCACTATAAACCCACCATATTGGATATTTTGTAATTCAATTTCATTGAAACATGGAGCCCTCGGCACAATATCAAAACGTGCCAGACCAGTTTGATCGGCCCACTCTTCAAATTAATAAATCCCAACAATTCGCCTTTGGAAACATACAGTATGGGGGGGGGGGGGAGAGGGGCTAACCTTTAATATGAAGCTTAAATGTAGGGTCATAGATTGGTAAGCACTCATAATATTAATGACCATAAAAACTTACTCGGAGGGAAGCACTGTACAGCTGTTAATTTTGAGAAAGGATTTCCTTTGAAGTAATACGGTTTGGATAATTTTCACCCCAGAATATTTAATCTGAAGCAATTAATGGGTCAATACGCGCATGCTGCATTTGACAGTGGACTTCTTGGTAACCAGTGAAACCGGTTCTTGTTGGCTGTCTTGAATTAATTCACTATGAATATTACAAGACACTGATTGGAAACTGCCTCCGGACTGAGCCCTGTCTTGTGATGAGAATGGGTTCGTGCATTTATTCCCCTACCCATGCCCCCCTTTTTCCGGCCATTTCCTTGAAGTGTTGGCTCATCAGAGAAGCCCATAATCAAGTTTGAATAAAATGTTTATTTCGACATGGAAGGGGAATTGCATATTTACTAATTATTTAAGTCAATGCTACACATGTAAGTACCTTTGAGTACAGCTACAATACGTGTACATGTATACGACCGTACATACATGTACTTACATCAATGTGCAATGTACAAAAAAGGTGCACTGAAATCAAAGGCTCAAATTTCACGGAAATTACCACTCAATTTAGCAAACTCCACAAAAACTACACAGCTATGTGATCCTCCTTGAGATATTTGTACAAGGCAGGCCTGGAATTACATGGAGGCCACGGAGGCCATGGCCTCTGTTGCCCTGGTCTTGGCCTTAATGCCCCTTCAAAAGTTCCCCATAGACTTTAAGATGTTCCAATGGAAGTGCCCTTTGTAAAATGAAAATGGCCTTGCCCTCTCAAAGATGAAATTTCAGGCCTGATACCAAAGACAATGTACATGATCTATACAAATTAATAACACACGTCCAGACATATAATCTTAGTGAATTTTTGACTATGTTATTTTCAGAAAAAATGTCAAGAAAATGATTAAGAAAGAGAAATGTATGAGTTTGTTTTAGAATTGTAGAATTACCTTTTTTCTTTGACCTCTTTCTGTTGCTCTTGTTTGATATGTTTGAGCATTTAAGCAGGTTAAATCGTGTGGCCGTTAGCGGCTGCTTTTGGTGTTTTTGGTATAAGCCACTCGCGGCCGCTATGGTCTATAAAGGGTTAATAAACTTTATGAAATTGGAGCAAATGTAGTAAATGTGCAGCACTCCTTTTAAGTAGAAATATCTAATGTAACGAAGACAGTGATGCCATGGAATGTCTTAGATAGCTGGAACTTTCATTTATTAAAGGGAAAGTGCAAGTACATGTAAATAAAAAAAGACAGCTTGAAAAACATCTTCAATGGAGTACAAAGAAATCCTACATGACGTATTCTAACGACTTCATGCATTTTTAAAATAAAACTGCACATAACTGCCACTGTTTGTGCTGTAAGGCCAGGCAACAGAGCACTTTACAATCACAAGTAACACAAGGACTGTACATTACCGCATCATCATCGCTCGGCACCATGCTCATTGAAGCATCCCTCGGAATCGTCCCCCCATCCGTGCTCTCCGGTCCCCCTCCGCAGGACCTACTCTGGTGAGGCGTGTTCTTGACACGTGGCGTCCTCTCAAAGAGCGGTGAGGGATCGCGTTTGTGGTCCTTCGTGGCCTCCAAGTTGGTTCCCTGGTCGACGATGCTGAAGACGGCATCGGGCGGTGCGTGCCTCGGTGAATCGCTGAGGTTGCTCGTTCTCGAGTCACTCCTCTGGGGTCCACCGGTCTTCCTCTCAGAATCAAACTGGAGAGAGTTGCCGCCCCCTTCAACGGCGGAAAACATGGAGCCCTTGATGTGACTACGGCTGGACCGCGGCGAGGAAAAGTTGGAGCCGTCCGTCTCAGTAGAACTGGAATCCTGGCGTCGAGGGCGTCCTTCCCCCCGCTCTGACGGAAACTTGAAGCTGTCTTGGTTGGCCTCGATGGTCGTGAACATTGACCCCAACGGCTTGCGACCGTGTCGCGGTGAATCAAGGCCTTCGTCGTCTTTCTTCCCCGACTGCGGCTTGTCCTCGGAGAACTGCAGCGAGTTTCCGCCGCCCTCAACGGGCTCAAACATGGAGCCCAATTTACGAGGCACTCTACGAGGGGACTCCCCAAGACTCTGGAAGACTGCACCGGAGTGCTCAGAATTTTGTCTTTCTGCCATTTCAATACTCTGTCCGAGTCTCTGTTCAAAACCGTCCGAGACAAACTATAATTCCAGGGCAAGGAAAGGTTCTGGCAGCCCCCGAACAAAAAGCCTCCGAGAATCCCACAAGCGTATAACTCACCCTCAAAGTGGCACAAAGTACTCTGTTGTTGTTAGTTTGTGTGTCGCCAAACCAATTGCCAGGTTTAAAGCAGCATTATTGGAAAGAGAAAAACAAAATTGGAAAGAAATTCAGAAGAAAAAAAAAAAACATTGTTAGTTCTGCAAGTTGTTCGTTAGTTTTGACAGGGCACTGCACACAAGAGGGTGTTTAGAGACTCTATACGAGGGAAAGATCAGACCCAGAGAGATCAAAAGATCAAGGGTAGAAAGAGAAGTACAGAATCTTGTGGGGGGGACAAACAAATTCAGCAGAATGAACACAAAGGGGTAGGTTTACAACCCAGGTACACAACAGAGTCACCGCACCGGTTGTGAAAAAAAAGGTGTTCCCCGCGCATACAAATTTGTGATCTTTGACAAATCATGGTTCGGAGGTTTTCTTTTCACATTATAATGGCCTTCAGTTCAAATACATACTTCCTCTCCCCACCCCCCCCCCTGTTAATCTGCTTCCAGTCACAGTTTTTAACAGTGAGCCAAAAGGTACAGTGTTATAATCCTGTCTCCATCTAGGTGTTTCTTACACATTGCATAAAAACCAAACTTTCCGCTGTATTGATTTTCGGCCAAACTTTCACAAGATATTATCTTTGCTTTCTTTAATCTCCTTAAAATTGTTATTTAAAAAAAAAAAAAAATTATCTTTTAGTAATAAATTTATCAAACATACGCGAGTTTGACTTGTTGGTCCCAATTTCAACGCTTTCTGTCCGTGAGAAAGGCTCAGGACTTGCTATTTTTCACAAAGCTGTTAAACAAAAACTTATTTCTTAGTAAATTTAGTTTTTCTGCAAAAAGAAAAACTGCACACCGGCTTCTTAACATTATGAATTACACATAGAATTTCCAGGTATTTTTGTGCGGACCACATTTTGGGGCTGACCAAGTTTTCAAGCTTAACCAAGGTTTTGTGCTACCACATTTTTTGCAATCACCAAGTTTTCAAGCTAACCAAGTTTTCGTGCTAACCAAGTTTTTGAACTTACAATAAGGTGCTCGAATGGCTTTCGCAGGTACCCATTTATACCCCTGAGTGAAGAGAAGCAATTATAGTAAAGCATCTTGCTGAAGGACACAAGTGTAATGACCGGGACTCGAACCCACCCCAGAACTTGAATTTAACTTGGGCTAAACTGCTTGGCCGAGACACACCACAAAAACAGTGGACAATACAGTGCTCTGCAGAGCATTCTTTTTTGTTCACAAAACCAGTGCAGCACTATGTTAGAATGACCCACTACAGTTTGCTAATTGCATTACCCCTTCAGAAGATCAAGTGCTCTACATGTACTACAAGTATTTTAACTTTTTGAAAAAAATAAATAAATAAACAATGAAGAGTACACACATATTAAACTGGCTCAGTACACGTTTGGTCATTGGAGCCTACTGATTGTGTTAATCATATATAAATGTAGGGTGTACATGTACATATGTACATACCGTACAATAAAACTAGCCTGTGAAAATTTCACTTCAAAAGGTGGTCGCATTTTTTAAGATATCACCAAAAAACCGAAGCGAATATTTCCACGCAGGAAGAATAATCCCCATAGGAATACACAGTCTGAGAAGTGTTTCTGACCGCTTCTCAGATTCAAATTTTGGGGAATAAAAAGTGATATTTTCCATAACCGTAATACTTCGAAGTTAAAAGTTTCTCAAAATTCATTGTACTACCCAACGCTGCTGTACTTCTTACCAACTAATTTTTATTGCCATTCATTTGCAGAGTCATTACCAAACGTGTACTGTGCCTTTTTCAAATAAACTGAATATTTAAGTAAATGAATAATCTCATTTCACAATGATCACTTTTGGGTCATGCATTCAACCACCATCACAACACAAGGGTTTTTAACATTGATGCCTAGGGTACAGATTTACTCAAAGTAATCGCTTCAAAATCAAAGCAAAACAGAACAAAACAGAATAATTACTAAGTAAACTCTACTGAATGAGCAATATAAATTCTACAGAGCGATCACAATATTCATTCTACAGAATGATTACAAAATTCTACAGAATGATTACAAAATTCTACAGAATGATTATTAACGTCTACAGAATGATCACAAAACACATTCTACAGAATGATCACAATGTGCACAACCGTACAATGTACATGCCTACATTGTACATGTGCAAACATACCACAAGTACATGTACATACAAAAAGTGTAACTTTCGCTTTGCAAAAGCGCACACTAGCAGCCATGCTACAGATGGGAAATCGTGTTTAGCCAAAGATGGCAACAAAAATTAAAGGAAGAAACAAACAAAGATAAGGTTAATGTGAAAATCACCGGCCAAACAAAATAAGTATCATCTGCTGTCAACACAGCAGAGAATACAAACGTATTGTTTTATCTGTACTATGCAAACCACAAACCAAAATGATCAACAGGATCATCTCACAGCATACATGTACATGTAGTGTTAGCCAGAGGGGTGTCTGGGTGTCTTTTGGACACCCTGTTTTAAATTTGGACACCCTGTTTTAAATTTGGACACCCTGTTTTAAATTTGGACACCCTGTTTTATCTTTCATTTACATGTAAATGTATTGTAAGTTAACAATTTGGACACCCAGTTCTGAAATTTCCAGCAAATTTGGACACCCTTTTACCAGATCCTGGCTAAAACCTTGTCTCACAGTGCGCGCAAACACTGAAAACTTGCCAACCTTTTTCTACACTATGTATGAAGCATGGCAAACGGTAGCACTGTATTGTAAATAGCCTGTGTGCACCGAGTTGTCTTATAACACCATAGTCACTGTATGATGCACATTAAGAATATTCAATGTGGACCACCACCAGACATTATTTAATTTGATGCCAATTGAGACCAAGAAGACCATCTTCCTTCATAGAAGACGAGGCAATACCAGATGGTAACTTGCTTCTGAGAGCTCTGGGTGTGGCACAACTCATGATGGTCTACTGTTTAGTATATGTACACAGTGTACAGCATCACTGACATTATGCATGCATTTTGATAAAATAGATTGTTGCACATGAAATTGTGATGAAATTGAAGAAATGGGTTCTACTGATTTAAGCAGTTTATTGGTTTAGTTTGGTTTAACGTCTGAATTCAGAGTAAAGACATTAATGCAGAATGCAAGAGAACAGGATAAAATAGGTTATATTAATATTATATAATTGTTCTCTGCTTCTCCTTTTGGATTTATATGTTTTCGTTTGTGCTTGTTTATGCCTCTGATCAAACGTGAGGTGGCCCACTTTGCTACTTTCAGTAACCGCATCACTCATTTTTGGCCAATATCACTACATCGCCATAAATTTGCCATTAGGGAAATAATACTAAAATGTAGATGAAGTAATCGCGTAAAAATGTGCGAGTGCTGCAATCTTATCAGTTTGCAAGCTGCAAAGATATTGCTTCAAACGTCAATTTGAACTTTTAGAACTTCATGCCCAGGTCATCGGCGAGGGGGAAACTGCCCCTAAACTTATCCCAAACCCCGAACCAAGTTGGCTATACAGTGTATCACTAATCTTTGATTGAAAGAGTGTTGAGGGATACATGTAAAACCATAAACCTAACCATAACATAACACAAACCCTAACCCCTAACCACAACCCTTACCTCTAGCCCTAACACCTAACCCAATCCAAACTCTAGCCCCTAACCATAACCCTAACACCATACCCTTAACCCTAACCCTTAACCATAAACCCTAACCCTTAACCCTAACCCTTAACCCTTTAAAACCATTAACCCTAACCCTTAACCATTAACCATTAACCCTAACCCTTAACCTTTAACCCTAACCCTTAACCATTAACCCTAACCCTTAACCATTAAACCCTAACCATCAACCATAACACTAGCCCTAACCCTTAACCACAACCCTAACCCTTAACCATTAACCATTAACCCTAACCCTTAACCATTAACCCTAACCCTTAACCAATAAACCCTAACCATCAACCATAACACTAGCCCTAACCCTTAACCCAAACCCTAACCCTAACCCCTATCCATAACCCTCCCTAACACTTAACATAACCCCAACACCCAACCCTAACCTTAACCCCCTACACAGAGAGCACAGTGCCAGACTCGCTCTTAGAATATTTGTGCGACAATTTGCTCAAGGCGGCTCTCATGGTTTCATCCCACAGTGGATTAGCGAATACCGAGCGACAGGCGTCAAAAGATCATATCTGTTTAGAGGCAAGTCTAGATCAATGATCAACAAACTGCTGCTGGCAATGACTAAAACACAGAACAAGCAGCTCTGCATAATGGCACAAATATTTAGAAATATCGTGTGAAATCGCAATAAATCACTTTCGTTTAGAACGGTAAAGTTTTAACAGATGCAATAATTGCACTGGGAATGAAGGATAATAATTTGGTTTAACCCTAAACCAATACAATAATCACTCTACACATTATGCCTCTCTTAATATTTATGCATTATGACATCATCATTGTAATCCAAAACGAGGCTACAGGTGCGGCACCAATTGGTGATCACAGATTTCGCGGCTGTGAATTGGTAAAAGAAAAATGGGGCTATGTACATGTACTGGATCAATGTATTGGTGGCACAGCACAGCATGATGATGTCATGCATAAATATTAAGAAAGGCATTATACATGTACTCAGTACTTTTCCTGGCTCTTGCGGACAAAAACAAACCCACAGGAATACTACTCCTACCAGTGGGATTCGAACCCGGGACACCGGCACTTTAGAGCCGATGCCCTGACCACTAGACCACCCGACATACCAGAGTATCATTGAATCACAAAGCTCTGCATTCAATTATACCAAAGTCTACCAAAACTATGAAGCAATATGAAACAGGCAGTTGAAGTTTATGCCTTTACTGTATTACTCCCAAAGTTCAGAAAAATTATCATCTTCAAATAAATCTGACCATCTGTGCGACATTCACAAAGGTCCCTCACATCCAAAATGTGTTTCTCGTTAAAACAGCCACAAATGTTTACCATCAATGTGGCATGTGTTTGCATCCATGATTGGTGTCAGCTGTCATAAATCAAATGCCAAACACACATAATACACCTATCATCAAGTACATGAGTTTGTGATACCGTTACTTGCGTAGCCAACCCTGGCAAACGTTTGAGGGAATACGTGTACATGTGCAATGTACACTCCATGAACCTCTGCTTGGGAGTAAGGCTTTAAAAAAGAAAGATAAATCCCAGGGTCAGAGTACAGGTAAATTTCATAGCACTGCTTAATGGCCGATTTTGTGCTTTCTGGGCCGCCCATTTTCTTGCTCACCTGTGATACGCTTACAAATTTGTCTGCTACAGTAAGCACGAAAATTTGCTAACCGTTAAGCAGCGCTTTGAAATTAGCCCCAGGTGTGAAACGAAGTCAAACGTGCTCTTCTAGTGTCTGTCAACACTGTACGATGACACCATGCCATGCAACACACATCCCATTCCAACATGCAACGGATAAAACAACAGGCAACACAACACATCATGCAGTGAACAGGTGATGACAACCTCCTTCCTAACCCCCCATCCTCCATTTTATTTATTTTGTATAATACTCTGGTTGTGAAGCCAAGTACTCTCAGAAAAGCAAACTTAATCACTATACTAGCCAAGAACCCCATGGAGAGAAGACAAGGAAGAAAGTGTTGGTTTTAGATGCAGCAGGAACACCCCAGAGAATGAGTCCAGGGACAACACACACGCACCATCAGTTATGGACTGAAAGCCCCAATCCACATAGTGCCCCCAGTGGGATTCGAACCAGGGTCCCACAGGTGGAAGGTGAGGAGAGATACCACTGTGCCAACCCGACCGCCCATCCATGTGCTCATTCCTACACTGTCCCCATCATACTCTACCCAAGTGGATGCAAACAACATTTCAACTCATGTGGCAACGGCATCATGAGAAAGTTTAACAGGCCAGAGGAGGATGCATGCCTGGAGTTTCATCTTTGAGAGGGCAAGGCCATTTCACAATATTGCTGAGGCCACTTCCATAGGAAATGCTTGTGAAGTCCACGGGAATCTTTAGAAGGGGCTCCAAGGCCAAGACAAGGGCAACAGAGGCCATAGCAACCGTGGCATGTGCGTAATTCCAGGCCTGGGATACCCCTGGCCATTGCCTTGGTGCCCCCTTAAAATTTCAGTACACATTTGAATTCCCCTCAAGGAAAAACTGTCTTGCCCTTACAAGATAGAAACATCAGGCCAGGGTTTTGGATATGAACACATTGTGCCCAGAGCTTTGAATGAAAGAGGGAAGGGAAACAACACCAAGTTGCTGCCTGGCAACCAGTCTGCTGCGCAACTGTCAAACATATTTTAACCTTGGGCTCAATTAAAGCAGCAAGACTTTGATTCTTTCACTCATTAGAAAAGCATACAAATGGTACATTCACATCTTCTAGTTTTCAAGACTATTGACCCAATTCGTTCGATGTACTTTACATTCTTTGAATCAAAATAGGGTAAAGTATTTGCCATAAAAAAAATTAAAATGTTTTTGAAGGGGAAGTTGGGCAGGGCTTGAATTTGACACTGGACCGCAGGCCCGAGGCCAGTGATTTTAGCATTAGGCCAGTAAACTCATGACCGGACAAGTCCGGCAGTCTTGTGTTTTCAATTCAATAACAATTCATGTACCTCACTCTAAAATATCTTGAACAGAAACAAACTATGTTCAAATGTTGACTTTTAGTAATGATTTGAATATACCCTTAAAGACAAATGAGGTAAATCTTCTCATTGCTTGTTCAATTAATTGATGCAAGTTGAACTGTGAAAGGAAGTCTGTTTTTCAGTTTGAGTCTGGTCTTGTAAAATTATTTCTGGTCCAGTAAACGTATTGAGATACAAGTCCTGTGGTCTTGTGAATTTTTTCCCAAAAATCAAGCCCTGTTGGGTATTCTTTAAAAACTCTGTTTGATTCGAGGTGTGTGTTTCAATCGATGCCTTCAAGGTTCAGTTTGTAATGTTCTTTACATTCTTTGAATCAAGATAAGGTACACCATTTCCAATATTGGTAAACCTGCAGTCTGTTTCTTTCATCCAAGAGAAGGTGCAGCATGTGTGATATTTGTAAACAAAAATTGCTGTATTGTAGTTATCATCAGGCCTCGAACTTCGTGTTCAAAAGGGCACGGCAATTTCCCCAAAATGAAGGGCACCCAATGAGGAAAATTTGATTTTAATTTAATGTTTTTAAGGGCACCCACAGCAATTGCTGTGATGCCGTGGCAAAATTTGAGGCCTGCATCATCCACGATCAGATTTGGTTGCCTTAGTTTGTGATTCAGATTTTGTGTGATACTGCGCAGTGCATTTTTGGCGATGTGTACCAACTGAATGCAAAAATGGCAGCCAATGGGCAGACAGTAGCCAGGTGTAACATCAGTGCAAGTACAGGAACAGTTGGAATAATAATAATGTGGGAGGCTAACAGTCCTTACTGGCCTCTGAGAAGCTGAATTGCGAATGACGCGGGCTACAATGTGTTCAAGTCGCAGGCATGCAAGGGCGCCTTTGGCAGCCAGCCACATCGACTCATCATATATGACCACGGAACACAGCCTGAAATCGAAAGTGTTTGATTTTTTCCGGAGGGAGGAAAACCGGAGCGCTCTACTCACATGGCCTTAGCCGGGAATCGAACCAGGGACACAGTGGTGAGAGACTGAGAGGCGAGCGCTTAACGCATAAACCGACTATGCCACCCAACCATGTACATCATAGAGCAGCAACCAGAAAGAAGCCAAACACAATGTACATGATGCCTACAACCAATGGTGCAGTTATTAGTGAGCATAAAACCACTACATGAGTGGCACACAAAATCTAAATTTGCGAGCATGCACACATGTGTAGATACTGTACATGTACAAATAAGAATTTTACAAGTACATTACAAGTACATGTAAGTAGAATTTCTTTCCTGCACGTGTCCCTTGTGCATCGTACTTCACTTTACAAAGAAATCGTCGTTTACACAATGCAGAAATTTGGCGCCAACCCTTGTAAGTAGAGAATGATGGCTGAATCATGTGTACAACGCCCCAGTTATATAAATGCCATGAAACTATGCCACGTTTGTTTCTCTCATCTAACCAAATGGTTTTGGGTTTTTTTTTGCCATTATAATGTACCAAAAAAGAACAATACAAAAAATGTAACCTTTTCACAATGTTTGCACGATAAACATTGAACATCTTGTTAAAAAGAATACACAAATTTATACAGCGTACATGCACGTAGCTTTTTGTAGGACATGGCTCTTGAATTTGAAAAGTAGGAGATGGAACGAATGTAACCTTCCAGAAACAGATGAAATGGCCATTGTTTTTTAATCAAAGGGCAGAATACACTCAGATACCATTTGCATAATAATGTAAACAAACTTGTGTTCAGCTGATGTTTCAAACAATACCACTTGGACTAGACTGGTACTGGTATCTCAAACCGCCTTTATGCAGAACTACAGGTTGGAACTTAAATTGATATCAAATCATCCCTGTCATTTTCTAAAAAAACGAACTCGCCTCTATCATAATCAAGTGATCAAAATCATTAGACATAATCAGCGAAATCTCGCCGAGGTTAAACTCACCGGTTATTGAGACAACGTGATCTGGTGGTCGCTGTGTGCATACACCCCTTTCCTCGCACACACAATACTATGCAATGTATTTAATCTACTCACTCAATGCAAAATTCCGTGTGTAGTCACATGGAGGCTAGTAAAAAAAAGCCTCGTTGGTCAGAGCACATGGGGCAGTCAAGGTGCGTGCACATCACCCCTCTTGCAATACTACGATCCCCACTTAATGATATTATAATGCACCGTCTCACTTGATGCTGATCAGAGGGAGAAGTGGGATTCTTCATTAACATAATGTATTACCGTGTGTGCAGGTTCTATTTGTTGTGTGAATGCATAATGAATGACCATATGGTCTACGTGGGGGTGCTTGTACAGCGAGTGACGGGTGGTACACTCATTGATGACAGAACTGATGGGGTAGGGGGCAGAGGAGGGGCAGAGGGGGGTGGAGGAGGGGGGTGAGGGTACTTTAGGAGGGGGGTATGGCTACATTGTACTTGCTTGATAGCATAATGTATGACCATATGGTCTAAATGGGGGTACTTGTCAAGCGAGTGACAGTGGTACACTCATCAATGACACATGTAGAACTGATTGGGTGGGGATGGAGGAGGGGGTAGAGGGGTAGAGGAGGGGGGTGAGAGGGTGGGTACTTTGGAAGGGGGAAGTCAAGGTATGGCTACATTGTTCTTGCTTGATTGCATAATGAATTGCCATGGGGGTGCTTGTAAAGCGAGTGACGGGTGGTACACTCATCAATGACAGAACTGATGGGGTAGGTGGGAGGAGAGGGATGAGAGGGACGAAGGAGGGGGGTAAAAGGGTAGGGACTTTGGGAAGGGGGAAAGTCAAGGTATGGCTACATTGTACTTGCTTGATTGCATTATAATGTACAATATAAGACCCTAGTACATACATGTAGGTCATGTAGCAGACCTCAAATGAATTTCATCGTTGAGAGGGTACGGGTTATTTTCATTTCAAAGAGCACTTCTATTGGAAAGTCAATGGGGAAACTTTTGAAAGGGCACCAAGGCCAAAACCAGGGCAACAGAGGATATGTGCACAGTATGCAAATCCAGGCCTGCATTAAAGTGCAGAGCGAGGTCATTGCTGTACATGTAGTTGTGCAGTTGTGGGGGGGGGGGTAGGGGGAGTGATGGGCTGAAGAACCTGTTTGATTGATTGTCCGGTTTGACCCTATTACAGGAGTTGAGGCTACATCTTCCAATGAGGCAGCTCATCCCTAATGAGGTTGGTTGTATTAAGGCTTAAGATTGATTGGTAGGAAAATGTAATGTACACCAAACAATCTCTCAGGTTAATGAACAGGTGGAAGAACATTGGATAGTGGTTGACTGATGGGTGGCATTTAGATTTGATGTGCTTGAGTTTGGGGGGGGGAGGAGGGACACTTGAACAAATGCTTTTACATTTATGCACTTCAATGCTGCCATAAATAACAAGAATAGTACAAAAAGTTACATAATTAAACTGATATGAACAACAAAATTTACAAATTGATATTTATGTACATAGTGAACAGAAATTTTAAAAAAGGCAACATCTACATGTAGGTCCGGGTGAAGTAACAGCTTTTGTACGCCAGCCTATATGGGCGGACAGACAAAAGACAGACACACATGAAAAGACAGCACATTAGGGTGTAAGACAATAATCAAGGCCATTGTTATTAACCCTACTATACAACATAATTACATACAGTATTTTAGCATGTAATTTAAAAATGTAAAAATGAGTTTTTAGTTTAGTTTTCTAGTAATAATAGAATGAGTAGGCCTATTAGTGGACAAGACTTTTTGCTTCCTTTTAATTAAAAGAGGTTGTTGAGAGGGATACATGTATAGTAGGGCATGGAGGTCCTCCATGTTAGGTAACAGGTTCAGGCAGAGAGCTTTGCATAGAGCAAGGACTTTTGGTTTTATTCAGTAAGAATGACTTGAAGATCGCTGATGCACAATGAGGTGTCATCCACTCAACACTGACCACGTCAAGTGGTTCTTAGGGATGTACATTCAGATATGATGGAGGAGTGATTCACATGGCCTTTGAAGAGAGCTGGTTTCATGATTTTAGAGCATTGGAGCGACACTTGGCTCTGATCTCATCATGTTGAATCACGTGCTTGGCCTTCAAGGGGGACTGTGGTCATGATCGTAGCCGGCCTGTGGCTGTACTTGAACTCTCACCCAGTCACTGCACGCGCGCGCACTGGCCGTATCAGATTTATATGGCCAGCGAATGCCGATGCGAAGTGCATTTTAACGTCACAGCTCTGTTTTCGCTGCGAACGTCTCGCAGGAGTTGAGCACAACTCATTCTGTTGCGAATTGTTCGTTGCGAATTTGTGACGTCAAAATTCGCTTCGCATTTGCATTCGGAGGAAGTATGAACCGGCATGAGAGTTCAGAATTCCATGAACAGCCACAGGCCAGCTACGATCATGACGACAGTCCCACTTTATTCACAGGTTTACAACCAGATACAATAACAACACAAGTGGCATGGCTGTCTGTGAACGGTCCCCAGTCGAGTGTCGCTAATAAGGGGACAAACGCCACTGTTTCTAGACCCCGGATAATAGACAACCATTTTTTTTACGGCCATTTGCATAAAGTCCTGGACCAGGACAAATAATGCGGAAGTGTGTCACGCTGGTGCTTCCTAAGGTTGCTTCATCACTATTGATCACAAAGAGGCTGTGATGCGTACACAAATTAACACCTTGCATAATGTACATGTTGAGTAGCTAGTGTCTGACCCAGAAATGATGGCACATGTTTGCCGCTTGGTTTCATCACAGCACTATACAAAAAAAATGTGTACACAATATATTTTCATTGATACGGCACAAACGTTCGAAGCACCCCCCCTGCATGTTTCACTGGAGGTACAGAATAAAACAGTGTGATCTCCAATCCCCCCCCCCCAGGCAGAAGTGTCAAAGCCTTTGTTATCCACCGTTATCTTCTCACCCTAATTGCTCTCTTTACGCAGAGAAATTCACAAAGGCCATTAGTCACATGGCTCGCTGACAGGGCGATGACTTATTATGCAAATGAGCAAAGAGTGACAGGTTGGGCATGTGAATATTTAACTCGATTTGACCTCATGAATAATGCAAAGCCAATTAGTTCCAAATCTGTCAACTTTAACCAGCATTACACATGTTAATGATTACACATGTTAAAATGTATGTACTGCATAGTGTTAGCCAGAGGGGTGTCTGGGTGTCTTTTGGACACCCTGTTTTAAATTTGGACACCCTGTTTTATCCGTCATTTACATGTAAATTATGTATTGTAAGTGAACAATTTGGACACCAAGTTTTTAAATTTCCAGCAAATTTTGACACCTTTTCACCAAATCTTGGCTTAAACCTTGATGTACTGTATGATTGTAAGTCCTTCTGCTGCACTGAACCCTCAGTGTTGTGGTGTTTAGATTCCTTATTTGAAACTGTTTCATACTTGAATACATTGCTAATGCATTCAGCCCTCTCAGAGAGGTGTGTGCAGTCAATTCACTCATACATGTAGATCATTCCTAATTAACAAAGGTCCAAATTGACTGTCATCCCTGTTGATAGAGCAAAGAGAGTTAATTACATTTAAATGAATAGAGTACTTGTTTATTTTTTTTAAAGAAGAAGGATTTAAACAATCCGTAATGTTTCAATCTAAACATAAAAATATTAATGTAACTATTTTTCTGTGATATTTTCCTAATGATTTTTGTTTCATGTATTTTCTGGGTACATAATATTTACTGGTTACTTACATGTCAATAAGTTTTAAGAAAGATAAGAAAGAAATGTAATATTATTTTGTTTTTGTTCTTCGGAAACCAAAATAATGATGTTGAAGGATTGTAGGTTTCAACGCTCAATGACCTAATTCAAAGTATTGTTTCATTTGATCTCAGCTGAATTTAATCACAAATTCAGCCTGAGTGTGATCAAAGTCATTATTATTTGGGATTTTGTATGAGTCGTCTTTCAGAGAATACATTTTCTGGGTACATACAACATTTAAAAAAGACTGAATAACGGGTGGAGCTCTCTTCTTGGTTGATTAGTACAGGGCTCGCCCTTAACACTAGCCCGGCGTACACTGTTTAGTAAAAACTGCTATGGGCTAGTAAACACCACTTCTCAACTTGCCCTGTGGGCTACTAAAAACTGTGCAACCTACTGTTTATAATGCTCATATTGTTCCTTTTTCAGATGTAAATAATACATTTTAAAATGTGTTTATTTATTTATGAATGTGTAAATGTAACTTCATTTGACCATACTGGCTGAGATCAGAAAGATACATTAATGACATTTCATGTTTAAAATATTGGCTACTAAAATTTCCTGGGGACAAGTATATAAGGCAATGTTTACTAGCCCGGTGGGCTACTTTACAAAAAGCTTAAGCGCAAGGCCTGTAGTACATGCCTGGATTTTTGTCTTTGAGAGGGCAAGGCCGTTTTCATTTTGCAAAGGGCACTTACACAATTGAAAATCTGAAATTCATGGGAAACTTTTGAAGGGGCACCAAGGCCAAGACCAGGGACAACAGTGGCCATGGCCTCCCTGACCTCTGTGTCTGTTACAGACTCTACATCACAACAAATGTAAAAATGGAGGTTTGGACAGTATAAGGGTTAAACGTCTTTCTTTCTTTGATGGTCGGTTTAAAATTCGAAATTTTGAAAGTAAATGCAGCCCTGACATACATGTACTTCGTCCTAGCAGGGCAGCTTTTTGGTTGACAGAGCATCTCACCGAGGGAAATTAAAATGTTTACAGTGTAAGGGGCACCAAGGCAATGATCAAGGGCATGAAGGCGATTGCCTCCATTGCTTCTGTGAAGTGCCAAACCTTCGGTGATCCATGAATAAATCCTGAAATCAGAACAACACCTGAAAAAGTCCCAGGCCTGCAGAATTGCATTTGCAATTATCTCCCAATTCCACATGAAGAGAGAAAATTTTTAAGCTACTTTACACGCGTAGTTTGTGTCAAAATTAAGTATGTCATCACAACGTCAAACCACACATTTCTGCCTGAGAAATCAGTGATTCATCCATTAAGCGCCGTAATCATTTCTATTTGTTCAGACTGTTATGTCAGGTTTGCCAGACACTCTCTTTGTCTGCAAAGCCCGTACAGAATCTGTGGGGTCCACATCAACACCCTTAAAGATGCAATTTAATTAATATTATGGCCCCTGAACAAGCACAAGCCGGAGGCCACCCTACAGACGCGGCTGGCCAATCAGAGCGCGGGGTCTGTGGCACGAGCCAGATGCCATGCCGGTCCGGGGAGCACTTGTGAGCACGCTCTGTCTGTAGGGACATTGCATTACATTACATACAGTGATTCATGCATAATTTATTATTGATCCGGAGTCTGGCATTTGATCACTGAAATCAGGTGGAAGGGGTTTGCTTAAAGGAACATTACAGAATTGTTTTTTGCTAACAAAACAGTTGCTGGCAGTGTAAGCACTTTATGTAATCCACCATACATAAACTGACAAACCTGTAGAAGTTTGAGATCGATCGGCCATCTGGGTCACGAGAAAATAGTGAAAAACCGATTACACATTTTGCATGAAATCATATAGATTCAACAAATGAATAAAACGCTCACTGAGCGATAAACTCCAATCGGAAAATTAGTTTATTCATTTCTCATCAAATATGGCATTTCAGACAGAAATATTTCAAGGGATGTTTTCCCTGGTATCATCATCATTAGATCGTGTAAGTTTTATGTAAATCTGTGAGCAAAGAGTATATTTTACAAGTTTTTTTCTTACCAATTCTGTAATGTTCCTTTAAAGGCAGTGGATACTTTTGGTAATTACTCAAGAAATACATTACCATGATAACTTACATGTACTCAGTAAGGAGCACCTGAGATCTGCTGATTGTAGAAACATTGTGAGAAACTGACTCCCTCTGAAGTGATGTTGTTTTTGAGAAAGAGGTAATTTCTCAGTGAAATACTTGAATCTGAGAAAAGGCTTCAGGCATGAGGCCTTTCTCAGGCATTTGAAAGCACACAATTCTATGCAACGTGGGTGTTTTTTCTTTCATTATTTTCTTGAATCTTTGATGACCAATGGACCTCAAATTTTCACAAGTCTTACACCAAGTGAGGATCTGACAATTAACAAAAGTACCCTGCCTTTAAAACTGTGAAAAAAAAAAAAAAAAAAAAAAAAAAAAGGACAAGAACAAAACTTCTAATGTTTAACTCAATATTTAGCACTACCCCAAATGTACCCTTCAAGTTATAAATGTCTAGTTCCCTTGAGTGATTGATTACAAACATATGTAATCATTGACGCGCAAAACCAGTTAATTTGGGGAACAGGGGACAAAAGGGAAGGGGGGGGCAAGCTTAAATTTATGAGGGGAAAAACATTCAGTTTTCAATGAAATTTTACACTGCTGAAAAAGCATTGACTTCAAAATTAGACAATAACCAACCAAGGTTTTAGCCAGGATTTGGTAAAAGGGTCATCCAAACTTACTGGATATTTAAAAACTGGGTGTCCAAATTGTTCACTTACAATACATTTATATGTACTATGTAAATGACAGATGAAACAGGGTGTCTAAATTTAAAACAGGGTGTCCAAAAGACACCCAGACACCCCTCTGGCTAACACTATGTGACCATTTTACACTAGTGTTACTCTTGAGCTGGGGTAAGGCGAGCATAATTTCATTGAAGAGGGTGCAATGGTTTGGGGATATTTATTCAAAAAGTACAGGTTCGGACACAATGTAGACTATTTCCTTCTCCCTTTGGTGACTGCTTTACATGTACTTCTTCAAAGAAAACTTGAAGGCTCAAAGAGATTTTGAGAAAATCCTCAAATCAGGACAAACAACTCAAAACCTCCAGCCTGAAAACTTAGTGTTTTTCAGGTTTCTATGGCAATCTAAAAGAAGAGAACAACAAGGATATCAGCTGATAGCTAAAAGATGCATACCGTGGTAGGCCTTTAACATGTATTGCCGATTCTAAAAATCAATGCAATACATTTCACACTACGCACATTAATGTCTTTATTGATCTAATGTGATGCCGTCTGATGGCGGGAATGAAGCCTAAAAGTAAAGCTGGATTAAATAAGCTCTAAATCAATTACTATTGATTTTCACACGGTTTATTTATTAGCAGCTTACAGTAGCAGTAGAGTGGAGAGACTTAAACACTATTAAAATTCCTGGTAGAGTATCAACTCTGGTTTCAAAGTTGATGATCCTCAGGCCTGATATTTCATGGAGGCAACAGAGACAATTGCCTCCATGCCCCTGGTCATTGCCTTGACGCACCTTCAAATGTTCCAGTTTCAGGCCTGATATTTCATGGAGGCAACAGAGGCATTTGCCTCCATGCCCCTGGTCATTGCCTTGGTGGTTGGCAAAAATATGGGGTTTATGAAAAATTTAAGCATTCTCACCACAAGTTTTAATTTTGTTTCAATGTTAATTTTAACAAGCTTTATCCGTGTAAATTATACTTTAGGCCTATATTATGTATTTATTTATATCCCTTATTTCCCTCTTGGATTACTTGATGTGCTTTTGTGGATTGCTTTTATAGTCCCGTCCTGCATGTGCTTGCATTTTGCTGCAGTCCTTCAGGTTTACTATTTCGCCACTGGTAATAATGACTGTGCCCCATCTTGTTTTTGACTCAGAGGACCACAATGGAAACAAGTCTTTGACTTTTTTAGTGTTAGTATACTGTTACCAGCTCAGTAAACAAATTTCTTTTCTTGCTGTTTTTTGCCCATTTGTCTATTTTGAATCTGTTTGTATGTTTTGTAGTTTGCCAAGTAGATCAACCCACAATCTAAATACATGCTTGATGTGTCCTAGTGGGATAGTAAAGGCACTGAATTGTCTTTAAATGGTTAGCAATTAATCAAACAAAAAATTAAAATGCAAACAAACTACGACTCATACATGTCACAAGAGGGCTCATGTCACTAGGTTGCAGAACCAGTCTTTTATGCTAACAATGCAGCCTTGTGAGCAATGCAGCAATCTAATGCAAACAACAATCTAAATGTACACGTACAGTATTCAGCTAATTATGGATAATATTGCGCTTCAATGCAATAAGGTTGTAACTCCAATTTCTGCTTTTATTTTGTGTAAATCACTTGTTAAGGTTCGAGGACGTTTTAAACAATCACTGGTTGGTCAAGACAAGTCCACTTAAGTACACAATGTACGTGTAGGAATGATAAAGAAATTGATAATAAAAACAATAAAAGTTATGTCTACACTTAATTACAGTACCTATAATTTATAAAACAAGTTTTACAGCTAAATTACCAGGATAATTGTTGATAAGACATTGTTGCACAGACAAGACACACGGTTTTAGATTGGTCAAAAGGTCGTATATCTAGATGATACTACTGTGTTGCACAAACCTGCATCATGTGCAATCAATGGGGAAATAACGCCATATCCTCTGATGGTACAATCCTCAGAGGTTCACTTCATGTGCTTTTTAAAATTACAGCATGAACAGTCAGTTGTTTAAAACACTCAAACAAAGCACGTAATTGGGACAAACATCCCTCCATTACATTACAAGTTTTTTTCCGTAGGTAAAAAGGGTATGTTTTGCGTTTTGTTCAAAGATTTCTTTATCTTAGTGTGTTGTTTACATGTCCACGTATTGCCTGGGTAAATTTAAGCTTAATTAATTAACGATTGACGTATGCTACCCTGAAAGACTTTGCGAGTACACGTCAAATTTATAAACACCTGGAACAACTTCAGAGCATCCTCTTTTTGGTTGGGGTCAGTTAACCAACTGAGGTGATGCATAACACGCCCCCGGACACTCCACTGTGTAGCATGCACAAGGGATTAGTGTGTAATACCCTGATTACAGACCTTCGTTTTTATTTTGTACAAACAAGAATTACGAGACATTTATAGGCAGCCACCATTGTTTAAGTCCCCTCATTCCACAAAGCGAAAGTAGTAGTCCCGGCCGATTTCCTACATGTACCTTCTGCCCAGGTAGTACATGTACATACTTACATAGTACCTAATAAGCAGGACAGTTCTTTTCAGAACTGAGAAGTCTCCTGAATACTGAAAATCTACTCCGCGGTAGTATAACAAATAGCAAGACAAGTTCTCTAAAGAACAAATTCTACACAGCAAAGTAGATATTATGGTGTTACCGCAAACCGAATACAGAACAATTAAAACAACAAATTAAATCCTACTACTGTAAAATACAATTTACAGTTGGCAGATTTCGGCCTGTCGGGTAGCAGGAAATATATGTTTTGGCCCAACTATGACAACTTTATTTTATTATTACGGTTTAAAACGTTTAAAACATACTGATAATCCTCCAGAACACACCCACACAAAAGAGACATTCCAGCAGAGAGCCCCAACAGAGTCAAGTGTACATCACACAACGTCATTACTTAAAGGTATTGTACACTTTTGGTAACAACTCAAAATCAGTGTCCACATTTTGTGTGATTAAACATATGCATGAACAAACAAACCTGTGAAAGTTTGAGCTCAATTGGTCATCGAGGTCACGAGAAAATAGTGAAAAGAGATCTTATGTTTTTCTGTTTTTTCAAATTATCACACGCGATAATTACTATTGTTTTACTCGTTTCTCAGAAACGATAGCATTTTAGGCAGAAATATTTTAAGGAACCCTTTCTACCATTACTTACTTGTAAGTTATGTGTGAATCTGTGAACATTATGTTTTTCGATCTTACCAATAGTGTACAGTACAGGGCCTTTAAAGGCAAAATATAACTGTGGTTTTAAAACTAGAACCGTTCGATTGTTTTAATCCTATATAAATGTATTAAATATAATAAAGCTAACCTGTGACAATTTCATTTCAAAAGCTGGTAGTGTTTTTTGAGATTCCGCCAAAAATCTGGAGCGGTTATGTAAACGCTGGTAGAATAATCCGTAGTTGGAATAATCTGAAACGTTTCTCAGATTGAAATGTCTTTGAATCCCTCTCTCTTAAACTGCATTCCTTTGAAGAGAATTGTTTCTCAAAATGTTATACATTATCAACAGCTGCAGTGCTCTTTATCAAGTAAGTTTTTTTATGGCCATTAACCTTTAGACTAATTACCAACAGTATACCCTCCCTTTAAATTTTTGACAGCATTCCTGTGACTGAAAGCTGCAATACCAAGCTGGTGTTATTTCACACTCACTGAACTCCAACAAGGTTTTTCTAAAGCGTCACCATGACCCCCAGAACAAACAGCACTGACAAATCACCCCGTTTTTCCCACCGCCGACAAAGGAGGAAATTATTTTCCACAGGGGTGGATCGATTTAGAATAGATCCCCTCTGGCATGAAATGATTAGGACTCGGGGAAGAAGGTTGTTACAGTGCCTGCCCCTGGAGCTCTGTATTTTTACGAACAATAAAAGTAACAGCAGTGTATCAATAATTTGTAAGCCAAGAAACACCTCTTTAAAGTTGGTAAGCACAAAATGCGCCGAGTGAGCTGAAATGGGTTACCTGTTTAAAATGTACTTCCACTACCCATGTGTTTGACTCATGGTTTCCTGCCCAATACTTGCTAAGCAAATACAGTAAGTAGGATTTGAAACTTTGCTCTGATCATCTTCAGAAGGGAAAATATACAAAAGATGTTCGGAGCATACTGATTGGCACGTTGATTTGGGCTCAGTTTCTCCTGCGAAAAGGCACTTCATTGAGGAACACAAATTTCTACTAGAAGATTTAACTAGAACAGGGCACCAAGGCAATGAACAGGGGCACCAAGGCAATGACCAGGAGTATTGAGGCAATGACCAGGAGCATTGAGGCTTGCAAACCCTCCATTTGAAGTACTGTACCAGGCCTAAGTGTACAAAGGTACTGTATGGCCTCAACCCTGCAAACTCAGGGATTAATAATTCAGGCTTTTACAGTTAATCAGCATTTATTAAAGGATGATGACACTTGCGTTATTGACGCGTCTTTCACTTCACAGAATTGTGTATTTTGCACAATGTGGACAAATCAATAACTTCCTAAGATGCCCACAAGAACAAAAAGAGTCTTTCTCCAAAACCAATTCTGCAAATCTCTACACATTGCAAATAGCCTACATACAACGTACATTACTTCAAGGTTATTCCCATTCAATGTATTGCCCCCATTTTCTTTATACAGACTTTAGTCACCTGGGCCCAAATTCATAGAGCTGCTTTCAAAAGCACAGAAAGTAGCTTAGCATAACAAAATTATGCTTACCAAAATAAGGTTACCAGCCAGTTTACCAATTGCACAATCTGTGACTGGTATCCTGCACATTTCTGCTTTAATTTAAAGCAGACATTTGTTATTAAGCAGTTTTAGAAGCAGCTCTATGAAATTGGGCCCAGAACTCTGATGCTCTAGACCACTCGGATACAACAAGCCACAAGGGGAAGTTTGTTCACTCGAGCTTGCCCTCAAAAATGTTACCTCAGTTTCCCGGACATAAATTGACTCTGATTGAAAAAGTATCCCCGGCCTTTCTATAAATATACAACATTCATCACATTGTAATTAAAACTGTAGGCGAAGGCAAGCATGACAGAGGGTATCAGTTACAATTTGCTCATTTTCTTTACACTTACAGACATGTAAAATTAATTTTAATTCAATTTCAAGCTACACGTACATGATGTATCTAGTGTGAACATCCTGGTACACCCTGTAAAGGTACCACAATGTTTGAATCAGTATTTATCAATTATTTGAAGCATTGTCACATTACACGATTCAATTACGATTTCATTACCTCCGAAATATCAAATGAACATTATATTGCAACAGTAACAAAACATAATTTTTTGAGGGAACACGAACTAAGTTTGCAATAAAAACAAATTCACCAAGTCAAATAAAAAAAAATTACTATAAAAGTATGTAAGAAAGTCACATAGAATTTGGGGATGTATTTCATTTCGTTGGGTGTTTTGTTAGATTGTTTACAAACAATTGTTTTATATGAACTATTTTGCATCCACAGAATAAACAAAATTTGTAGAAATCAACATTTTTGTTTGTTTGTTTACAAGAATAACAGCACGGCATATGAACCTGGAAGTCCCGGGTTCAAATCAGATTTTGTCTTTGTCTGCCTGTCAAGTTTTCCGATTACTGGGCTATTTGATTTTAAAGAATAACAATAATAACAATTTACCATATTCTTGCATACAAGAGGCGGCTTATCTGACATTCAAAGGTCAAAAAAAAATAACTGTCTTATCTAACGATGCACATTATCTGGTATTGCTTGAGTTCATTGCGATGATCACTGTGTGCCAGAGCTGCGTATTGAGAGACATGGAGGGACCAGTTTTCTTTGGTCACGTGGTTGCTGGACGCCATGTTGTCTCCAAATGCAGCACAACCCAATGGGCAGACTAGTCTGGCACCCCGTTTCTTGGGGAACAAAATGGCTTCTAATCGCGAGTTGTCGTAACTCTCCCAATATACGGTTCTGCTGTGTGCATTAAAACAGCCCCACCAAGAGGGTAACGGTTGAAAGGCCTAATACTTATAATAGTAATAATGTCAAATAATAATTTGTAATGTGCTAGATCAACTTAAATAGATGTTCAATGTACAGAGAAAAGCAGACAATGAAAAACAATTATTAATATCCAGTGAAAAGAAAGCAATAAATAAAGGTCTAATTAAGAATGTCACAAAAGTAAAATGGCACAGTCCTGGCTGGGCCCAATTTCATAGAGTTGCTTAAGCACAAAAAGTAGCTAAGCACGACAAAGTTATGCTTACCAGATTAAGGTTACCGGCCTAATTAACCATGTCACATGCAAAACTTGTGACTGGTAGTGGTATCCTGCTCATTTCTGCTTAGCAGTTAAAAGCAATGTTTTCTGCTTAAACAGCTCTATGAAATTGAGCCCTGATCAGATCGTGGGAATACAGAATAGTGCATCGAGTACAAATTTACAATCAATCAAGTATTTTCTGTGCTTTTGGAGAGGTGGCAACTGGCAATTGCAAAAAACGGTGAAAGTTGAATCTATTCTAAATTGTTCGCTCTACCTAGAGACACTAACTACACTGGGTCATCAGGTCATACAGAGGCTATAGGGACGTAGCGCTAAGCTGTTTTCCAAAGCATTTGTCAGCCTGTGAATGAATCATGAATGAGAATGGGGCAATGTACTGTTCAGTCCATGGAGGACCCCTCCATGTTCAGTCCGAGTCTTCACTACTCCAAGTTCACTACTTACTTCTCACACCATCTATAGTTTGAGTGCAGACATTATTTCATAACAATCCTTAAGTACTTGGATTAAAGCTTGGCAACCAATACATCACCTAAATAGTAACAGTATACAATGCAAACTCATACAAAAGTCACACGACCAAATAGTGTATTTGGGACTTTGCGAGTCGACTTGTGCAAGGTCAAAACCAGGTCAACATATTTGACCCGTCTATGGTATGTGATTAATCTTTGAGTGAGTGCCACTGCCAGTCATCAGAGCTGCACACGCACTCATTTTTTTCCCCACAGACGGCGACAAAAACTTCCCAACAACTTCAACTTTACGAGCTAAAATCAAGCCAAAATAAATACAGATTTTCAGTTCTAATTAAGTAGCTATGATCTACATTGGCTTATCAACTAGCCGATCGAAGCAAAAGCTATGACAGTCAGTGAAAGGACGAAAATTTGAAGAAAAATAAGTGGATTCACTTACCATTTTGAGTTTCTCCGTTTATTTTACCGCGGTAAAAGAAACACAACTTCATCCCAAAAAGTTAACTTCCATGGAAAGTTGAGGGCGCTGTTTCATAATATAGCGACCCACGATTTTTCTTTCGTATCGGGAATATTACTAAATTAGCAATGTAACTAGGGAAAATTGGAGATTTGCCTTTATAAAGTTGACTTATAATGTAAGTTTAATCTGTAGTTCTTTATTTTTCATTAGAAGAATACATATTTGTACGCCATACATTGTTTGGTTTCGTTGTCGAACTCGAAGGTGACGATTTACATTGATGTTGTTGCACTACCTACAATGTACGGCTACATGATGTACAATGCGTACGGACATGAGAAGGACGTGTATTGCCGACACTTGTGTTCAAATGACTTTTACTAATTATTATTGTTGTGTTGTACTTTTTGTAGCCTTGTAGGCCTAAATGTTATTTTCCGTGCTTGGAATTACAAAACAAAAACTTAAAAAGACAACTTAGGCCTCACAAGTTAGTTACCCCTGCAACTGCATGCATGGTGGCGGACGATAACGGCCTTGCTGTGATTGTGTCTGGATTGGCCTGTGAGTGTGACCGGCTGTAGTGTAAGAACTTTCCTGTCGGGACGGCAGCCTGACCATAGTGAATTTTGTGGAAAATTGAGAGTCGTGCCACTTTCCGTCTGCTTTCCAAGGTGTCCCACTGCAGAGCTTTTTCTTTTAGCCTAGATCATGTAACACTGCTGTTTACGGTACTCAATAAACCTAAAAACATGTATTTTCTCAAATTGAGTAGGCCTACTTGAGCAAAAATGACGTGTGGGAACTGATAAAAAAGATTCCTCTTTTGGTTTTCATGCAAATGTGTTTTTAGATTTAATCGGAGTATCAGCCAGAATGAGCCGCCATCTACGATTCATTGCAAGGACGGTGTTTGTGAAGAACAGTGACGTTGATGGCGCTTACAGGTCCTTGAACAAGTAAGTCACTTTATTTATAAGGAGTTTGGCTTAGCATCGATGAATTATCTTCTTTCAAAAGGGCTTCAAAGATTAGGTTAACGTTTGATGTTTATTGACGGCGTTTGACTAGAGAAAGCTGGTCATTTGTCAGCTTTGATCACCAGATGAACGGAAAGGGCCTGACCAAATTCTTCATACTTGTCACTTTTAAAATCATTCTGTTTTCCCTATAACTCCAGGCCTAGAATTACACAGAGGCCACGGAGGCCATGGCCTCTGTTGTCCCAGGTCTTGGCCTTGGTGCCCCTTCACAAGTTTCCCATAGACTTTAAGATGTTCCAATGGAAGTGCTCTCTGCAAAATGAAATTGGCCTCGCCCTCTGAAAGATTAAACTCTAGGCCTGAAACTCCTTAAAGTTATTTACTAGGCGTCCTATCTATAAAATACAATGCCATACAGTGTACGTTAACTCAACACCCATATGGTTGGACTTTGATCATGATGTGGTGCTTGATCCCATGTATAGCATGAAAAATGATCAGGTTCTGCAGTCCTTAGTCCAATACTCGTTAGAGACTAACAAATCATTGTGCCAGACTTCATTTAAACTCGCAAATGGCTTTTTCAAAGCTTCATTTTGGAAAGCGTTGTTCAAAATAGTCAAAGTGAGAGGGGGACAAAATATTTCATATTTAAACTTAATCATGTTTCATACATTGGTGTTTAATACATGTATGTACAGGCCCGATGCTTTGTTTTTTGACAGGGCAAGGGCACCAACGGATTTTTCCTCAAGTGGTAAACCTGGCACCTCTATGAGGAAATTGTACATAATTTCTATTGGAATATCTCATGGGGAATCAAGGAATGACCAGGGGCAATGGAGACAATTGCATTTGTTGCCTCCATGAAGTACAAGGCCTGCCTGTACAAGGCCTGCCTGTACATGTACATGCACTTACAGTGCCCAGTATGAGCAATGCCATACACTTTTAAGGAACATTACAGAATTGGTAAGAAAAAAACTTGTAAAATTTACACAAAACTTAGTCTAATGATGATGATAGTAGAAAACATCCCTTGAAATATTTCTGTCTGAAATGTCATAATTGATGAAAAATGAATAAACTAATTTTCCGATTAGAGTTTATCGCTCAGTGAGCGTTTTATTCATTTGTTAAGGCTATATGATTTCATGCAAATGTGTAATCGGTTTTTCACTATTTTCTCATGACCCAGATGTCCGATCGATCTCAAACTTCTACAGGTTTGTCACTTGGTGGATTACATAAAGTGCTTACACTGCAAGCAACTGTTTTGTTAGCAAAAACCAATTCTGTAATGTTCCTTTAAGCTCAACAATTATTTCAGTTGCTTAGAAACTTGCAAATAAAAAACAAGCAAGACCTACGTGTACCCAAGCTCAAAGCTGACTTCCCAAACTTTATTTTGGACACAGCATGAACTTTCACAAAGGTCATTTTAAGGTTGTGTGGTGTGTTTTTACCAACACAAATGCATTATAAATAGCTAATTTTAATCGGCCCTGCCAATATAGTACACTGTCCAGAAACTAATCCAATTTATTTTAAATCACTTCTTCCGGTACAATAAAACCAAGGGACCCTTAAAATAAATTGGCACTGTGACCCATAGGCCTGAAGTTACTACAGGTACCTGTGTAGAGATTGGAGAAGATTATAAGAAATGCCAGCTTTATATGTGGAAGGAAAACCCCTACTGGGGAAAAGCCCACGCAATCAGGTAGGGACTGAAAACCCCAATCCACATGGTGAAGGCTCCGGTCTGGGATTAGAACTGGGGTCCACAGAGGTGAAAGGCAGGGGACGAAACCACTCTGAATGCCGTTTTAATCCGCCTGGGACACTGCTAGAGTTAAAGGCAGTGGATACTTTTGGTCATTACTCAAGAAATACATTACCTTAAAAACTTACTTGGAAAGGAGCACATGGTAGCTGCTGATAGTATAAAACATTGTGAGAAACGACTACCCCTGAAGCTAAAAATGGAAACAAAATATGCATTTTGAAAAATACGCATTTTCGCAAATCAAGGTCAAAGGTCATATTTTTGCGTAACTTTGTTATGGTATGCGGTATAATTTTGATTTTATGTTATCAAATGCGGGCCATTTCAAGAGCTTTAAAATTATGTAAATTTTACTCTGTAGTGCTTAACTTTTGGAGATATGAATGTCCAGACATAGCAGGTCATGCTAGTTAGTCAAAAGTTTGTTAACTCACATCTCAAAAAATAATCATGATGATAAACGTGACGTGACGGTCAGGTCCAAAAGCGTGTTGAATTGACACGGAATGACCCCTGTAGTGCTTGTTTAAATTGCAACAGTTTATATGTTAAACTGTATAGAAAGTTCTTTGTCAAATTAGATTCTGGTCTTGTCAAAATAGATTCTGGTTCAGTAAACAATTGAAGCTACAAAAGCCCTGCTGTCTTGTTGGATGATTGTTATCCCAGATTCGTGCCTGACAGTGTATTTTTCTTATGTTGGTCAACAGTTCACTTACAAAAGAAGGTATCATCGAGGAGGTCCGCAGGAGGCGGTACTACGAGAAGCCGTTCCAGATGAGGCGACGAAAGGAATACGAGAACATGCAGCGTATCTACAATCAAGAGATGGGCCGACGGATAGCATTCCTCATGCGGAAAAGCAGGCCAACTCCATGGGTGGTGTAATGAAGAGAGAGGCTATGCGGAGGCCCTGTGCCTCCTCCTGCCTTTGGGCCTGTGTGTGCTTTTTTAACCCTCCTACTCTCAGTGACTCTTGGCAACATTTTCCAGTGATTTGGCCAACCATTTGAAACCATTCGACTGCCAAGGTTGTGTACGGTGGCACAACTGTGCTAAACTGTGTACTGTGTACATGCATTCCCTCATGGTATCATACTGCAGGCTGGCATAGTTTATCTATCATTCAAAACCACAGTGAATGGTATTGAATGGTCAGACAGCAAGAGGGTTAATGGAACATTTTTGTTGTCAATCGCTTTCAGAAACATTGGACCTGTGGGTTTGAGGGATGCACTGCCGGGATGAGTTACCCGAGTCGTGAAAATTTGAACTCTTTGAGTTGAATGTCAATGGATCACTGTACCTTCGTAATTGGACAAGAATACCCAATTTCACCCAGTGGATCTTGGGTGCCACAGCCGTAGTTTGATCATACACGATGTGTATGCCCATTGTCACCCGGTGGATAATTTTTCCCAGAGATGTGTTATTGCCATACATACGTAATGTATGTACACCCAGATTGTGATGTCACCCAATAGATCATTGGTGCCCCAGATTCATTACTTATGATATGAAATCTAGTCTCATGTAGATTGCCACAATTCAATGAGCTGTCCTCAGCAGGCCCTAGGGATAGATTTAATGTTCGGTGGTTTTCAGTGTTTCTAATTAACGGGACAAGTGTGCAGTTTCTGTTGATTTTTTTTTGTGTGAGCGAAGATTAAATCCATCATCATCTAATCAAGTTCTTCTTGTTGATCTGTACTGACTGTGAAGGGGGTGGGGTGTTACATGTTTATCAAAGGGGCTGTGTTGTCATTTTCCGCTCGCTGTACATGGTATTATGACCTCTCACCCAGTTACTGCACTGGCGCCCTCCCTCCCTCCGTGTCAATTAATGTACCGCGAGCGCGTGCAGTAACTGGGTGTGAGAGTTCACAGTTCCATGTACAGCCACAGGCCTGCTTTGATCATGACGACACAGCCCCTTTAAGGACACTGTTGTTTTTCACTTACATGGATTGAATTATATATTTACATGTGAATAGAGAATAAATACGCTGTCTCATAAAAAATAAAAAGCATGTACTGTTTCCTGTAAAACTGTTTTGTTGTTGTTTTTTCCCCTTATCTTTCTTTATTTTAAATGATTGTTTTTGTTTTTTGTTGTTGATGAATCCTTTAAAGTGTTCGAGGCCTGGAATTACAAGGAGGCCATGACCTCTGTTTCCCTGGACTTAGATTTGGTGTCCCATCAAAAGTTTCCCATAGACTTCAAGATTTGCCAATCCCTTTGCAAAATGAAAATGGCCTTGCCCTCTCAAAGATGTCCTGATGTCCGTTCGCAATAATGACCTGTAAAAAAAAATCAATAATTAAAAACTACAAGTAGACCCATTACTTATTACCGGAGACTTAATCTTGCTCCAAATCATTGTCCAGACTTTTACTTGATGACTAGAGCAGACTATGTCAACCTGCTTGACTGGGCAGACTTAATAAGACAACATCAGTCAAAGACGAGTAAAAAAATATTGGTGACATACACATATGGGTTAATGGTTGCAATCAGGGCCAAATTTCATAGAGCTGCTTAAGCAGAAAATATTGTCTAAAAGATTTCTGCTAAGCAACAATAAGCAGGACACCAGTCACAGACGCTACTTGTGAAATGGTATTTTAGCTGGTAACCCTTTTCTGGTAAGCATACTTTTGTTGTGCTAAGCTAGTTTTTGTGCTAATGCAGCTCTTTGAAATTGGGCCCAGGTTGGTGATAGTGCCCACTGCCCATTGCTAATGCTAGTATATTCTCAGTGATGCATTTAAGAAACAAGTCATGGCCAAATAAACAAAAGAATGACGTTGCCTTTAACAAACTGGGTGTAGGTGCTGACCCAAAAAAATCAGCTCTGTTATCCATAATTGTATTAATAAATAATAAAATGAAATGCAAATTCTAGGTATATCACTGTCGGGAAGCCAGTCATAACCAATGGTATATCAGAGTACATTGCAGAACATTGAGCCCAACTTTTCAAAGGTTTGTTTTTTTATGCATATGTTGGGATACAACAAGTAGGGATAATGGTCTTTTACAATTACCAAAAGTATACCCTGCCTTTAACCATGGAGGTAGCTTTAACATAGGCAATTATAGGCCCTGTTTGTCTCAGTTTGAGTGCTTGTTAAAACTTAAAGGAACATTACAGAATTGGTAAGAAAAAAATTGTAAAATATACTTTTGATCACAGATTTACATAAAACTTACACGGTCTAATGATGATCATGACGATGGTAGTAGAAAACATCCCTTGAAATATTTCTGTCTGAAATGCCATATTTGATGAGAAATGAATAAACTAATTTTCCAATTGAATTTATCGCTCAGTGAGCGTTTTATTCATTTGTTGAATCTATATGATTTCATGCAAATGTGTAATCGATTTTTCACTATTTTCTCGTGACCCAGATGGCCGATCGATCTCAAACTTCTACAGGTTTGTCAGTTTATGTAGATGGTGGATGACATAAAGTGCTTACACTGCCAGCAACTGTTTTGTTAGCAAAAAACCAATTCTGTAATGTTCCTTTAAAAGTCGAATACTGTTTGTCTACGGAGCTCGGGACGTGCCATCCGATAAGTTGATAATTTACTGCGAGATGATGACATCATAAACGTAAGATGACGACATCCTGAAATGATTTTTCTCAGTTTGAGGATGTCGTATTCCCAATAGAATGGCGACCGTCATTAAAGTATTCTTCCCCGAGTACATTTTCTCAGGATTGACGAAAGTATAATGGGATGATGACATTCTGAAAATGTCGAAAAACCCACGGATTCATTTTCTTGGGACGACAACAACCTACCTTTAGGATATCATCATCTGGAAGACGACACTCTACTTTGAAGATGTCGTCACATTACCCTGGGATGTCGTCATCTTAAGTTTATGATGACATCATCCTGCAGTAAATTATCAAGTTGGATGGCACTTCCAGAGCACCGTACTTGTGTATACGCGCCTATCATGTCTGGAATGTCTTCTGTTTAATGACGAGATGCCGTTTGAGCCTGTATAGCGTCATTATAAAGAGGGGTCCGCAAGTTGGCTCTGATTCATGTTTTCATTATTCCCATGTTATGTCAGTAATTTGAGGCCAACAGATACTTCCCTCGGAGATGAAGGAGAGGGTTTCCATTGAACACGAGGCATCACTCCACACATTCACCCAGATTAACGACTGAAAGGTGGTACTACACGCCGTGACCGTTCCGGCTCTCTCGTCACGTAATACGCCTAATGGATCACGCTGGGCCCGCTTCAATTAACTCCAATGCGATATCGGGAACCACACTAGTGAAAAATTGCTGCAGCGTTCGGTTGTGGTGGTAATTATGCACAAGTTGATCCGTGGCTGAAACAAGTAATTAGAAGATGGGCAAAGAGCATATATAGACAATGTCATCAGAGCGGCCGCACGCATTAGAACAGATCTTCACAACACCGACTGTGTCTTATATTGATTCAAAGACACTGTGGACAATTCCATGGTTACGCAAGTTAGTTACACCTGACCTCGGGGATTTTACCAGCTGGAAATTTGAGTAACTTTGAAACAAGTTCCAAATCTCAACATTTTAAAATTAAGAGAAACAGATTTCTGATTTATATATAATCGTGGAAATGCCCATACTCTATTTGTGTTAGCCTTATAATTATGCTAATTACATTCACGCATGCGTACGTACACTATTGGTTGGCACACGCCATAGAGTTGTGCACTAGACAGACGCATAAAAACGCGTGCGTCATGCCACCATCAGCCCATACAAAAAAAGCATGCTGTTCCCTCATGACCAATGAGTAGTGTTATAGTGCGCACGCGCGATGTGAAATTTACATAGTTTCATTAAACACTGCGCAGCTATTTACAAGAGATTTAAAAGACGCATGTTAAAGCAATGTATGGCTTTCAGACGTAACACCATTGTTACTTATTGATGACCCCCTTTATTTAATTCTGTTGCTGTTCCACCCTTTAACATTTTGTTTAACCTGAGTCCTATTACTTGTTTAGTTGTCAGAACTAGATGTAAAGTTGTTGCAATTGTGCTTTTTTTTTTTTTTTAAACAACAACTAAAACGAAATGTAACACTTTTGTTACTGCAACATCGTTCATGTTTATTGTATTGTTAGAACTATATCCAACAGCTTATTATGTTACGAAGTAGACTTAGATTTTTTTTTTTTTTTTTTTTTTTTTTGATTCCAGAATGAATGACACAAGTTTACCTAATTTAGGTTTTACCCTTTACACGTCAAGCTGGCTGATTTTTAAATGTCTCTTCTACTTATTAAATTTGCCATTCATCTTAAAAGATGAATGGCAAATAAGATGAATGGCAAATTTAATAAGTAGAAGAGACATCTGCAAATAGTCATAGCGGCTCTTTCCTGCGATGTACAACATGCCCTAAATATTAATAACACATTACATTCAGAAAATTAATTTTTTATCAAATCACATCATCGAGTGGTTGGTGTGTTTCTTAAGCCTCCTATCAGCAGACATGAAAAAGACAAACGATTCAAGCGGAAAGGCCCTACTTGAAAACGATTATCTGATCAAATAATGGCATAGAGCAAAAATAATGGCATAGAGCAAAAATAATGGCATGGAGCAAATATTTATCAGTAAACGTGGGGAAGGCACCAAAAATGGTTTTCACGAAATGATTCAGAAGTAAATTACCATCAAAAATTACATTTTATATAACTTACCACAATATCACTGGCAAATTGTTTGCCTTTTCAGGGTGGCCATTGTGTTGGCACTCTTAATTGAGGAATGTCCTCTATAGAGCTCAGTTTGTAAAGTTTGGTAACTGTAACCGAGTATTTTAAATGGCTGCCGCACGAGAAAAAAGTGTTGCCATCACGAATGTGACGTCATCAAGACAGCGAAGCCCCCCCCCCCCGGTCTGTTTCCGTCTATTTTGACCAAAAAAGAAGCCTTGGCTTCAAGCCGAAGCCGAAGCCGGGCGTTTCGTATTGAGCTTCAAAATAGTGCTGGGTACGAAGCCAGTCGTTTCGAAAAGGGCATGTAGTGGCATGCAGTAAGGTGGCTTCATTGCACTAAGTGGTGGCTATAACTAATAAACTAATGATTGGATTTGAACTAAGTGTACACAATTACGGGAATTCCCCTTGATTCACATTTAATTAAATGTGACAATGCCTTCCTGCTGCTGACCACCGTCAAGAAGGCTTATTTTCTCATCCGTGGAATGCCAAACTTTTGTTTTAGCGATGCTTTTGAAAAGGGCATCTACATCTATCACTAAAAGGTGTGTCTAAATTTCAATCCATTGTGGATTATTGACTTGACTAACAGTGCTGTGATTTAGAACATCGCAAACCCATAATCTATATACAACGAAAGATTAGAAACAGATGACGGCATACAACACATTGCAACGTACGGCTATTTAAGTTTTAGGGGTCACTGGGAGGGGCGGGGCCTATCCTTTTCCCATCCCGAGTTCAAAACGAGGAAACAAAAACGTTTGTCTGAGTCATTGCATCGGAGACCAGACTCCCTTGAGCTGGGATAGGGCGATGGGGGACGGGAACCAGGCACCCTTGACGTCATGGCTGGAAACCCCTTTATAATAACGTCTGAGGTTTGAACTCTTTAACTAATCCGGTTTAAAGGAAAGACACTTTTTTTTCGCAAGAGTAAAAAATATTTCCCATAATTTAGACAAACACAGCATTCAAACCTGTGAAAGTTTCATCCAATTGGGTGGTTAGGCCTATGTTTCGTAACGGGATTTTGCTCACGTGCCATGTGAGCTTATATCAAAAGCAGAAATCGAAATAAGAACAGGTGGTTTTTAATTTTATTTTTGTATTATAATAATTTTTTAGGTTTCTGGTGGGGGGGCGAGACATAAATTTTCTGTTTCCTCTAATTTGACCCTATTCAGACCAAATATCTAACTAAAATATACTTTGTTACAAATAAACACAGCCTGTCCGTATTATTAAACATAGAACAGTCGTCTGTGGGGCACAGTCATGTACCGTTCATCCTCAGTGGGGGAAGGCGCTGTTGCTGTTTTTAGGGTCTGCATCATCACACACGTAATCCACAAACCAGACGGAATGTTCCGGTGCGTCTAAATTTACACCAGAAGCGACCGTTTATTTAAAAACGTATCCATCGGGTATAGGGTGCACACGTCATCCCGAAAACGCTGCGTCGTCGTCTTGCCTCTCATCAGTGAGCGAGCCTGCGCAAACTCGATTTAAAAATAGCCGACGTTGTCCAAAGCAGTCGTGCTGTTAAAGTCAATCTTGGATATATCGTGTATTATCTGTTGAAACTTTCAACAAAACTTATGTCGATGATGGATGAGTACTTGCCACTGTTTCATGTTGACATTTTTGATATCCCTTCGTAATTATGACAAGCCGGGTCATCGTGAAATTCTACGGCGAGACCGACATTCCCCCGGACGGATCGCCTCTCGGATCATCACCGCTTTAACACACGCTGTAAGCATGCAACAGTCGTTGGCAGACACCTCTCGTCAGATCCGTGACAAATGAAAATAGTGTGGTCCCTCTCGATTGACGGACTGTAGCTCTGACTAACAGATAACGGTGGAGCGACGAGCGAGAGGGAGAGAGTTGGGGCTGACTGAGGCTTGAAGTTGCAAGCCGACTTCTGAGGTCGGGACGCGGAACGCAACGCCCGCCTGCCACTTTGCACGTAGGCAGCGCGGCCCGATCGCCCCGAAACACTCGATGCACGACAGGACGGGAACACACTCCACGCAGGTTGAGGCGGTGAACATCATTACGTTATACGCGAACTCAAGAGTAGGGGATGGTGCAAGAAATGCTGGCTGTCTTAGTCATATTAGCTTTAACCTCGACCGTGGGTGAGTTCCTTTGCTTTCAATTACGTGGAATGTTTCTTTCCCTGCTTTTTGGTTTTCATTAATTTTGTGCATAGACAATGTTTTAAGATTTAAAATTGATATGAAACCAACATAGGGATGGAAACAAACCTAAACTATAATTACATAGTTTTTACATTAACTGCTTTTGTCTGATCGTTGGGTCTTTGTGTTATAAGTGATAATATTAATTCCCCTAAAAGCCAATGTTTTTTTATGTCATATATTATTTTTATTTGTGTTATTAATGACTAAAGGTTTAATCGAATACAATATTCTATAATTAATTCGCTTGCTCTATTATCTGAAAGCTCCTCTTGGTCGTCAGAACTGACCTAGATTCCGGGTCCCAGTGGGCCGGACCCATTTCTCGGTCAGGCTGATCCGGAACCTGGCTGGTTACAAATGGTTTGTTGTTTTTGTTTAACTCGGATCCTGACATAGATTCCAACCTACTAACCTAGAAATGCGGTTCCGGCCCCCACAGGATCCGGAATCCGCGTCAATTTTCATCCGGGAGTTTAGTTCATTTTATGATCAACAACTTGCGATGCCTTTGTAATATAAAGCTCTCTTTTTTTGTATAAATTTATCGTTTAGTTTACTACAAGTCAACAAGTTAAGATTCCGAAACCAAAATCCTTTAAAAAAAAAAAAAAAAAAAATTCAAGTAGAATTTTGTGACGTAAATTGTATGATTGAGAGCCATCGATTGACCCACTGTTCAGCTTTCACGAATGATAGACCTTTCTTTTGTTGATCAACAAACCGCACTGGTTGGCATGGAGGGCCGGATATTAGCAAAACATTCAATTGCGGGTACAGATGTTGTAACCAAATTCAACATTTCTGCAAACTCTCAATAACAAAAAATATACATGTTATGATTGGTTGCTTTGTTTCCAACAAATTCAACACGATTTTTGAATATTTGTGTAACGTTGTTATATAAACTGTGGCTTTCCGTTGTTTGCTTTGCATTTATGGCTTAATTCCCATAGTTTTCCACCCTTATTTGGCAAAAACTTGGGCTGTGACGTTGCAAAAGACAGGTCTATAGTCGTTTTGATTTTCCATATTCTAAGCCGAGTGATGGCAAACGATTTGTTATGCTTTTGTTAATGGAGCACTTAAGTTTGATTTTTAGTCAGGTTGATACTGTAATGAAACGACAAGCCACGATTCTGTTACATTTTCAATTTCTTACAAGAGGACATTATCGCAAATCCTATCTGTCAGTAATGGTCCATTTATAAGAATCATTGAAAGCCCATGTCAACAGACTCACTAACTACGGATGACAATCTGTTCAGTGTGTGCACGCATAAAAAGGGGGATCTTACTTCAAGAAACAAAAAACTAGCGGAACCGACGAGACTTTTTAAGTAAAGGTTGATTAAAGATTAACCTTGTATTTGCTGTGGAAAGGTTCTTTTTATGAGAGCGACTGCAGCATAGCTGTATTTTATCTGATATGTGTTTGTTTTTGTTCATATCCGATGTGATGAAAAGATGTTTAGTTTATTTTCCAGCTACAGTGCCGACGCTGTACTCTAAATAATTGGATAAAGGACGCAAAGAAATACATTTGCGTTGAAAAACAATAAAGTACATCCACATTAAAACCACGGGATCTTTTTTGAGATGCTGATGTCAATTTAATTCATTTCAATTCAACTTTTACTGCCCATAAACGGGAATTAGCTTTGTCGAGCCTGATTTTAATACTACAAATATACAAATTACAGAATTACAAACTGTTACACTCCATAAAATAAAACTTGATTTTACACAAAAGCACATACAAAATAATCATTTCCTTCATACAAAAAAACAAACAAAAACAAAACAGAAAAACTACGAGTATAGGTTTTTCCAGCAAACCCCTGACCTTAAAAACCACTAAACCCCCACCAACACCCCACCCCCCCCCACCAACCCCCACCAACATCCCCCACCAACACCCCCCCAACACCCCCACCAACCCCCCACCAACACCCCCCCCCCCACCAACACCCCCCCCACCAACACCCCCACCAACATCCCCCACCAACACCCCACCAACACCCCCCCCACCAACACCCCCACCAACCCCCCCCCACCAACACCCCCCACCAACACCCCCCCCCCCACCAACACCCCCCCCCCACCAACACCCCCCCCCCAACACCCCCCCCCACAACACCCCCCCCCCCCCGTTTCCTTTGAAATACTGTCAAAGTAGAGGAAACAGCTTGTGACCAACAGTGATTAAGTTCTCGGTTTATTTACCAGAAATATCATAATAATAAAATAATAATATTAATCTTCCTGATGTCGAGTATGGTGTAAGTTTACATACAGGACATATTTTGTTGTAGTAACTGGAAAGCTGTCTGTCGGAGTTAACAGTTATATAATTATTTTTTTCAAACTTTCGAAGGCGGGGTTTAGTTTAGTTTGCGGTACAGTTTTTCAAACCAATCTCAGGAATCAGCACAGTATTTGATCTTATCTTTTTCTCCAAAATCTTCAGTAGATAACTTTAGTGATGCTGTGTCCATAATTTCACTTTTGCAGAGGGTGTGTTTTGTACAGCCAATAACTACCACTGTTTGGGCTCGTCAAAGCGCTGCATCCCGCCTGGTCTTGTCTGCAATGAAGCCAAAGATTGCCCGTTCGGAGATGACGAGTTTTTCTGTCGTGAGTATCAAAACATTGTAATTGTGTTTTCCATCAAATCTTCGGATATATTACTTGTTTTCACTTATACATACGGGGGGGTCCCATCATTTCCCCTCAGTGACCTCCATCCCACTACCCTACACCCTTTCCCTAAACACACGTATCCGATCCTCACCGGTAGGGATTGTGTGGGTCCTGTAATTGTTGCTCTGTTGTTCCCTTTTCTAATGTTGAGGTTTGTAATAATGTATTGAATATTGGTCCTTATAACACAGCTTTCGTTTTATATTAAAACAAACTTCGCTAGACACAACACATTATATCCAAACTAAACTGCTCACTTACATGTATAATACAAGTCAAGTAAATGACAGACAGAACAGATTTGTCTTAAGACACACATTCAGTTCCATATGATAACACTATGCCTGGACCTATCTTCCATTGACGATTATCGATTGCAGGGTGGGTAACTCATGGAACTCTCCATGTCAGGGTGCTGCCCATAAAAGGACAGTGAACACAAGACATTACAAAACAAACAACAAACCAAATAACAACAACAACAACAACACCACTCTCAACCAAGATGCACCAAATCACACAAGAACATAAAAGCAAACTAACTATAAACAAAAGTATCAAGTATACAAAAGTAACCAAAAACCACAAGAGAAACCGCCTGTGTAATTTGTTAACTAATTTGGGGTGGAACAAATTGTTCAACCCAAAATATAACAAGGTAATTAGACTGTTTTGATGAAGATGTAAGTAGCAGATGGTACGCGATAGGGAGGCATGGAATGTAACACTACTTGATTAAAAAATCATAGCAAATACTTATTCCTCGTGCCACGTTGATGGTAAAATATTTTGTCCATCGGATAAAACAATTATGCCGTAATTAATGCTTTTTAGGGGAATGGAGGGTTGACTTGGGTTGCAGTGCGGCCCCCCGCGGTCAGGTTCCCGCCTACATTTTAAGCGAGATTGCTGGTTAATATTATATGAAAATAGGTATCAGTCTGTTTTCAATTTCAGCCACGATTTGGTTATAAGTAAGACTAATAGTATTAGTTTTTTAATTTTATTTTAATGATTTGCTTTATTCTTTGGCTCAGTGATTTGTAACATCAAAAGGGTGTTAATTAAAAACAAACAAACAGACAGACACCCCAACACCACCGTGAACAAACAAACAAACAAACAAACAAACAAACGAACGAACGAACGAACGAGAACGAACGAACGAACGAACGAGACGAGAACGACGAACGAGACGAACGAGACGAGAACGAGACGAAACGAACGAACGAACGACACGAACGAAGACGAACGAACGAACGAACGAACGACGAAGAACGAACGAGAACGAACGAACGAACGAACGAACGAACGAACGACGAACGAACGAACGAACGAACGAACGACGAACGAACGAACGAACGAACGAACGAACGAACGAACGAACGAACGAACGAACGAACGAACGAACGACGAACGAACGAACGACGAACGAACGAACGAACGAAGACGAACGAACGAACGAACGAACGAACGAACGAACGAACGAACGAACGAAGAGAACGAACGACGACGAACGAACGAGACGAACGAACGAACGAACGAACGAGACGAACGAACGAACGAACGAACGAACGAACGACGAACGAACGAACGAACGAACGAACGAACGAACGAACGACGAACGAACGAACGAACGAACGAACGAACGAACGAACGAAACGAAACGAACGAACGAACGAACGAACGACGAACGAACGAACGAACGAACGAACGAACGAACGAACGACGACGAACGATACGAACGAACGAACGAACGAACGAACGATACGAACGAACGAACGAACGATCGAACGAACGAACGAACGAACGAACGAACGAACGATACGAACGAACGAACGAACGAACGAACGAACGAACGAACGAACGAACGAACGAACGAACGAACGAACGAACGAACGAACGAACGAACGAACGAACGAACGAACGACGACGAACGAACGAACGAACGAACGAACGAACGAACGAACGAACGAACGAACGAACGAAGAACGAACGAACGAGACGAACGAACGAACGAACGAACGAACGAACGAGACGACGACGAACGAACGAACGAAACGAACGAACGAACGAACGAACGACGAACGAACGAAGAACGAACGAACGAACGAACGAACGAACGAACGAACGAACGAACGAACGAACGACGAACGAACGAACGAACGAACGAACGAACGAACGAACGAACGAACGAACGAACGAAGAACGAACGAACGAACGAACGAGACGAGACGAACGAACGAAACGAACGAACGAACGAACGAACGAGACGAACGAACGAACGAACGAAACGAACGACGAACGAACGACGAGACGAACGACGAACGAACGAACGAGAACGAACGAACGAACGAACGAACGAACGAACGACGAACGAACGAACGAACGAACGAAGACGAACGAACGAACGAAACGAACGAACGAACGAACGAACGAACGAACGAACGAACGAGACGAACGAACGAACGAACGAACGAACGAACGAACGAACGAACGAACGAACGAACGAACGAACGACGAACGAACGAACGAACACGAACGAGACGACGACGATACGAACGAACGAACGAACGAACGACACGAGACGAAGAACGAAACGAACGAGAACGAACGAACGAACGAACGAACGAAACGAACGAACGAACGAACGAAACGAACGACACGAACGAACGAACGAACGAACGAACGAACGAACGAGACGAACGAACGAACAACGAACGAACGAACGAACGAACGAAACGAACGAACGAACGAACGAAACGAACGAACGAAACGAACGAACGAACGAACGAACGAACGAACGAACGAACAAACAAACAAACAAACAAACAAACAAACAAAACACTTTAAAACATTCAACAATCAAGCATGACAACTAAATGCTTTCTTAACCAAATTACTGTTTATCCTTAACCCACAATATAATATGGGGAAGATATTACACCAATAAAATCATATTACCAGAAGCTTTATAGTATTGCATCCCCATATGGATGAAATTATTACAATTTGTTATAAGGAAGTTGTACATACGCATTTTGTGTATATTAGTTTATGCTAACAAAAATATTTATTTATATTTGTTAGCCATTATTTATTTCAAAGCATCTAATTTTCGGGGAAAAAGTGTTCAGAAAGAAAATATATTTAAATTTGTATAATAATAATAATAATATGAGTATGGTATGCAGTGAGGGGCAAATGACCAGTGGTGCATCATGAAATATCTTTCGAAAAGTTTTTAAGAGGGAAATTATAACCACCGTTATAACCTTGGGATGGGGAAGGGAGACTTTATTAAAGGAACATTACAGAATTGGTAAGAACAAAACTTGTATAATTTACTTTTTGATCACAGATTTACATGAAACTTAAAAGGTCTAATGATGATGATAGTAGAAAACATCCCTTGAATTTTTTCTGTCTGAAATGCCATATTTGATGAGAAATGAATAAACTAATCTTCCGATTGGAGTTTATCGCTCAGTGAGCGTTTTATTCATTTGTTGAACCTATACGATTTCATACAAATGTGTAATCGGTTTTTCACTATTTTCTCGTGACCCAGATGGCCGATCGATCTCAAACTTCTACAGGTTTGTCAGTTTATGTATATGGTGGATTACATAAAGTGCTTACACTGCCAGCAACTGTTTTGTTGGCTAAAACCAATTCTGTAATGGTCCTTTAATACCAAATAAAAACATGCTAGTTTTGGGGATGTGCCACCATCGGGGACACAACCGTGTAACAATTATTTTCCTTCAAAGAAGTGGTGGGTCTCCTCAGAGCCAGAGTTGAGATAAGTCTCGACGTTTCGACCAATATGTGTTCTTCTTCAAGAGTATTATTTGTCGACTCTCTCCGTCATGGTTCAGTTATTCGATTTCACTGGGTTTATTATCAATGTCGGTGGTGTATATAATGACCTTGATTCCCAGATGTTCTTCATTCTAACGCGTCGCTGCTCAGGCGATCTGTCTCATCTGTATCCAATGTATTTTAATTTGTTGCGTTTTCTGAGAAGACGGGGGTGGTACACGGAAAGATTATAAATTACAGGGGTTTTATTTTCGATTTTATTTCTTCTTCTTTTTTTTCTTTTTTATTTTGCATGGTTGAGATACAATCTGGTGAGGTTTGCGGTATGAGACCAGATGTACATGTAGAATTTCTCCTTGAGTTGCGGTGGTTCTGAAAAGAAGACGTCACACTTCGAGGCTCGTGTTTAACGCCAGAGATCGGCTTCGAGCGTTTGGAGGAATCCTGACAAACGCACCTTTGACCTCGCATCCTCTTACGGATAGGTGACCAGTTGGACAGGGGACCAGTCTAGCAGTGACCATCATGTTGATTAACAGACCGGTGCCTGTCCTTATTCTTGCGGATTCTTCTTCTTATCGTGTCCACACACACTAGATATTCTTTCAGCCAGAACTGGACACAGTTCCTAGCAATATCGTTGTACTCTGCAAGGTCCTCAGTTTGCATTCTTGCTCCAGTAGGGAGCATCTCAGGAGGTGCTCCATAGTTTATGGCTCTGTATTTGCAGGTCACGTCTTCAGAGTCTAAGTATCCCCACTTCTTGAGAGACACTTTGTACCGGCCAGTTGATGTTCTTAGTCTGTTGAGGCACTTCCATTCAGCCCAACTTGAGTCAGCACCAGGAGGGAGTTCTTCTTAAGCACTTACAGTCATGGATATTCTAGGTGGAAGTTTACCAAGTCTCTCATCCCACATTGCAGTTCGGAGAACCCCGGTGCCTGCACTTGGTTTGACTTTGTTGAGGAAGCTTTTCCTGGTCTTGAGTCGATTTTGAGCAGGTTCGTGGCTCAAGAGATGGTTTCGCTCATCTGTGGTCTGGCGATAGCGCTCTCTGCTGCTTGCGGCACTGCGTCGAACATCAGGTGGCGCTATACCAGAAAGTATGTATAGGCGGTCAGTTGGTGTTGGTCTGAGGCATCCAGTGATAAGTCGGCATGTAGCATTGATAGCTGTATCAATCTTCTTAGCGTGGGTATAGATCTTTCCAAGACTGGGATAAGGACAGGGGACCAGTCTACCTTCTTTTGACCTCTAGCCGAGGGCGCCCTACTCAAATGACGCCATGTGCATATTAAAGGTCTATATAACCACAACTCACAGATAGATATTTCGAGTACATTTGAATGGTGTTACCGCAAACCTAACTGGAAAGTAAGTTGATGTTTGGTCAGATAGTTTGTGCACGGACATACTTCGATTACTGCAACCAAAATCAGCAACGATTATATTTCCTTGACTTTAATACTGCAAATCAGACTAAAATAGTTCTTGCAAGTTCAGGTTACTGAAGTATGAACTTTATAATTAGTGTGTTTTCAGTTGAAACTAATCTGTTTATATCCTAACTCTATCTGTTGGTAAGTCGATATGTAACGCGCGTGCGCACATCTGTTACACGCCCACTAGTTTCTCTACCTTCGGCTAGCTTCGACGTGTTGACGGCCATTTCTTATGAGGGAAATGCATGCTGTACTCAGACGACCTTTAAGTCTGTGGAAAATACGAGGCCAGTCCACAGACGAATGTCTAAGACTTGAATCCGTAACAATGCTTTATCTTAGATTCAAAGAAAGTAAGCATTTTTTTACCGGCATTAGTAGCCTTTTTGGCAATATTGGTTATTAAGCTGATACCTTATTATGGATTCAAAGAAAGTGTGCATACAAAGCAGCATTTAGGGCAACATTAACTACGCTGTACCTTTATTGATGTAAAGAAAGTACGCATACCAGTTGCAGCAGTTTTGGCGACACTACCAATGTTGTACCTTATATTGATTCAAGAAATTACGCATACCAGTGGCAGCAGTTTTGGCAACACTACCAATGTTGTACCTTATATTGATTCAAGAAATTACGCATACCAGTGGCAGCAGTTTTGGCAACATTAACAACGCGGTACCTGAAATTGATTCGAAGAACGTATTCAATTCCGGTAGCAGCATTTCAGCAACATTAACACTGTTGTGCATTATATTGATTCAACAAATATACGCATAACTGTATCAGCATTTGTGACAATATTAACAATTTTGTACCTGCTATTGGTTCAAAGCTACGTACACCACTAGTAGTAGTTTTGGCAACATTAACAATGTTGTACTTTATAATGATTCAAAGAGAGTACGCATACCAGTCTTGGCAATGTTAACAATATGTACCTTACCTTTATTCAAAGAGAGATAAGGATGGAAGCATCTGTGACAACACTGATGCAAAAAATCATCAAACACCCACACACTACGTTTAGACAGAGGCAAACCAAATTTAAAGAGAATTATGGTTTGAACTATTTGATTCTTTACCATTTTTAGAGATACCGGACTACGACTCATGTTCGTTGCCGTTCCCCTGTCCGACCGGTAATGCATGCACCAACTTCACATCAGTTTGCGATGGGAGCAACGACTGCCCTGGCCATGGGGACGAGCTTGGATGTGGTACATACAGTTCACTAAATTGTTTGTTCATCAATGCATCAACAAATTATCGTTACTTATAATTACGAATTTTCGTATTTGCTTGTCTTTTTGTTTTTGTTTATTTGTTTGTTTGTTTGTTGTTGTTGTTGTTTGTTTGTTTGTTTTTAATTGCTGTGGGGGTTTTTGTGCCCCTTTTTTTGGGGGGGGGGGGGTGAGGACCTTGTTAAATATTTAAGCATTTATAACCAAACCCAAAACATGAAACAGTCGAGAACATGCAAAATGAAATCGTAATATAATTCATGGTGTTTTCCCGTCAGATCTACCATGCCCTGCTCAATGTATGTGCGGCGGGTACAGCGTCTTCTGTGTCAACGCGCCGTGGAACGCGGCAGCGGCAAGCTGGGTATCCAGAGACACTGTCAATTTGTGAGTAGTTCCTAAATAACAACATTTCAGTTTATTTGTTTGTTTGTTTGTTTGTTTGTTTGTTTGTTTGTTTGTTGGGGAGTTTTCGTTTGTTCATTGTTTGTTTGTTGCTGCTGTTGCTGTTGTCATTGTCATTGCCATTGTCGTTACAAATCGTTGTCACAGGCGTCGCTGTTGCCATTGTCGTTGTCGTCGTTGCTTCATAACCAACACACTGCTCACCAAAGTCTTTTTCTTTCACTTCATATTTTAATGTAGGTTGGCATTGAATCTTCAGAGTGATAATTCGACCAGTACTCATAACAAATCAGTACAAGAAGTTCTTCATTTGGATTTTAGCGAATTCAAAAATCTAAAGATTCTGTAAGTTTTTGTCAAACAGTTTTCTTTCATTATTGGGCCGAGTTTTGGGGGTAAATGAATGTCGAGCATAATAGCATTGACAGCGTCTTCACAACGATGGGGAGAAGGGACACGTTGCCTTGGATTGGGCGCCTTAGGCTTTAAAAAAGCGTTTGAAAGCGTTTGTTATGAAATGAATAATGGTTGGAAAGATGTTTTTAAACTAAAATATAATAGTCCAAACATATATCGTGGACAAATAATGTGTGGTTTTCCTTATAGAACAACATTTTTGACTCCACAAAATGGCGGACCGTGTTAGTTCACGAAGTAGTAGGAAAACAACGCAATTCCGAGGCATTATTTGTGTGGACCTTTATGTTCTACTGTTAAAACATATTTCCAACTACATTCATTTCAAAACAAATGCTTTCAAAAGCTTTTTATAGCCCAAAGCGCCCAATACAAGGCAATGTGTCCCTTTAAATGCAACGTTGGTCTAAAAAATAAACCGATAAACGGTGTATCTGCTGCAAGGGCTTTCATAGTCTTGGTACAGACCTTCTCTTGTTGATTTATCACAGTTTTCCCCACAAGAGGGCGCTACCATTCACGAACCGCTCTGAAAACTGTGATAAATCAACAAGAGAAGGTCTTAACCAAGACTAGGGCTTTCACCAAAATCAAGTCAATTTTTAATGTATTTATGATGTTTCGTATAAATATTAACTCTCACAAGCAAAACTCAAAAGAGCCTTTTCGAAACCAAGACTAGGGCTTGGGCTTAGATGTCAGTTATTTTGAAAACATGCTCTTTAGGCACGCGGCTTCAAATGGCAGAACGGAGCCCTAGCTGGAGAGCCCAAGCCTGGCCACGTTCGTGCAAGAACTATCGTTGACCATAGTTCGACTAAGTAAGCTCGAACTCTTGTCTAGTCGACGATATAGTTTCAATACTTGATTCGACTATTCGGAACCAGCCTACCGGGCAAGGTCGCATCGTTGTTATCAATAGCCGTTTTCATAGCACAGTGCAGAGTGGAACAGTTATCAGAAAATGACAACGCACGTTCAGCGCCCGCCGGTCGCGTTGACATGTGGAGTCGTTTGCACTTCAGCTTCTGTGCGCATGCCCTATGTACGTCACTAAACAACCACTATTTAACCATTGGTCCTTTCCCGAACTTGGCCCAAGCTGTCTTTTCAAAAAGGGCCAATGTCACAAATCCATTGCAATGGTGACGTTTAAAAATCTAAACTATGGGCAGCCGTTGAGGCAACGAATACAAACTACGAAAGAAACAATTTCTAAAGAAAAAGGGGGGAAATATCAAATAAATAACACATAATAAAGAAACAATTAAAGAAACAAATTTTATTTTTTGTTGACAGGAGCTTTATAGAGAACAGGATGAGTCGTCTGCAGGCAGATTCGTTCGTGGGATTGAATTATGTCCACACATTGTAAGTAGGCCTAATATTTCTAACCATGCATCTCTTAAAACCATCACTTATAGACAACAACAACTTTGTTTACAAAATGAATGACCTTGTACACTCCATGGCCTTTCTGGCAGGCAAGATACTACACTGGTCTTATGGGAATCTATTTAATTTTGTATCCCATAAATCCGATTGTTATAAAAAATAAAAGCTGAACAAGCTTTGAGACAAGCCCCCTTTCTTCATGTCGAAGGTTGATTAAAATCAGTGCAATCTCCGTGAAGTATCGGTATATATTTTTCTTCCATTGTGCTGTGTACAAATCAAACAGCTGCAGGAAGTCCAGGCTATGTGATGTCACAGGTTACATCGTCCATAATAAAACAAATACATTTAGAAAGTTGGATGGGCATTTGAAACCACTCCAATGCCATGGTGGTGTGTTGCGGAGCAACTGTGTGGTGTGTAGAGGCATTCAACACATTATTATTGTGCAGGCGCATTATAGTGCACCTGGCAATCGAAACAAAATTGCTGATTAAATGGTCCAACAGTAGGAGGGTTGACTAGTGTGTAAATGCATACACCACATACAATCATACTGCAGGCCAGCTTAGTACATCTATCATTAAAACCTATGCAGATGACAATGAACGGTTAAACAGTAGGAGGGTTGACTAGTGTGTAGATGCATACACCACATACAATCATACTGCAGGCCAGCTTAGTACATCTATCATTAAAACCTATAGATGCAGATGACAATGAATGGTCAAACAGTAGGAGGGTTGACTAGTTTGTAGATGCATCCACACGTACTATCAGACTGCAGGCTAGCATAGTACATCTATCATTAAAAACTATGCGGATGACAATGAATGGTCAAACAGTACAAGGGTTAACTGTGTACTGTGTAGATCTATGCATTGACTAAACGGTATTATACTGCTGGCTGGCATAGTTCATTTATCATAAACCAAGTCAACAAGTGGTAATGACCTCAGGCCTAGAATTAACCCAGGGCATACACAGCAATTGCCCCGGTGCCCGGTGCCCTTTGCAAAGTTCCAATGATACAAATTGACATTTTCCTCATAGAAGTGCCCCTTACCAGAGGAAAACTGCCCTGCCCCTTCAAGAATGAAGTTCAAGGCCTGCGACCTAACGTTTTATTTCAAGCAGAGCCAGTCTCACTGGCTGAAGAAAAGACTCATTGAGAATAGAAAGGTGGGGCCAATGACAAAGCCTTTGTATTTATAGTTTACGACAGGGGTGAGCATTAATTGTGAAATATTTGACGTAAAATATATGTGGTTATTATTTGTTTTAGGATTGCGTATGATAATCAAATCACCAGCATCCAGCCACAGACTTTCAAAGACATGAAACAGCTAAGGGACTTGTAAGTTTAAAGTAATTTTCTCGTAAATTAAAGAGGAAGGGAAAATGACCATCTCAATTTTGTGATGTTCTCATTTTCCAATAGATAAGATTTCTCATGTGAGTGAGAAAAAAATTACAAGTCTCTAATCTCACGAAAATTTTTTGTAAATTGTCATTGTAATCGATACCCGTCCAGTGCAAAGTTTTGTCATCATCCAAAATATCTGACGACATCATTCTGAAAAAATGGGTTGCTACATTTTTTAATTGGTAGTTTTCCGTTCCTCTTTAATGTCAACATTGAAAACCGCTCCTTTGAAATGAAAGACCAACTACAAACCATAAACCTCAATTGGGTTTTAACTACAAAACCTCAATTGGGTAAAAAAAAAAAGATGATCCGTTTCATTTGTGAGAGATGGTGCTTGGTAATGCAATTGTTGTATGCGGTCCAATTACTGATTGACGAATTTAGCTCATTCACTGTCCAGGGTTGAAAAACAATCACATACTACAACATCCTTTTTGCAATTGTGTTTGGGGAAACCATTGGAATTGCCACTCACAGAACACTCAACAAAAATTGAGGTCTTCATGCCCTCACTACCAGGTCGATAGACTACACATACATAGCTATGCAGAGGTTTTCACTTGAATCCCCAAAAGTAGGCAGACATAATTTGAGCTTCAAACTGTATAATGGAAGCAGTGTGAAACTGTAAACAAAAATACAGAGAATAAAATGTTTTTTTATAAGAAATACTACAAAATGTAAACAGTATACAAGCAAGAAGCCAAAGGACTAACACAAGTCTACCCAAACTTGAAAGCAGTTTAGTAAAGAAAACTTTCTGAAACCTCAATAAATTACAGAAAATGGCCCTACTACACAGAATCACAATGAAGAATTATACACGTCAATAACTCTACATAAACATGCACTGAAACTGAGAACAATTAGGGAAGTACAATATCGTCAAAATATAAAGAAGAGAACTTGTTAAACCTCCCAAAGAACATGTTTGACGTGCCCAATAACCCAGTCAATTATTAAACACTAACGATTACAGATGTTCATTAAGCTGCACTAGGCGTGTAAAATGTGTGGACGAGGAGTAAACAGACATGACAAACCCCAATTTCGATAGTAAACTAGTCTTAAATGGAAAGCAATAATGAGCTAGCAAAACGACAATTTAAAACACACAGAATAAGGGAAACTTACATATTGTGCTTGGAAGCTTAGGGCAAAAACGAAACATTTCTCGGTGCAAAACTGCACTGCAGCAGCTAAGAATACCATGGTTTTTCTAATGTGAATCACATGGATTGCAAAAACGCCGGGTAGAAAATCAAAACAAAAGAGGGCGCCAGATAAGCAAAACAGTGGGACAAACAGTCTGGCGGCCAGAAGAACCGGGTTAGAATTGACCCGGTTCCGGGCGGTCCCAGGGGGGACCTGACCCATTCCTGGGTCAGGTTAACCCAGAAACTGGTTTAAAATAAAATCTGACTCAAAAGTATAATTAAAAATTGATGTTTATAAGTACAATGGTGAACATATTTCATTCGTTACAATATGGTTTGTTTCATTCAACATTAAAGGAACATTACAGAATTGGTAAGAAAAAAACTTACACGGTCTAATGATGGCCGATCGATCTCAAACCTCTACAGGTTTGTCAGTTTATGTTTATGGTGGATTACATAAAGTGCTTACACTGCCAGCAACTGTTTTGTTAGCAACAACCAATTCTGTAATGTTCCTTTAAGATTTACATGTAAGTGTATAGTACACAAGGCCAGCCATGCAAATTGTGATCAATCAATGTTTGCAAACAAAGTAAGGGTCTTCCGCATTTCATATCCAAAAGGAAAAGAGTATTAACATTAAAATTCCACATTATACTTCACATTATTTTGTTGCTCCTTGTATGCTCAGATATCTTTCAGAAAACTCTATCACTGATCTGCTTGCTGGTGTGTTTTCAGGACTGAGCAAGCTGGAGAAACTGTAAGTTGAACAGTGTATGCTGCTGCCACCTAGCGTTCCAAAGTCTCCCATTCTGTCCCAGGAGTTTTTAGAGTGTAGTGCCGGTGTGATAGGGAAATCCGTCCCCCGGAGATTCTATCCCCCCATATGGGAAATTAACATGGGCTGAAGGAGGATGATTCAAAAGAGGGCGCTAATCAGAAAAAGTTTGCACACAGTTTGCCGTATAGGGGACAGAATCTCCGGGAGGACAGAAGCTCCTGCCACACCGCCACAAATTCCCGCTCTGATCGTGTACGTACACGATAAACACAAATCGTTACGTACACGATAACTGTCATGTACGTTTTTTAAGATCCTAACACACTTGACATAATGAACTGTATTGTTGTGTTGCTCTGAGAGTGCATGCACATTTTCTGAAATTAACGGGATTTACCTTGTCAGTCTGCTGCCACCTAGCGTCCCTAAAGTAATCCAAATTTAAATCACACATTAGAAGACTAAACCCATTTATATATATTGATTGGTTTCGAAATAGTTACCATAACACATTATCAATTCTTTTCCAGACATTTAGAGGAGAATCGAGTGAGGTTGTTACCCGCAGATTTATTTGCAGATCTGGGCTCCCTGAAGCTCTTGTAAGTACAAAATTGAAGTTGTCCACCTTATTAGTTGTTTTTTTGAATAACGAATCAAAACACTATTTTGGTTGCATGTTAAAAAAAAAAAAAAAAAAAAACGGAAACAATTTGTTTTGCAATGAAAACACTGTTAAAGGGACATTGCAGAGTTGGTAAGAAAAAAAACTTGCAAAAATATACTTTTTGATCACAGATTTACATAAAACTTACACGGTCTAATGATGATGATAGTAGAAAACATCCCGTGAAATATTTCTGTCTGGAAACGCCATATTTGATGAGAAATGAATAAACTAATTTTCCGACTGGAGTTTATCGCTCAGTGAGCGTTTTATTCATTTGTTGAATCTATATGAGTTCATGCAATTATGTAATTGGTTTTTCACTATTTTCTCGTGACCCAGATGGCCGATCGATCTCAAACTTCTACAGGTTTGTCAGTTTATGTATATGGTGGATTACATAAAGTGCTTACACTGCCAACAACTGTTTTGTTAGCAAAAACCAATTATGTAATGTTCCTTTAATATAAGTACAAAAATATGTCAACATACTAAAACACAGCCCCCGGTTTCATTATCAGAACAATTTAATGTTGTAAATACAAACAAAAACCATATACATAATTATAATATATGTATAATTAATATCGCATCACTGGCATAAGTGATTTAAATATCTTTTCGTGTCTTGTAGGAATCTGATAAATAACACAATTGTTGAGATCGAGTACGGTGCGTTCCGAGGTCTAAGAAACCTCCAACATCTGTGAGTACAGTTCATTGCTGTTGTTGTTTTGCTGCTGTTTATTATTACTATTATTATTAGAACACGTATTCATTGTTTCAAAACCTAAGCTGTGAAATATTGTTGAAACTCTGACACAGCTGACGTAGAGGGCCTAAACAAGCAGACACAGACGACAACTGGGCCCAGCATTCTCCTTGTTCTATTTCTGGGCATATGAAACCCACGTATGGGCTAATTCCAGACCCGGCACTGCACACTCCATTGAATTTTACCAATACCTACTATCTGAACAACTGACGTTCCCCCATCCTCGTCGTATTCAAACAATATAAGTCAGGAAATAATGTTCACATTAAAGGAACAAGCTGGCACCAGACTATTTCACACCAATCCTCGGTTTGGTAACATTGGGTTTTAAGTGGGAAATAAAACAATATGCCAGTACAACTGTAGAGGCCTATTGTCATCAAGAATTTAACTTTTAATGCATATAATTGTATCTGATACTTATTTTTCAGATTTATGGGGCAGAACAAGATTCAAGAGTTGGTGCCCGGTGTATTTAAGCCGCTCAGACTTTTGCAAACACTGTAAGTGGTCAATGACGGATCAGAGGACCTACGGCTTGACGTCCCATCTCAAGAGAGAGAAAAATAATTACGTTTGAAGTCCCTTGCTTAAAAGTGACGCAAGAGTGACGACAGGGACCCAAACCCACACTTTGACAACACCATTATTTCATTAAACCGAGCAGTCTCAAGCCCAACACGTGATATTGTTGAATGCGATGTTTTAGCCGGGATTTATTAAAAGGGTGTTAAAATTTGCTGGAAATTTAAAAGCTGGGTGTCCAAAATGTTCACTTACAATTCATTTACATGTAAACGACAGATAAAACAGGGTGTCCACATTTAAAACAGGGTTTCCAAAAGACACCCATACACCCCTCTGGCTAACACTATAACGGTTGACTGGATCCCTGCAAACTGTTGCTAAGCACCAACAACATATCACGACTTAAAGACACTGGACACTATTGGTAATTGTCAAAGACCAGTCTTCTCACTTGGTGTATCTCAACATATGGATAAAATAACAAACCTGTAAAAACTTGAGCTCAATATTGGTCGTCGAAGTTGCGAGATAACTATGAAAGAAAAAACACCCTTGCCACACGAAGTTGTGTGCTTTCAGATGGTTGATTTTAAGACCTCCAATTCTAATTTTGAGGTCTCGAAATCAAATTCGTGGAAAATTACTTCTTTCTCGAAAACTATGTCACTTCAGAGGGAGCCGTTTCTCACAATGTTTTATACTGTCAACCTCTCCCCATTACTCGTTACCAAGTAAGGTTTTATGCTAATAATTATTTTGAGTAATTACCAATAGTGTCCACTGCCTTTAAGACGGCTGCATCTGGGAAGGTTTTGACATTGTGTCCTTCAGCAGGACACCTAATCATGATTGCTTTGTCCTTGGGATGGGACGTAAAGCCGTATAGGTTCTGTGTGTTGTACACAACGTAGGCCCTACATACACAAAAAGTGTATACACTTATCGTTAAGAGAAGGGGTTTGTTGCCCCGGTGTTTTGCATGATTGACGTGATAGCTGATGGCTGGTTTGCCAGTTGTACGATTGAAGTTAAGATTCTCTTGTTGTTTTATTGTTCCCCTTTTTCCTTTTTGTAGCCTCCCCTTTGTTCGGTCAATTGGAGCGACCTAAAATGGGTGATCCTCACAAACAACCAACATCCACAGTAAACACAAACCATGAATGCTGTCAAATTTCGTTGAGTTGAAATAACCTGTTCGCAACATTGAGTAAAATTACACAATATTATTTTATCAAAATAATTGTATCGTTCTATGTTTTAATATGCAGCCATCTAGATGGGAACCGAATTACATTTCTAGCGAACAACTCCTTCATTGGACTATTTAGACTTCAATATCTGTAAGTAAATTATTTTGATCTGGTTTTCATAAAAGAAGTGAGTCATTGTTATCAATACTTTTGAAAACTTTGCAATAACCCATTTTATCGCAGTAATACTGTCACCTTGTGGGCCATTAATTATGCCAATTCTCTTTATATAATTAATGTTTAGATTTAAATTGAATTTCGATTCATAGCTCGTGTTTTTAAAGGAACATTGCAGAATTGGTTTTTGCTAACAAAAAAAAGGTTGCTGGCAGTGTAAGCACTTTATGTAATCCACCATATATACATAAACTGACAAACCTGTAGAAGTTTGAGATCGATCGGCCATCTGGGTCACGAGAAAATAGTGAAAAACAGATTACACATTTGCATGAAATCATATAGATTCAAAAAGGGACTGAAACGCTCACTGAGCGATAAACTCCAATCGGAAAATTAGTTTATTCATTTCTCATCAAATATGGCATTTCAGACAGAAATATTTCAAGGGATATTTTCTACTATCATCATCATTAGACCGTGTAAGTTTTATGTAAATCTGTGATCAAAAAGTATATTTTACAAGTTTGTTTGTTACCAATTCTGTAATGTTCCTTTAATACCAATTCTGTAATGTTCCTTTAAGCTAAACGGTACGGTTGCTGTTGGCTTTGTATCACTCAAACCCCCAGGTCAGAATTGACCCAGATCCGGTCTTGTGGGACCTGACCCATTGTTAGGTCGCTACGACCCAGAATCCGAGTCCAAATTACCTAGAATTGGTTCAAACTGACTTAGAATCCAAGTTAAAAATCCCATTTTAAAACCAGTTTCTGGGTCAGCCTGACTCGGAAATGGGTTTAATGGGTCCTAAGAGTTTGTAATGCTGTTACAGGCCACTCGATCGTTCTTCATTATCCATTGCTGATTATTGAGATGCTAAGTGTACTGTGATTGCAGTTGAAAAGATCTGCCTAACCGTGCGACTTGTGCTATGTCTATAAATAATTCGATTTTGTTTTCATCGTTAATTTAATTGCAGAGACATCTCTGAAAATCCCATCACTGTAATAGGACAAGGCGCTTTCACTGGTCTAACCAATATCTACGAGGTGTATATGTAAGTAATTTATCATTATTATTGATTATTTTTTACCCCTTACTGGTAATGAAACCAATGATGCCTCTTACGTGAACTAAACCACTGTAGCTTGGGGGAGGTAACCTGTAAACAAGGGTGCTTGCTATGTGAACCAGAAACACTGGTGTTAACCCCTACTCTTGTAAACAAGGTGTGCTTGCTATGTGCCGGGGATAAACCCCCTACTCTTCCACGACAAATGTTCTTGGTTCTTTTACGTGTGCTACTAATCCTAGTACATGGTACCTTACGGCTTTATGTCCGATTCCAAGGACTAAACAACTATGGTAAAGTATCTTTCTCAACGACACAAGGGCCACTAGCGTGGCTCGAACCCACACGCTGCTGGTCAGTATTAGAGTCAATGATATAGGAAACGGTTTTCTGTCTTAAGTAATAAATATATATATCACTAGGTTCTGATATTACATTTTGTCTTAGGGTGACAATGGATGCCGAGGTCACTGACTTGGGGCGTGATATGTTCAATGGACTTGAGTCACTACACTCGTTGTAAGTATCCGAAGTTTTCTGTCTTTCTCTTTGATATATCATTTAAAGGCCCTTACATCATTGGTAAGATCGAAAAACACTAATTGTTCACAGATTCACACATAACTTACATGATTTAAAGTAAGCAATGGTAGAAAGGGTTCCTTAAAATATTTCTGCCTAAAATGCTATCGTTTCTGAGAAATGAGTAAAACAATAGTTTTTATCACGCGTGATAACAACGCGGTGTGTGAAAAAACAGAAAACACATAAGGTCTCTTTTCACTATTTTCTCGTGACCTCGATGACCAATTGAGCTCAACCTTTCACAGGTTTGTTTGTTCATGCATATGTTGAATCACACAAAACATGAACACTGTCTGGGACTATTTTATCAGCTCTACCAATCCTGTATAATACCTTTAAAAGTCTCCGGGGGACGGTGAAAAGAGATTCCTACGAATTCTTTACACGGCTGTACTACATCTACATAAGTAGCTCGCTCGACCCCGCCGGTCTCATGATCCGAGACCGGTGTGTGGGCTGATTAGCTTGTACATGGTCTTGTTCACAGGATGTTCACGGAGTCCCAAAGCTTCAAGAACTGTACTTCTTTTCAACTACAGTAGCAGAAACAACGGCAATGTTTTATTTTAAATGTAAACATAGCTACACTATTAGACCGTGCAAATATATCTAGCACGTATTCGAGCATTGCGACCCACTAAAGTGAGCGAGTTTGTTTCTCTCGGCGCGTTAAAGCAATGTACCAAAGTGTTTGAATACGCGCGAGACTTGCACGGTCTGTTGTCCTAAAGGGGAGTTGGTTGACACCCTTTTTTATAATAGATTGTATTACTAACTCTGATTTTTAACACCCAATACTTTACTTTTTCTGTCTGGAATGTAGCACGGCGGACGATCACCGATTTTGCTGCTTATTGAATGACAGTACTGAGTGTCAAACACCGCCCTCGCCGTTTGCCACCTGCGAGGGTCTCCTGCGTCAGACGGTTCTGCGCATGTTCATTTGGATCCTTGGACTCAGTGCCGTGGTCGGGAATTTCATCGTCATCATATGGCGGTTCAGGGAGAGGAAACACGTGTCCCAGAATAGGATTCAAATCCTCCTCATAATGAATCTAGCCATTTCCGATCTGCTCATGGGGATCTATATGATTATGATCGGCAGCGCGGATGGATATTTCGGGCAAGACTACTTTCTGTACGCGACAGAGTGGCGTTCGTCGGCGATATGCAAAATAGCCGGGATCATCTCCGTGCTAGCGAGCGAGGCATCCATGCTGATTGTTACCGTGATCAGCGTGGACAGGTTCCTGTGCGTCGTGTTCCCCTTCGGTAGCTTTCGGCTGGGGATAAACTCCGCTCGTGTCACCGTTGTGGTAGTCTGGGTATTGTCGGCGTTTTTAAGCCTACTGCCAAACGTCATCGAGAAGTACGTAAAGGGCTTCTACGGCTTGTCAGACGTCTGCGTCGGTCTGCCGTTGGCCACCAAGTCAGACTATAAAGCCTCGTGGCACGAGACCGAAGACGTCATATTCACGTTCAGCTTCGACGAGATGGGTGAGAAGACCCCGGCCTCCTACTACGCGATATTCCTCTTCATCGTCGTCAGCCTGGTGTGCTTCTTGTTCATCCTCGCGAGCTACATCGGCATCTTCGTCTCGGTGAGACACTCCTCGAGGGGCGCCACCAGGCAGCAGGACCGCGACGAGGAAGTCAAGATGGCCGTCAAGATGGCTCTCATCGTGGGCACGGACTTTGCGTGCTGGATGCCGATCATCATTATGGGGCTGATCTCGCAGACTGGGGCGGTAACAATCCCCGTGGAAACGTACGCATGGACGATGGTCTTTATTCTGCCAATAAACTCCTCCATCAACCCTTATCTATACACAATATCAACTCTCATGGCTAGAAGACTCAAGAACTCCAAATCGAGAAAGGATAGTTCTCAGATGATGATGCCGCTTTCTTCTGCTGGTAAAAGCGGTGTCCCTCCAGTCTCAGACTGTGCTGAGGCTTCGACCAATATAGACAGCTGTGACCAGAAAATGCCAATCATACAAAAGGTATGAGGTACAACGGACTGTGAGCACTCCCCTTGAAACGAAGGAATACTATGGGGTTTGATTTCGGAAGTGGGGTCCTAATTGACTGTCTGTGTTTGCAGCGTTACCGTGTGAATATCAACCCGTAGTTCAACATTAGCCGGCATGACAATTTGCCGACTTATTAAAGGTGCTGCATACGTTTGGTAATTGGGGCCTACTGATTGTTATAATCCTATATAAATGTAGGTATATATAATTAAACTAACCTGTGAAAATTTCACGTCAAAAGGTGGTCGTTTTTTGAGATATCACCCAAAAACCGGAGCGAATTTTTCCACGCAGGAAGAATATTCCCCATAGGAATACACAGTCTGAGTAAAAAGTGATATATTTTCCATAACCGTAGTACTTCGAAGTTAAACGTTTTTCAAAATTCATTATACCACCCAAAGCTGCTGTCCTTCTTACCAAGTAAGTTTTTATTGCCATTAATTTTCAGAGTCATTACCAAACGTGTACTGTGCCTTTAAAAGAGTACTCACAAGAGGAGTGCAGCAAAGATAAGAAAAAAAAACTATAGTAGAAAACAACCATGTTTAAAACTCTTCTGGGAGAAGTGTTGGTAGTGAGAAGAACCGGCGTGGTCTCGACGTTTCGAACAGTATACTTTGCTCGTCTTCAGTAGAAGCAACTGTGTTTTACTTGACGACTAGTTTAACTTCATGCAGTGATCTTGACAAAACATTCCAAGTGAGCTTTAACTTTCAATGCTTGCACAATTCTGCAGCTTGCCTAGTTTGATGTGCGTGGTTTAATTTACATAGTAAAGTCAACTGACTTAAAGGCCCTGTACACTAATGGTAAGATCGAAAACACAAATGTTCACAGATTCACACATAACTTACATGATTTAAACTAAGTAATGGTAGAAAGGGTTCCTTAAAATATTTCTGTCTAAAATGCTATCGTTTCTGAAAAATTAGTAAAACAATAGTTTTTATCACGCGTGATAAAAACTTGATGTTTGAAAAAACAGAAAACACATAAGGTCTCTTTTTACTATTTTCTCGTGACCTCGATGACCAATTGAGCTCAAACTTTCACAGGTTTGTTTGTTCATGCATATGTTGAATCACACAAAACATGAACACTGTCTGTGACTATTTTGTCAGCTCTACCAATCCTGTATAATAATGTTTACAAATTTTCATATAACATGGTGAAAAACAGTGAAAACATATAATGGGGTTTTTCACAATTTCTTTCATGACTCCGATGACCGATTGAGCTTAAATTTTCACAAGTTTGTTATTTCATGTACATGTTGGATCACATAAAGTGCAGCTACTGGTCTTTGACAATTACTAATATTATACATTTGTTTGAATACATGGACATTCTATAACTAGTTCTTTGGTCAATATTGCCTGCAGGAAGTGAACAAAAATCGTTTGGTTATAGTATTAAATTCAGACCGTGGAAGACGTGATTACTCGTGTGCATAAAATACAAAGGGGCTCTGAGGTCAAAATTTGATTTGTGATGCTATAATTTTCCTATAAATAGAGTCCTTATGAAAATGGGGAAAACATGACAAGAGTCTAACCTCACATTAAAATGGTGTAAACGGCCATTGTAACTCCTACACTTTCCGTGCAAATTCATCCTCCACAAACATCCACTGACGTCACATTTTAAATCATGGGTTTCCACCTTTTTTTCTACGGGACATTTTTTGGTTAATTCCTGAATTTCGATGATCTTCAATCAAAACGGCATGGGATTTTACGTTTCTGACGCAAAAATTCCTCTCTGGAAAGTTGATTTATTTATGATATGTCATCGCCATTTCGCTCTGAGAGAGTATCACATAAAATGACATTTTACACCACTTTTACGTGAGGTTTAGATACATGTACTGTTTCTCCCACTTTTCTCCCGCTAGGAATCTATCTACTATTTGAAGATGAGTGCATCACAAAAAAGGAATTTGACTCTTGAGCCCCTGTTTAACATTGCGATAAAGCTGTGTAGCTCAGTAACTTTATCCGGAACTGACGTGTATGTCCTTATTTGGTAAAAGCAAGTGTCGCACACTGCCTTGTGTTTGGTGAGCTCTAATTGGTTGATTTCTCCGACACACCTGCTTGCTTTGCGTCAAGTGACCAATAAGAGTGCTTAAATTTGTCATACAGGTATAGAATGACTGTCACGCGTTGATTTACCTGAGTTCCTGGCACGATGTACTGTATACATGAGGCACTCGTCCTCCCTAAGCCTAATTCCATTAGTACAACATATTTTAGGCACAATAACTACTTGGAAGATATTGCGTGTACTAGATAAATCACCATGTAATGCAAAATGCTTGAGGCAGGTTCCCTCCTGTTCAATATCGCTTATCTAATAAACCTATTGAGCAATAGTTTATGTTTAAAAGCTTTGTGAAATTGGACCCTTCTTCGTGTAACCGTCGATTCGTCTTTAATAACATCCCCTAAGTGTAATAAAACTCATGTTAAGGATTATCACAATACAATAAGACCACCCAACCCCCTCCAGCCTCAGCTTAGTTCGGCCGTGTCCAAATCAGCGGGCTGAATCAGCGGCTGCGGCTACTACAGCTTTATCGTCACGTGAACAAACGTTGAAGAATATGGTGTCCCATAGCAACAACCTCTAGCAACAGCCGCAGCCGTAGCCACAGCTGCCAAGTCTGACACGGCCTTGTACTGAATGATGTGACTGAAAGAAAAAGAAGTGGCTTCACATTGATAGTGGTTTATTCTGTGGTGACAGGGGGCGCCACTCTGCAAAGATGTCAGACGGCAAAAAAAGACGGCAAAGTGGTGAGTATATCGATAATTTGTATAAAAACCGATTCGCAAAATGGTGTGATTCTGTTAAGGAGAATGGACGAGAAAGTGTAGATTCGTGAATAGAATGTACGAGCCGAATAGAATGTACGAGCCGAAGGCGAGTACATTCTATTCACGAATCTACACTTTAGAGTCTATTCTCTGACTTAAACTATTTCCTGAATAATTTAGTGTTAATTGAGTGATAGCTTGTTAAAAAAGCTTTTACAGATTATGTATGTGTGATGAGTTGTTTATTAGATTCCTGCATGTGATACAGTTTCTATGGTAAAGTACATTAAAAGCTGTGTTTGGTGCACATCATGTTATCCTTTCAATTTGGAAAGACAGTCATTTTGAACAATAGAGTGACGTCACAGAAATAGTTTAATGACGGATAGGTCACTTTATAGTAAAAGCGACGATGTGATGTGCTACTAAGACGCACGTTTTTCAGGGGAACATTTGTGATGTACCCCAACGGGGTACATTACCTTGATCGTACCGACCATTGATCGTTTCCGGAGTCTTAAACAATATAAGAAACAGCCCCGGGTTCGAGGTTGTAAAAATGCTGGTACTAGTATTCACGTTCCTGTGTTATGTGCCGTAAGGAACAGTGAAGCAATATTTCTGTCCATGACCGCCATTGTTTACGATTCGTACGCCACTGTTCGTCTGCTTTTTAAATAATGTTTGAAGTCGAAGATAACAACATAATGACCTCCAAAGAAGAGGAATCTCTGCCAATAACACAAACAAACAGTCCCCTGTGTGATGGGGGTCCATGGGTTTTGTGCACCCTCGTGAGCAAACGGCTTCCCTGGCTTCGCCTCGGGTGCCCTTTGCCCCCTCGCTTGTACAAAATACAATGGACCCCCATCACAGCGTGCAACAATTTGTATAAAACGAGCTTTCCTTAAATATGTCGCTGTGTTTATTAATCATAACACTAACCGTAACCCCAACTCACAGGAGGATTTTAAATCAAAATATCAACAACAATACCTCACTTACACTAAAACTGATAAACTGATAAAAAAAAATTTAAAAAAATAAAAAAAAAAACTCTTTATATGCCTATTGATTGTATTGCTTTTGCCTACAGTGGTCGGGTTGTTCCATTTTACGTCTTGACTGTTGCATTATCAGCCTTGGCGTAAGTGTATACGCTGACAGAGTGACGTAAATCCTTGGTGGAAATTGGGGGGGGGGCGGTACTGATTTTGAAATTATATGAAAGACCTAAACGTAATTTTGCAGCACAGTAAGTGCGTTATACACACAGCAACGACAGCAACGACAGCAACAACAAATACAACAACAACGACGACGACGACGACGACGACGACGACCACAACAACAACAACAACAACAACAACAACAACAACAACAACATTAACACAACAACAACAACAACAACAACAACAACAACAACAACAACAACAACAACAACAACAACAACAACAACAACAACAACAACAACAACAACAACAACAACAACAACAACAGCAGCAGCAGCAGCAACAACAGCACCACCAACAGCAACAACAACAAAAACAACAACAGCAGCAGCAGCAACAACAGCACCACCAACAGACAACAACAACAACAAAAACAACAACAGCAGCAGCAGCAGCAACAACAACAACAACAAAAACAACAACAACAGCAGCAGCAGCAGCAGCTACAACAGCACCACCAACAGCAGCAACAACAACAACAAAAACAACAACAACAACAGCAGCAGAAACAACAACAACCGAGTATATTTCCCTTTACGTTATAATACACGATGACCTCTACAATGGTGACAGATCGGAGAACTTGATCCTGCTGGACGTTGCCCTTATTTTCAGGCTTTACTCGGAGTACTTTGAGTCCATTTATCACGTCATGACTGACCGATCGGCTTTGAACAATCCTTAACCTCCTCAGGCCTTCTTAGTAAATAATCCCTCTCCAACATCCCCATTCTCAACCTATTTCCCCTGTGTTAACCCGCTTACGCAGTATTATACACCGTGTAATTCTTACGCAAATTGATATTGACAGCCATTTTTCGAACAGAAAAATAATATATTATTGATGGACAATTCCTTTCAAAGTTGATCTTGAGAAAGGATTACTTATTGCAAGATTATCTTACTTCTGGTCACGTATGAATTGTTTAAAAAGTTTATTTTCCCCCACTTGAAAGCGACGTTTTTTCTTAAACAGTTATAATATTTTGGCTGTAAAACGAATCACACATCGGGTATAAAACGTGTAGCAACGACCAGCGAAACACAGTTACAGATTGACCCCAACTACGCTAGCATAATGTTAGCCCTCACTCCTAGTGTGTTTTTAGTCGGCCTGCTGGTTACCTGCAACCAGGGACATGGTAAGTGCTAACACATCCCCCTCTCCCGTTCAAAGCAGCTAAGCCAAATTTCATGAAGCTGATAGACAAGTTTGCTAAACAGAAGCAAAATGCGTGCTAAAATACCATCATGTATATTTCTTAACTGTGGTAGACTCCCTTTCAAATTTTTCTGAGCAAATAAAATATTTGTCCACATATAATTATATAAGAGTTTCATGAAATCGGGCTCCTGCAGTAAATTTTACTATCGGCCCAGATTCCTCTTTGAACTTCTTGCTCTTGAGAAAACGTTGATTCAGCAAGATGGTGGAGTTCTTTTCTTCGAACAATCTTCTGTTATTGTCCTTGTTGTTTGCCTGCAACCAGGAACATGTCCAGTGTTAGCATAGCGTCTTGGCAATTTACATAGGCGCGTTTTGGGGTCCCTCGACTAGAATCCTCTTTTGAGCTTCAGTCATTGGTCGAGTGTTTTTGCAAAGTAGGTCTAGCCGTGGTGACGTAGATGTTATGACAAAACCGTAACAAGTCGTTGCCTCGTTTAGGCTGGGTTACCAAGATGGCACTTTCAACAACCTACAGACAAGTGCCTACCAAACTATTACTTACTTTGAAGCTTACCAATCCAACAGTGCTAATACCATTATAAACCAAGTTCCAACACGTAAATATCAACTTTGGAAAAAAATAATAATTCAACAAATGTTTCTCGTTTACCGACCCGTTTTGGCATAGCTCTTGGAAATCGTTTGAATCAGTGCATTTACTTCATGGTAAGGGCCGTGATAGCATACCATATTTGGTACTCGACCGTTTAGATGCAAATAATCGTAATAGAAAAGATGATTTATTTCCTATATCCTGGCATTTAAAGCGAGTAGGAAAACATCTGCTGTACCAGCTTATACCCATTCATGTTTCAGGCGCGAGATTGTTTAATAAATACTGCCTTCTAAACCAAAATGACGATGCGTCTTTAAACAGTGTTGCAGTACTAGTACCCAGTACTACTCGAGTACCATTTTGATGGTCCTCGTACGCGTACCCGGTACTCGTAATCGAGCACTGCTCGAGTACCGTTTCGATGGACCTCGTACCCAGTACTCGCAATCGAGGACTGCTCGAGTACCGTTTCGATGATCCTCGTACATGTACCCGGTACTCGTAATCGAGTTCTATTCGAGTACCGTTTCGATGGTCTTCGTACTCGTACCCAGTACTCGTAATCGAGTACTGCTCGAGTACCGTTTCGATGATCCTCGTACATGTACCCGGTACTCGTAATCGAGTACTGCTCGAGTACCGTTTCGATGATCCTCGTACATGTACCCGGTACTCGTAATCGAGTTCTACTCGAGTACCGTTTCGATTGTCCTCGTACTCGTACCCGGTACTCGTAATCGAGTACTGCTCGAGTACCTTTTCGATGATCCTCGTACTTGTACTCAACGGGAAAAAAATACTCGTACTCGACATCCATACTCAACACTCAACTAAAAAAATAATCTGAATTCAGGTGCTCGATGCTCGGCAAAAAATTTACACGGAATACGATTTTAAGTACTCGTTGTGAAAATACCACTTTCCTTTCTGCATTCGAGGTGTATATTATACATGCATTTAATGCAAGGGATAGAGGAATAAAAACTCTGGAAAAAAGTTAAATTCAAGTTGTCTATAATGTGCCTATATCTAAAAGGTAATTATCATAAACAAGCAGTCATTTACGTAGAACTGCATTAGTCTAAAAAGACAGAAGAAAAACAATTCAAAATTCGTTTTGCGGTGTTTTTTATTTTTTAATTATACAGTACTCTTGCTCATACTCGTACTCAGAGATCCACTTTGGTATTCGGCTTTTGGACTCCATAATCGGATATCAAACTACCCGGCACTTGGACACGTGTAATCGTACTCGATGGCCAAACCCCTGGTACTCGGCGGTACTTGATACTCGACTGAAAAGTACTTGGTTACAACACTGTTTTCAACATGGTGCTAGATAAGAAAGTAACAAGAGACAGCCGCATTGATGTCTTCTTTAGGAAAAATGTGTAAGAGCCAGTTGAGATGAAGTGTTGTCTCGACTACCGAAAGATTAACTTATCCTTATTTTGTACCTTTAGGTAACGAATTTTCCCCGGATTCTTGCAGCAGGGAGTTTTTCTGTCAAAGTTCCTGCAACGACCGAATCGGTCCTGCTCCTGGGTTACGGCGGAGCAGCTGCCGTTGTGATAGATTGTGTACAGTATACGGCGACTGCTGTCAAGACTACACGGAGCATTGCCTCAATGACACGCACAATGACATCGTGGACGTCTCGAGGTTCCACGAGTACACGGCCTGCGTCAGGCAGATGGGCCCACGGGTACCGACAAGTAGCTACTACGCGGTCAACCGTTGCCCGCCGAGTTGGCCGGCGGACTGGGTGAGGGACAGCTGCGAGAACGAAACCAGAGCTTCAACTGAGCGGTTCCTGACTCTCTTTGTTACCGGACCGGACGACTACGTCTTCAAGAATGTATACTGCGGTCTTTGTCATGGTGTAGAGCTAAGGGACCTCACCCCTTGGATTTTTAACGTGACTAGATGTACTGCAATAGGCAACGGCACAGTTCAAATTGAAGGGGTCACCTATGATTTTGGGTCTTGCCGCAAGTACCTCCAATCACCTCCAATGTTACAAGGCAGTGACCCTCACCTGTGCTTTCCCGATGTTTTCAGCAGCTGCCCAACATGTCACAACACCTCCTCCCTTTCGTTCAGGCAAAACAGTCAATCTTATGCGTGTGAAAATGTGGTGGCGACGTTACATCAAAAAGCCACAAACCTCTTCTTCAAAAATATCGACTGTTGCGAGTGCTCCAAGCCAGAAGGGCAGTGCCAAGGGCTCGTTTGTCGTTTTTTCTTTAGTTTATCGACCGGATTTGGCTCCTCGCTTGGACTCATCTTCAACTTTCTTTACGACCACGAGATGCACTCCACGGGTTTTGAGTTGAGATCCACCTACGTTGATGACGTGGACCTGCAACTTGGGAACTGCAGCAGCGGACACATCTACGACCCGTTCGACAATATCTGCAGGCGAGTGAAGAACGCCGGCGGTCCGTACTTATTACATCCACAATCTTACGCAGACATCTGGACAGATCAGGCAGGGAATGCATCGTTGCTGTGTCTCGCAGAGATGTTGCCTCCTAGATTTCACAATATCCTTAGTGTCATTCATGTTCTGGTACTTGGTGACTTGATTAGGTATGTCCCTGGCCTACAGCAGAGCAGTCTGGCAAACAGTTCAAACCAACCGCTGGCACTTTTTGCAAATCCTACTTTTGAAGAAGCACCCAGTGTAAATCAGGCCATTGATTATACTATCAAGTTGTCTGCCAATCAAACTGACACCCTCCTATGTGGAATCAGTATGATAGTTGTAATGGTATCGTCCAAGCACGTCGAGAAAGCTAATGTGGTAGAGCTAGATATACCCACATGTAAGGGGTACACGATTGTTAACATCAGTCTTTCTACCTTATACTTTTCACACGATTCGTTTTACGTTCGCATAGGCAATGATTCCTACAGACAGGAAGACTTGATTCACACTAAGACGTATAACATCCACAGTACACCTAATGATACTGTCATAACACAACGGCAAACTCTGAAACTATGTAACCCCTTTCTGGTCGATGGAATCAAATGTGATGAGTTCATCACTTATAGACAGGAAGACTTTGAAATTCAGGATTCTGATTCTCAGACGCTCGTCCTGTCAACCTCCGGCCAGGCTTACAGGTCCGGTCAATATTGGATGCTGCCTGACCGGTCCATAGTTATCTGTAATTCTCCGAGTAAGACAGAAATGTTTCCAGAATCACTTAACACCTTATGCAACATCGGTGGGACATTGTCCATTATCGCACTCGCTGCTGCAATTATAACGCATGTTATTTTCCCGTCTCTTCGAACTCTTCCTGGGAAGTGTTTAATGCAGTTGATGATAGCGATGTGTGTGGCCCAAGTTGCGCTACTTCAAGAAGGCATTACCTTACCGTGGTTGTGCACTTTGCGTGCCATGGTCCTACACGCTTCTTGGCTGGTTGTTTTCATGTGGATGAATGTCCTGACTGGCCACCTTGCTTTCAAGATGAAGCAGCAGCGTATCCCGAACAGACACGTCTATCTGGACGCCACCGTGTTGTGGAAGTTTTGGCTGTACGCGTGGGGAGGTCCTGTGATGTTTGTGTCCGGATGTTTCGCCGCAAGCAGCTTCGGTAGTGGCCGTCCGGGATGGCTGCAATACGGTGGGAAGTTTTGCTGGATTGTGGACCCCAACGTCTCCTTTCTACTCTTTGGGATCCCCGTCCTCCTGGTTGTTGTAGTCAACGCACTGCTCCTTGCCTACATGATGAAAGTGGTTCTCACAAACAGGAGGTCCATCAATCAAGTCGGACTCAACGGGCAGCAGTTACGGAAATCTAAGCAGAAGAGTGACATGCTACTTTGCCTTAAGGTAAGTGCATAGAATGCAGTGCTCTGGAAGTGCCATCCGATTTGTCGAGCAAAATTCGTCACTTACGCTAAGAACTGACACATTGTGTACAAAACCACTGTTTTTTAATACCAAGAACTGAGTACACAAGCTCAATGTAAAGAACAAAACTGATTCACGAAAAACTGACACAAACCTAGGCAATATTAGGTACAGAGCTGGGGCTACATTTAGGGCAAGGCAACATTGAGGTGCAGAGATGGGGCTTACTTTTTAGGGCCGGGCTACATTGTGGTACAGAGTTTTAGCTTAATTTAGAGCAGGGCAACATTGAATTACAGAGTTGGGGCTACATTTAGGCTGGGGTAACTTTAAGGTATGGAGTTGGGGCTTCATTTAGGGCCGGGCAATATTAAGGTGGGAAGTTCGGGCTTCACTCAGGGCAAGGCAACATTGAGGTACAGAGTTGGGGCTACAATTAGGGTCGGAAACATTTAGGTGTTTAGTTCGAGCTCCATTTATAATAAGAATAATAATAGGCTCTTATAACGCACTAATCCTACTTTAGGTGCTAGATCACGGCGCTGTGAAGATGGAACACTAGTTATAATCGATACAGTTCTGTTTTTGAGCAATTTCTTGAACGTAGCAGCTGAGGTAGAAGATCGGATGTTGTAGGGAAGATTGTTCCAAAGGCGGGGGCCAATATAACCAAAGGCACCTCGGCCAACATATTTGGAGCAGGTAGGAGTATTCAAGGTGAGTGGATCACGAATTGATTTTAGTCTACTGTCACATTTAGCGCCGGGCAGCATTGAGGTACAAAGTTGAGGCCGGTAAAATTTGAGGCTTAGAGTTGCGGCTCAGTTTAGGGCCGGGTGACATTGATGTATGGAGTTGGGTCTACATTTAGGGCCAAGTAACTTTGAGATGCAGAGTTGGGGCTACATACAATAAACTTTTTGTATAACAAGTCATGCAAGTATGCATACAGCTGACTTGCAATAATCAACAACTACCAAGAACAATGTGGAAGTCAAAGTACAGCTGAAAGACATTTGAAAGACTGAAAGTGTAAGAAACGGGGAAACAAAGAAGTCGGTTGCTGTACACGAATAGTTAGCGTTGTAATCTTTCAGTCATACATCAGAATGACTTGAAGATTACAAGCACTGCCAACTCAACAGTTCCCCGTGGTCTCCAGGGAGCACCGCTGCTATTTCATGCCGGTTCTAGGATAGGTTTGAATACTATTATGGATAGTAGGGAACATAGCATGGAACCGTTAATAATTATAGTTATGAGGAACTATTACAAAATTATATAGGGGTGGGCTAATCGTCTGTGACTATTTTGACCTCTACAGAAGTATGCAAACAAGAAAATTGTATCAGGCCCATGAAAACTGAGGGCGCACTTAGTCTCTCTACAACACGAATATACTCCTATTATTTCAAAACCAATGATATATTAATACTGGTCATACACCTTTATATAAAGTCAGTACACAGCGATTTTAAATGTTGAAGGATGATCGTCGTATTTATATTTTCTCGAAAAACGTCTACAGCTGTGCATTATGACGGGCGTGCCGTGGTCGACTTTCTTCCTGGCCAATCTGACCAACTCACCGGTCGTGTGGTACGCGTCCATCCTGATAAACTCCCTTCAAGGCGTATTTCTGTTCCTAATCTTCGTCTGCAAGAAGAACGTCCGCAATCTATGGAGACAGCTTATCACTTCGGCCAACAGGCGACGTGAACTGCCCGTGATCCGGTAAATATTTTGGCAACTATAGAAAATATTACAGCTGTTTCGCAAGTCTACGAATACATAAACGGAGACGCATACATCATTACTTTGTGTGTTCGATCACGTGACACGTAACCGTTGCGTCCATGTTTTGTGTTTACGTTAATAACATATACCGCATCAGTAGAAGAACGAATACTATTTTGCAGAATTTAAGCTGTATTTTTGTCCCCGACTAACATTTCCAGCTACATTTCCCAATATTAACAAATCTTGCAAAATCAGCATTAAAACCGTACCAACATTACGAACTGACACATTGTGTACAAAACACATTTGTGTTTTCCAAGTGTTTTAAATGTCAAAACAATATTCGTCGAGGCCTACATTTCCATGAAGTTTTAAAGTTTCGAGGGCTTTACTTTTTTTTTATTACGATACTTATGCATCGCAACCTTTCTTTCATTAAAGGAACATTATCTTTCATTTCTTTTTCATTAAAGGAACATTACCGAATTGGTTTTTGCTAACAAAACAGTTGCTGGCAGTGTAAGCACTTTATGTAATATACATAAACTGACAAACCTGTAGAAGTTTGAGATCGATTGGCCATCTGGGTCACGAGAAAATAGTGAAAAACCGATTACACATTTGCTTGAAATCATATGGTTTCAACAAATGAATAAAACGCTCACTGAGCGATAAACTCCAATCGGAAAATTAGTTTATTCATTTCTCATCAAATATGGCATTTCAGACAGATATATTTTAAGGGATGTTTTCTACTATCATCATCATTAGACCGTGTAAGTTTTATGTAAATCTGTGATCAAAAGTATATTTTACAAGTTTTTTTCTTAAAAAAATTCAATTACCGTTGTAATGCACTGCGCGCACCAAGCTCAATTAAAAAGAAAAACGTTGTCAGGAACTGACACAAACCTTGTGTTTGGGCACGCGCACTGACCTCCGTTTTCACCGACCCCCCCCCCCCCCCCCCACCCCCGGGCCTTCGTCCAGGATGCAACACAACACCATTTAACAGTTCTTGGCAAATCTTCCAAGACTTTATTGTTTCCCTTAGACCACCGAATATTTGATTTAAACATAATAAAAACTACAATTAAACATGGCAAATTCAAATTGGTAGGTCAATATGTAAGTAGTGTTTTGCAAGATTGTAGAAAAGTGCTAAAAAAAAAGACGTTTTGTAGCACAATGCTTTAGACTATATTGAGAGTGTCGCAGTGATGTAGTTTAAGCTTTTGCGAAGTAGTATTGTTATCTAAATTTCATTTAACTGTTTCAGTGCATCAGTACATCTCAATGGCTGTATGTATATACAATAAAATAGAAAACATTTAAAGACACTGGACACCTTTGGTAATTGTCAAAGACCAGTCTTCTCACTTGGTGTATCTCAACATATGCAAAAAATAACAAACCTGTGAAAATTTGAACTCAATTGGTCGTCGAAGTTGCGAGATAATAATGGAAGAAAAAACACCCTTGTCACACGAAGTTGTGTGCTTTCAGATGCTTGATTTCGAGACATCACACGTGAGGTCTCGAAATCAATTCAAATATTTACTGAGAAATTACTTTTTTCTCAAAAACTACGTTACTTCAGAGGGAGCCGTTTCTCACAATGTTTTATACTATCAACAGCTCTCCATTGCTCGTTACCAAATAAGTTTTTAAGCTAACAATTATTTTGAGTACTTACCAATAGTGTCCAGTGCCTTTAAACAATTTATCGAAAGTAAAAAACAACAACTGTTTAAAATCAAATATGCATAAATCTAAATATATTTGTATGTACTGACAGTCTTTGGTTAAAGAAACTGGCATGGGGGGAAAGTATTCTTTTCTTGTATTTGTCATGTTAGTTGTTTACTTTTATATATTTCTATACTTACCTTTATTGGTCGGGAATTACATATCAACATTAGAATGATGCAAAAGCACTAAAACAAAACAGCGCATTTATGCACATTGTTACGTTACACCGAATATAATGGCTTTTTATTGAGATTCTGAACTTAACGAATAAACATATGTGTTTAAAATATATAATTTATTATATATAAAGTATTATACATTGGTTTTTATATTTTCATATTTCGTTTCATTTGTTTTTTGAAAGTCAAAAAGAGGTACAAACATTAATGTTATCGTTGTTGTCTTCCATTCCACATTTCATTTCAGTTATTTTTAATTTTTTTTTAAATGGTTTGAACAATAATTATTTTGATTCATATACCACACACGTAGATCCTCGTTATTTGATTGGCGGAACACGCGTCACGTGTCATACTGTACTTTGCCCTGTATTTACAACCGAGTTGCTACTCTTTTACTCCCATTCATAAACGCCCTGTTTTGCTAAATAGTGCAATAATGTGGGGAATTCTGTAAAAACCTCACTGGAAATTTTCGATTTTCATTACATTATTTGATACATCTGACAATCTGGCTACCCCCCCCCCACCTGATTACGATCAATTTGTACATGTCTCGGTTATATTGTCCTTTGTTTTTGGCGTTTACTCTGTGTATAATTATTATCACGCTAAGCTTCTATAGGCTCAGTTTGATCGTTGGTTTCGTCGTTTGTGGCGCTGTTGATTGGCAAGTACCCCGGCCTTGGTTGCCGCAGTTGTAAAATGCTGCAGGGTTAATAACAATAAATAACATGTATGATTTGATGACGAGCTGGAATTGTTAAACAAAAATACTTCGAAAAAGAATTTACACCAAAACGCACTCCAACAGACCCGTTTATCGTTGCTGCTATCACCCCACCCCCTCCCCCCCCCCCACCACCACCACCACAGCCCAACCCGCCTTTTACCCTTTCCGACCCAGAAGAACAGCACATAGAAAATTTAAAAAACAGACAAACAATTACCCCCAAAAAATTAACAAATAAACAAACAATCACCTCAATAAAAACAAACAAGCTAACATGCCGAGCGTGTCTACATTTCTTTTTTCATTCCAGTATAATGTTGGTCATCTACTCAGAACCATTTTTAATTGGGCACCATGCCCTGTTAAAAAGAGTCTCGATTATGTCGCTTACCCACTAATGAACATTGGTACGACCAGAAGTCCGGCAGCAACGTAGAAGGCTATGGCTGGATGGTCGGTCGTGACCGTAGCTGAGTAGATTCCATTTAGCACTATAGGGGACAGGAATTGCCCACATGCCATCAGCAAGGCAGCTGCGCCAAATAGTGTGCCTGTAACCGTGTGACAAAAGCACAGAGAACACTAATTATATTTTTGTGTTTTGCTTTAGTGTGTTATAATAATAATAAATAATAGTTTATTGATTTCTATTGCGCCCATTCCATAAAATGTACACAAGCACATAACAAAATAATTATACAATGATTAAAAAGCTAACAACTGGTAAACACAAGGACATACCACAATCCATACAAATGAAAACACAAGACCCTCACAGGACTTCCAAAACAGTAAAAATGCATTGACATAAAGACAGTAGATACAAAAATGTACTTAGGAGAGGAACAATAAAAGCACATTAATTTTAGTAAAAAGCTTGTTTGAAAAGAGAAGTTTTCAGAACAGATTAAAAAACATTCAAGCCTTATTGTATTTGTTAGTGTTATATTTATAATTTTATGAAACCACAGAGAATCCTCGCTTCATTGTTCCCGAAAAATGATTACGCTCTCCGTTAAAAACTACATTTTGAATACTTCCAAAATTAAAATCCCCATTCAAAAGGCAGGGTCATTGTTAAGTTTATGACAACGTAATGCTGATTTATTGGCAACATTGTCAAGATGGATACAATGAAAGTCACGTGTGCAAGTTTCAACTAAATACAGTGTCTACTTGTTGAGAAAACAGCAAAATTGCAACGGTATTTTCACAAGAACGTAGAATCCATCCACGCTTTGTGAGCTGTCAGCGGGTACCAACTGCATCTCTGGCCGCACCATTCGTGAACAGACACCAACACTATGAGAAATGATTCACGCATGAATCGTTTCTCAGATTCAAATGTTTTTAATTGATTTCTCATCAACGGGGCATTTCAGACGAAATAATCTCGCAGGATTATTTTTACCGTTAAAAAAATATAATATATATATATCAGGGTCATTACCAAAGTTTGACTCTACCTTTAAAGGGGCTGTGTCGTCATTACCAAAGCATACCTATAAATGGACATGGAATTATGAACTCTCACCAGTTACGTTAAGGTACGGAGTGAGGGCGCCCGCGTGCAGATAGGTGAGAGTTCACAACTCCGTGTGCAGCCAGCGATTTTTTTTCTGCAGCACACGTCGGCTATGGAGTCAACAGTTAAGGGATAGGCTGTTCTTCCCAATCCCTTAACTGTTGACTCCGTAGCCAGCGTGTGCTGCAGAACATAAATGTGCGTGCAGCCACAGGCCTGTATACCATGCCCAATATGGGGCAGAGGGTATTCCCCCCACCACCACCAACAATGTTCCCATATTTACATATTTAACACACTATATTGCCATTGTACATAAGCACCCCGACCCCCCCCCCCCCCGTAGTTAAATCCTCTAAAGAATTCCTGCTATTTCAATCACACGATGAAAACACAATAGCGGGTACACGGCCATGCCCAATATCTAGCATAAGAAGCAGGCCTGCTTTGATCAGGACGACAGAACCCCTTTAATTCAAGATTTTGGTTTCTTCTTTTGGGGCTGTGTACAAATTGTGACAGCAAGTAGTCAAGGTTTCAGGGTGTTTTTTGTGGTGTCACAATATGGTGTCATAGGTTAGATGGTCTATACGTCACAGGTTATCAACAATATTTTTTTCTGATAGTGATAGTTGTTTTACCACAGGTGGACCAATACTTGGGCTATTGTATTGAGATGGTAGTTTTATCAATAAGAATTATAAGATGATAAGTTTTACCTTGTTCGTGAGTGTCAACTTGCTGTGCCGCAAGGAACTTCAGGAGGGGTGACGGAACAACGCGGAATAGTCCAACGGCAGTGGCTGATGGAGGAAGGAAGAGTGTCAATGTGGCAGGGTTAAAACAGTTCTAAATAATAACAGAGGGCGCTGTTTAGTGTCTTCAATAAACATGACTTCTCCATAATAATGCCGTCTCAAACACGTGTATCCCTACAAGGCGTGAGCTACATCTTGGAGAGCTCAATCTTTTAACACTAACCAAACTCCCTCATCCGAGATGCCCGAAATCTTCAAGATTTAAGGACAGTTGAACAAGCATGACACTCGGTGTGGCAGGAGATTCTACCCCCCCCCCCGGAGATTCTAGTGCCCCCCCCCCCTCCATACGGCGAACTGTGTACAAGCTTCTTCTGATAGCGCCCTCTTTTGAATCAACCTCCTTTAGCCCATGTTAATTTCCCATAGGGGGAACAGAATCTCCGGGGGACAGATTTTCCTTTGAAACCGGATCAAACTAACCAGGAATTCTGGTCAAACTAATCAGCACTACACGGATCTGACTAAAAATTCTCTGCTCAATTCTCTGCTCGGGCTCCGGGCTCCAACTCCGGCTCTAGGCTCCTGCTCCGGGCTCCGTTTCATGTTGAAGCACCGCGAAAAATGCACACTGCTTCCGAGTTTATGATAGAGCCCCATTTCAGACCCGGAGCACAAAAGTCCGGAAAATCCGATTAACTTAATCGTAAATCTCATTCCTCGTCAGCAGCCAGAGGTGTCCATTCCGCACGGAAGTTTTTTCCCCTATATATTTTTTGTCTCACTTTGGAGAATGCTTAACGGTGTGAAGACAAAAACCAATAGACCCTCCCCATGGAATAATGTCAATTGAACATCGCGCGTGCGCACTCTCCCTACTGGTTTGCAAAATGAGTGAACATCGCCTGGCCTTGACTGATGGCGGTGTGACCATAGAGCTATATATATTGACTAGAGCGCTAACACCCCGTTATACATGCACTAAGGTTTTGAAGCCGTGTGGGCGCATCCATGTTTATGTACAAACCAATACAAAAGCTTGACATTTTGTACGGCAATTGTACGGCTATTTGCATGATAAAGCGTTTGTTCTTTTCTATGCGTCATCGAACCAAATATGCAGCAAATGAGAACGCACAATCTGCTAATGAGCGTACAAACTGCGAGCGTCATGTGCGTCATGTTTAACATATATGTTTTTTTTTTTGAGTTCGTCATTCTTGCCGGCATATTGTGTATCCTTGAAGCAGATTTCGTTTTTTTTCCCCTTGACATCTTGAAGCATTGAATCCTCCCAACCAAGGCTTTAGTTCGACTCAGCATTTTTCCTAAGACGTAAGTAACAACATCAGAGAATCACCTACTACATATTTTTGTAAGACATCACTAAAATCACCTGTTTACAAGAGCAATGATCGTTAGATTAAATATGGCGCGTACGTAAGCGCGCACGCCGAATGCAAAATTTTCGCGGCCATGTGTGCTCTCTTAAAATTAAAATCGTTCCGTAGTCACGCAACACATCAAACATGTCTGCGCCCAGGGTGGCTTCTAAACTCAGAGCAAGTTAGCGCTCTAGTCAATTATATATAGCTCTATGGGTGTGACGCACACGCGTTTGTGCATCTGCCTAGTGCACAACTCTATGTGATATGGCGTTTGCCAACCTATAGTGTCTATACTCATGCGTGCAAGCGATGAGTATATTTCATGGTCCATTATGAGTATTCTATATTGGGTGGATCAATACTCACCAACATAAGCCAAGACGGTCGTTGATTTAGCGAGCGCTGTAGTAACCATCATGCCCATCCCGGACAACAGTCCAATATGTATTATCCAATACTCTGACAAACAGACCACAAAGATTCGCCAGGCCAAAATGCCCACTGTTAAGAGAAACAAGGTTGTTGTGCAAGCAAGTTAAGTTGGGTTTAGTATAAGGAAATCAAAAAGTGGCAATGAGGTATGAACAGTCGTGGCAAAAGCACGGCCACGACCCTGCAAAGTTTGAAACGGCCGTTTAATACCGATTCATTACTCTTTTATTCCCATTCATAAATGCCCTTCTTGTTGAAAAGCATCATTGGAAAATCTGTGAACATTTCTGTATTTCAACTCTTGACTCCGTTTCGCTTGAAGGGTCAATCAAATTGCAGGCGACGCTCAAGTTGTTGTGCGTACGCGTGCGTACTAATATATTTTAGTAAAGACCTTATCATTGATCTTCATTATTCATTATAATGGAGATCACTGGACCTTATGCATTGACGTCATCAAGCCGCCATCTTAGAGGTAAACCGATGATGAAACAATGGAAACGCACAGATTTGCACGCGCGGCGCACAGAATTGGCCAATGAACATCTTCCTTTTGACCTCTAATAGGCGAGGACGCCCAACTCATTTATCGTCTGTGCATAAGGTCTGTTGAGTACAGGTGTGTGTATTGATTGCTCTTCGCGTAATTGGAGCTACGCGTTTCTCCTGCCACACTGGCCTCCTTACCGTGCCTCTACATTACTATGAACTAACAAAAACTTTCGTAGTTGTAATAGACTGATCCGTTAAGCTCCGCCCCCTTACGTGTTGACCAATTACAACCTTGGCTTCGCCACCGAAAGTCTGACTCGCTAAAATCCCACTAGAAAAGTAAACATGCGTGTGCGCGTATACTTAAAGCGCGCCATTCATGTCGTGAGTGGCATTGGATAGATGCACACGTGCTGCCCACGTGTGCAGTGGTGATGCAGCCAATGCTGTGAATGGTCAATATGTTTAAGGGGGTGGGGTTAATGGATCGGTTTATTGCTGTTTAGTACGGCCTTTCATTTGTTATGACGTGAACACATGGGCCCAGTTTCGTAGAGCTGCTTTAGCAGAAAATATCGCTTAACAACTTTCTGCTAAAGCAAAATTAATAAGCAGGATACCATTCACAGATGCATGTGGACTGTTGTTTTGGCCGGTAATCTTATTCTGATAAGTATAATTGTATTGTGGTTAGATACTTTTTTATACTTTTAAGCAGGTCTTTGAAATTGGGTCCTGGTTATTCGCAGACGTGTTCTAGTAGTAGCACAAGGAAACATATCCGATTGGCGAGAAAAAATTCGAGCAACTTAATTGGATTTAGGCCTATAAAAATGTATTTGCGTCCACAGGGGAAATTGAAACATCTGCGCATTTCATAACGCTGAGCAAATTAAAACATCTGCGCATTTCATAACAATGAGCAAATAAAAAAATATCTGCGCATATCATAACGGTGAGCAAATTAAAACATCTGCGCATTTCATAACAATGAGCAAATTGAAACATCTGCGCATTTCATAACGATGGTGATAACCAACTAATTGGTACAGCTAACTCAATATCAAGATCGCCGTCTAAAACAAAATCAGTTGAACGACTCACACCGATGCAAGAACCGAGCTGTAGAGGGCTTTGTGAAACTTACCAAATGCCGGTACGGTGTTCACCAGCAACCCGTAAACACCAACAAAACGGTCGCTCCAACAAAATGGTGGCCCTAGTCCAACAATGGTGATAACGCTGTAGACAGCCTCATAGACTAGATCATAAAACACCATACACGCCAGAAGTAACACAATCGTCACACGCCTACCATTTGTGTTGCATTTGAACAACATGTAGATTTTGTTGACGAGATCTCGCACAACCCCGCGAGGAAATGGTCTCCTCTCGATGGTCTCCAAGAGAACGCCCGGGACTGCAACGTAAAGGAAGTTGATCACTGCAGCGCCAAATACCGTGGCGTAGGCAATGGAGTAACTGTTGGTCCACTGCAGGATGGCCGTCACACCATACTGACTGGCGCCAAAACCTACATAGGTTAGTAGATCAAGCAAGAAGATGCGAAAAATCCTGTCTTTGCCTGTGTAAGCATCGGCCAGGTAAGCCACAGCAGTGCTGCTCAGGACGGCACTGTCGCCGCAAACGCCGAGGACGCCCTCGGCGATGACAAGATAAATCAATTGCATCTGGAAGTAGCACACACTCAGGAAGAGTGCAGATGCTGTGAGGTGACCAATGGCTGATAATATCAGTAAGGGTTTACGACCGATGAAGTCACTCGCAGCCCCGTAGAAAAGCACAACAAAGGCCGGTATGAAGACGGATATAAACTTCATGTACATCACCCATATGGCGGTTTCGGACTCGATCCGCTTCTCCATGGGATCTTCGGTGTGGTTTCCGCCGCACGTGCCGTTGTTATTCGTTGGCAGCGTGTAGTTAGAACCGAGCGCCAGACGATGCTCAATGAACAGCGTCCTCAACGCCACGAAGCCGCCCTGGATGGAGAGAATGAGGAACACGGTTGGCTCTACGGTTACCAGCCTGACCGGTGTCTTTGTGGCTATCGTTTTGGCTTTGCCTTCTGACATCATGGTAACAATTCAAGCTGGCCAAACCTCATAATTAACCAGCAAGCCGTAATTGTCAATTGCGCAACCGAAATGAAGTCTGTACGAATGCAAAGCGTACTGGTCCACTGCAATTCTCAACGCAATTCGGCAGAGCACCCGGCGGGACGATCTCTCAAACCCGATGACTGCATCCTGGAACGAAACACGTACATACAATGTTTGGTTTTATTTATTGTTTTGTTTTGTTGTAGAGGGTGGGGGTCGATTGACGAATACGGGAGACTTTGCAACCTTTAACAAATACTTCATGATTGGTTTATTGCTGAAAACACGTTTCAGCCAAAGGTTAGACTACATCAGACTGGTCGGGAAATGGATCCCTGTTTTTGCCCCACTTACTGGCTGTGAAGGGGGTAACCCTGTTTTTGCCCCAGGAATTAGGTGGCAATGTGCCCCTGGTGATAGTTGATTCGGGTCAACAGCCCAAATCAGTTAAGTGTAGCCTTTACCTTGTGAGTAAGGCAATATCTCAGAAAATGAAAATTAACCAAATCTGACCCAGGAGTTTTTAAAACGTAATATGCAAAAGGTGCTCATTTTTATACTCTATTGAATGATTTATTGATGTATTGATCGACTGATTGATTGATTGACCAATATAATTATGGTCCAACCTTTGAAATGGATTTGCCCAAAATGTTAGAATAGATGATAAATTTGCATTGGGGATAAAGAATATTATTTGGTTTTTACCCTAACACCGATGTATGTAAAGCACTGTATACTCAGCACTTCCCGATTTCTGTGGAAAATATCCACACGCATATGTTACTCTGGTGGGATTCGAACCCGTGACCTTTGTCATTCTAGATCAGATGTCTTAATAACTAGACCGCCAAGATTAGAAAATACAACAATTACTGTAAAACAAAAAATAAAAACAAATACAAAACCAGTTAGATGCAAACACATTTAAAGGAACATTACAGAATTGGTTTTTGCTAACAAAACAGTTGCTGGCAGTGTAAGCACTTTATGTAATCCACCATATACATAAACTGACAAACCTGTAGAAGTTTGAGATCGATCGGCCATCTGGGTCACGAGAAAATAGTGAAAAACCGATTACACATTTGCATGAAATCATATAGATTCAACAAATGAATAAAACGCTCACTGAGCGATAAACTCCAATCTGAAAATTAGTCTATTCATTTCTCATCAAATATGGCATTTCAGATAGAAATATTTCAAGGGATGTTTTCTACTATCATCATCATTAGATCGTGTAAGTTTTATGTAAATCTGTGATTAAAAAGTATATTTTACAAGTTTTGTTCTTACCAATTACCGTTGTAATGTGCCTTTAAAACAAACCCATGCACCATGAACAAAACGAACTCAAAATCAGACTAGGACCCAGAAACAGGTACTCTTCTTCATCGTCACAGGGGAAAAAAAGATTAATCAATCCTCCAAAATCAACCTGTAGGCCTATTCGCCCCTTGCACGGTCAGCCATTTGCGTGTAGAGCCTCGAATTGAGGACATAAACAGTGAATAGAAGCATTAAGCCTGGTTCATACTTCCTGCGAATGCGAATGCGAAGCGAATATTGACGTCACAAATTTGCAACGAATAATTCGCAGCGGTTGAGCTGTCGGAACTCCCCCGATCACTATTCGCAGCGAAAACAGAGTTTTTTAGATTATTGTAACGCCAATATTCGCTTCGCATTCGCAGGAAGTATGAACCGGGCTTTATACAACTCTGTATTATCACGGTAAATGTAATGAAACTATAATCCAAACTGATACATAAATGCAATACAAATGGAGCACATAGGTCGAGGCTCTTCACGCACAACATGGCGGATCCGTGCAGGTAGCGAATATTTGCCTCGACTTTGCAGCTGCAGGGAAATATCACTCGGCTGATCCCCCCGGCTAGTACCTAGCCCACTGCATCCCAACTAGTAAGTGAACCCAGTACCTCCATGTTGCAATATTTCAGTTGGGAACCATGCCGTCCTAGAGTTGGGACGATTCAAATAAATTGTGCTAAAGTTGGGTCGGAACCTTGACATTGTGAAAACGTACCTGCTCCTGTGGATGGACTGTGGTCAAATCCGCTCCCAAGTATTCAGAGACAACTTGAACTACCCGCAACCATATTTTTCACAATTTGACGCAACTGACGACACCGTAGCACTGGTAGTATTATGGCTTCCACATACAACTCGACGTGTCTGCCTTCAGAGCTGTGTGTACTAATACATAGAAAAAGGGACGGTGAAGGTCACCATTGTTAATGCATCACATGGTTCAAATGCGGAAACAGCAGACCATGTCAACAATCAAGCATGGAAAGTACATTTAAAGGTATTATACAGGATTGGTAGAGCTGATAAAATAGTCCCAGACAGTGTTCATGTTTTGTGTGATTCAACATATGCATGAACAAACAAACCTGTGAAAGTTTGAGCTCAATTGGTCATCGAGGTCACGAGAAAATAGTGAAAATAGACCTTATGTGTTTTCTGTTTTTTTCAAACATCGCATTTTATCACTCGTGATAAAAACTATTGTTTTACTCATTTCTCAAAAACGATAGCATTTTAGGCAGAAATATTTTAAGGAACCCTTTCTACCATTGCTTTCTTTAATTCTTGTAAGTTATGTGTGAATCTGTGAACATTTGTGTTTTTCAATCTTACCAACAGTGTACAGGGCCTTTAAAGGAACATTACAGAATTGGTTTTGCTCACAAAACAGTTGCTGGCAGTGTAAACACTTTATGTAATCCACCGTATACATAAACTGACAAACCTGTAGAAGTTTGAGATCGATCGGCCATCTGTGTCACGAGAAAATAGTGAAAAACCGTTTACACATTTGCATGAAATCATATAGATTCAACAAATGAATAAAACGCTCACTGAGCGATAAACTCCAATCTGAAAATTAGTTTATTCATTTCTCATCAATTATGACATTTCAGACGGAAATATTTCAAGGGATGTTTTCTACTATCATCATCATTAGATCGTGTAAGTTTTATGTAAATCTGTAATCAAAAGTATGTTTTACAAGTTGTTTTTTTTACCAATTCTGTAATGTTCCTTTAAGGGGTGTTTTTTAATGGCATATGACACGAAAATAGGGCCTACTACATCATGTAGTTTCTTTATAAACTCAATCAATTATTGCACATTCAGGTAAACCATATCGGTGAACCAGGGACGGGGGCTGACGGAATTGCTCAATGTTTTGCAATTGCGTTTTGGGTACACTCCATTCTTTAAAAGGGGGGTCATTACTGAAATGCAATCTGTAGTCTCTATCGGTACTGGAAATATCAGTAGGTTTTCAGCCAATTGAGCATATAGGACCAATGGAGCAAGGTGGGTGAAATAGTCTTATTTGGAGTTTTTCCAAAATGTGTATCTGTTTTCCGCATGAATGCGTGCCGTTGTTGATTAACTATTTTTGTTATCTCCCACGGGTGGCCGGAGATCAAAGGTGCTTGAGTCGTGCGAGTGCATTATCCGCACACATCGGGTTTTCGTTGACCCCGGCCTCCCCACTTGCTCTATTAGAAGTAGACTGAGGCCTAGCTGTACGAAATAGAGAAAGCATCCTGACTGTGCTCTCAAAATGCTCTGGATATAAAGTATTGTTTTAACTTTTTTTGTAGAAATGTAGACAATGCCAAAGTTTTTCCAAGCCAATACTTAACCAATTAATTTTAAAAGTATAGTTGCAGTTATAACTTAAAGGCCCTGTACACTATTGGCAAGATCGAAAAACACAAATTTTCACAGGTTCACACATAACTTACATGATTTAAAGTAAGTAATGGTAGAAAGGGTTCCTTCAAACATTTATGCCTAAAATGCTATCGTTTCTGAGAAATTAATAAAACAATAGTTTTTATCGCGCGCGATAATAAACTCGATGTTTGAAAAACAGAAAACACATGAGGTCTCTTTTCACTATTTTCTCGTGACCTCGATGACCAATTGAGCTCAAATTTTCACAGGTTTGATGTATATGGTTCATCACACAAAACATGAACTTTGTTTGCGACTGTTTTGTCAGCTCTACCAATCCTGTATAAGCCTTTAAAGCACACAGTATTAATTGTCCTCTATACTAGCTCAGATAGGAATCACACTCGGCCCTTTCGAGGCAACACATCCCAACTCAAAAAAATTGGGTTGTTGATACAATTTCACATCTGGGTAAATTAATTGTACGTGCTTTTTTCATTTCTGGAAGTCTTAACTTACAGTGTGTTGTTTTGAATATAGCATGTCCTATTTTTGGCCTCTTTTAACACTTTCGTCCCATTTTTTTAACGGCAAAACAGCTTAGTCTCGAGTTATGTACATTTCATCTTTTAGTGTTAGGCTGTTTTGTCATGGAAGGGCCGCACTATACTAAAGAGAGAGACCAAACTAAGGGAACTGGTAAAGACAAAAATCCGGACCAATAAATGGGATTAATAGTGTCGACTTACTGGCAAGTCGTGCCCCGAGCGGGCCAAGAGCACCTGACTCAAGCACGACTGATGTAATTATGATTAGCAGAGTTTGGGTTCGAGTCCCAGTCTTGGCAGTCATTATAACTTCGTCCTTTGGATGGGAACCCAGAACACTTATCGTTAAGAGAAGGGTTTTAATACAATTTTCAGTGAGCACATTTACAAGCTTGTACACCACTGGCTTGAGGAATTAAATGTAAATTTATTATTTTCCCCAGAAGTGTTTCTAAACGGGGCTTGAAATTAAATTGTGAACATATTTAATCCAATTCTGTGTTTGTTTTGTTATCGGGAAAAAATAAGAATTGGCCGTTGCAAAACTGCTTACCAACCAAAAGGACCTGTGGTATAAATGCAAACAATTGTTAATTGCCTGACGTTTCGACCCTAGCAGAGTCGTCAGTCTTTAGACCCTGCTAAGGGTCGAAACGTCAGACCATTAACTATTTTTTGCGGTTTTTAAAGAGTACAATTTTTTTTCCAAACAATCCTCCTATTTTCTTCTATATTGTATCAACAGGCCTGTAAAAATGGGGATCCCCAGCAGTATGGGCTACAACCCGGCTGAGCGTCATCCACGCTCCATAGTACCAGATTCAGTCAGTGCGCAGCGTTCAGAAAAGTGCTTCCTTTCATTTGTAGCGTATGCACGGCAGTCGCAGTTTTGCATATATAATGAGCTAGGAGGGCACATTTTAAAAAAATCATATCGTAAAAATTCAGCCATGTAAAAATACAAAAACGTAATATTATGAACGAGGAATGCTTTATTGTAATAATAAAAATCATGGAAGAATTTTTAATTGTTCAGAATTGAGAAATATTCGACTAGAAAAATTATCATCGTTGTACAAAAATAACGGTTTCCGAAAAAGTCCCTTTTCTAGCATTTAACGGAATTGTGCAGAAAAACTTGAATCATGGGTGTTTAGGTACATTATTAATCTACTCATACGCTATAGTCGTTTTTTCTGAAGCCACTCGAAACAGTCGGGGGCACCCTAAGTATCCGTCGCCGTCAGCGTTAACATTCTCGGTTGAAAAAACCGCCATTACCCGTTGGTCTAATGGGAGCCCGAATGTGATTGGTCAGGATGTGCAGCGTGCCAAGCGGTCAAGCGTGCCAACTGACTAATCAGCTACTACGTAACAAAACGCAAGGCAACCATGGTTTGGCACGATTCCCTGCTCCGGTCATGCAATCTACGACAAGAAACCGGTGCCCGACTATTATTCGTTGTTATGGTATTTGGCCGGGTTTAGCTTCAGTTCTTTGGAAGGATCTGTATCTTTACGTCGCAGAAACCGAAACTGGCATAAACGAAATATAATTTTCATAACAAAATTTCATAATTTTTGTCAAGAAGATCATCAAAAAACATGACAAAATAAATAGCGTCGTAAGAACAAGTAAAAACCACAAGGCCTTTTTCTCCCGCCATTTGATGATGACGTCACGTAAGCTAAAACGATACGGCACAAATAAACGTTTTTTGCAAAAGTTTTTGCACCGAAAAAAACATTAACGGCTAAACCTGCAGAAGTGTATGTGGTACGTATCGAAAGAACGATCCTTCGTTTATCAGAATATGGACTCCGTTTGTCTCAATCGTGCTCGAAACAGTCAGGGGCACCCTAAATGTAAAGCTAATCAACAAAAAGTGTGAAACTTTAATCACATTTCAGACGAAGATTCACATGTGTTTGGTACCTAAAATCTGGGAAAACATGGGTTTACTTTACGACGAAAATGTTCAAAAAAACTTCCCACTCCATCTTGACCCAACACTACCCTCCAGTGGGCACTTGTAGCCAATCTTGCAGGGTCGCCTCCGAACGCTCGCACATTCACGCGAAATCTCAAAGGGTCCGAGACCGCCGTGCAGCTGCAAATGAAATCTGGTATTCGGCCTCATTATCTAACACCCTGCGCACTGACTGGATTAATATCAAACAAAGGAAGACTTCCACATGTAAGAATTGACCCTAAGATTTCCGGGTCACCATCGCCAATTGTTCGGCTCGAAATCACGTGATCCTGATCCACTTCTTACTAGGAGTTTATGATGAATTATTGAAACAATGGGATTTTTAAGTGACGTGGTGTTTCCGTGTTGTTTGTCATGACTCATCCAGGGTTACTAGGTTAGCCTCGAACTCGTGATCAACTAAAACTTGTCTTGATCATGCTGTAAAATGTTATCGATACCTGATTGACAACTGACTAAAAATATTATTTTATATTTATTATTTACAAAGGTCTATTAATTTATTATTATTGTTATTATTATTATCTTATTATTATCTTATTTTTAACCGAGAATCAGACTTGACCTGCGTTTCTGGTTATCAATAAACAAAAAGAATTGTTCATCACTGAAACTCATGATTGCAGAAATTCTGGAGTGTTTGGCGAAATCGGGCAGTGTTTTTTATTTGTTCAATGTTCACTCAACCCCGAGACAAAAAAACATACAAACAATTATTTAAAGTTCATGTTTAAAGACGAATAATAGCAAATATTGTTGCTTACCTTAATTTTTGTGATTATCGCGTGGAACACTTAACCATGCAATGGATATAAATAACTGTTTACAAAACATACAGACACCGGGGAGCTGTTGACCTCTGATCTCGTTGTCCACCCAGAGCCCGAGTTGAATACAGTCATACAGACGTTAAAGGCAGGGTATACTTTTGGTAATTTCTCCACAAAATGCCAGACCGCGTGTTCCGATGGTTTTATTTCAAGAGGCAATTTTATTTTATTTGTTCAATCACTACTCACTACGTACAAAACACTGTGTGTGTGTTTGTGCATGGGCAACTCTAAGGATAAGGAACAAATATAAATAGCAACATGTTGAGAGATTTGAAGGCAATTTGCCTATAACTCGTGCGTAAACCTATCTCTGACACGTCGTGAATGTCGACACCCTTTATCACCAGCTTGAGCTTCAGACTTGGCTACCGGTTTGCAGGAACATTTCACATCAGCGCATTCATTCATCGGGAAAAAATATCAAAGAAGCTAATAATATGATCGACCTAATATCCTGACCGATATTGCGATCGACGATCTGCAGAATAGAACTCGGAGGTAACCAGTACGTCACAGTTTGCCTCGACCCACAGGCAGATCAATAACGGGCACACTCTTAAAATTCCCGGTGAGAAATTAACACTTATCCTTGGTCCCAGGGACCTGACCCATTTGTGGGTCAGTCTGACCCGGAAACTTGTTTTTTTTTAATGGATTTTAGCTCGGATTTTGCGTCTGTTTGATCTATTTCTTAGTCATCCAGTCAGCCTTTACCCATAAATGGACCAGGCCCCTCGCACCTAGACTTGGTTCCAAGTCTTTGAACGTGGCCGGTTCTTGTCATCGATAGCCAATGCAGTAGCGCCTGAAATAGCGTCCTCTTGTGAATCATCCCCGATATTAGCCTTAGATCGTGAGCATAGGCGTGTTATATCCAATCTGCGGGGGAGTTTTGCGTGTCTGACGTGGTTGATGCAGAGAGATAACTGCATCTCAAACTTGAAATCAAGTCTACATGTGAACCAGAACTGAGCCAAATCTGATCTGGGATTTTGTTTTTTAGAGAACATTAAATAACAATTGATCGGGCCAACCGTACCCTCCAAACTCTCCAAAAACGAATTGTTCAATTCGACACTTATAAAAAGTGCAGTGAGTGACAACTCTTTGTAAAAGTTAAATGCATCTGATTAAAACGGATTTACAACATTACAGCATGTTAGATGTAACTTGGACAATGTTAAGTTAACTTGTTCATTTTATTGTTAAATCTAGCTTTACGAAGAGTTGTCACTGACCGCATTCCGTTTTACACCGGCAACCAGGACACTGTATACCACAACCTTTACCTCTCAACCCAGACTTATTCGTTGCGAGCTTCTACGCTTCAGCGCCCGACATGAAATGGAAATTCATAAATACCTGGGACAGTTTATCCATTCTGATTGGACGAGAGGACATCACGTGGCCGTGTTTAAACGGACGATAATATAGACACGGCTAGAAGTGTTTAAACATGGAATGGCAACTTTTTGTCAAAAAGGGCGCTATCACGTTTGCGCGGAGCGCGCGAATTTGGTAAGTCGCATAGTTTCTTTCGCGCAAGTTGGAAACTTGCGTGCGATAGCTTGAAACTTAAGCGCACAAGTTCGAAACTTGCGCGGCGTTGTTTTTCAACACGCATAGAAATTCAACGCCGAGTCGAGGTGAGCTGAGGCTAAACTGTCAGATTTGTTCTCAACTTTTACAGGGTTTGTGGATATTTTTAGGGGAAAGGTATTTATGAATGGGAATCAAAGTGTGTTGAATCGGTTTGAATTAAACTAGTGGTTTTAACCCGCCGAGGCCTGGTTCTTGATAATAATTATTACCGAGACGAAGAGATATGTCTACCCCTGGATGCTATAACGCAGGCACCGGAGGGACAAGAAGACACGCTGTGCACAGATTAAGCACAAGGATTGCGTAGTAGAATGTACGCCACCCATAACCTGTGGTAAAACCTCTTGACCGCACATTGATTCCCTTATTGAAAGAGACCATCGTCCACCCGTCCACCCACCCATCCACCCATTCACCCGTCCACCGACAACCACCGCGCTTTCATTGCAAGCTTTTATATGCTTCAGAGACCGACAGTTCCCCCTTTGCACGGTCAGCCAATGTGAAAATAACAATAACATTGTACAGCATTGTCACGGTAGTGAATTGCGCTTTCATCCAAACAGATACATGAATACAATTCAAAGTGATTACCTTCCAAAACTGGCCTCCAAATCCCTCAGAAATAATCCATACCGCCACAGCAAAATCTGCATGTCAGACAACGTCACTCGCATCAGGAACACCCGTAAACGACTATGAGGAAGCAACCTGCAGAAGATCTGAAGCACCCCGGGCCCCAGACAGGTTTGCAAATATCCCGTGGTAAGTAAATTTCTACTTGGCTGCTTATGTTACATCAATATACCTGTTTATATGTGCTGTGTTGTCATGTTCGAGAAAGACTCTGGTTGTGGGTCGAAACGTTAGACCATTAACTACTATTTTTTGCAGTTTAAAAACAGGTAAAGTAGTACCTGTATTTAAAATAGGGTATTCTTGTTATCGGTAATTATAGACCTATTCCACCAGTTTCTATATTTGCTAAAGTGTTTGAGAAAGTTGTCTGCAAGAGACTAATTTGGAGGAGTGTTGGCTCTGAAATGAGCCGGCGTGGTCTCGACGTTTCGAACAGTATACTTTGTTCGTCTTCAAGAATGTTGGACTGCTGATGAAGATGCTGCTTAATTAAAACTCTTAAATATGAGATGACTGTTTTTTCCATGCCCAAGCTGCAGCAACCCTACTATACTTTATCACAGTCTTGGAAATCGTGTTACACTCTGGGTATGAGGCCTTTTTTCACATCATTATCAAGCCTAATACTTTACCACTCAGAGAGGCTGGAGATGCCTGTTGCCTAAAAAAAGAGGAATGGTCCTGCTCTGTTGACCCTCAAGCTGTTGTTATTATATGTATGGTTGATGATGACCGGCAGGATTGCCATAAAGCCCTGCCCCTTAGCCCCAACTACCAAACCTATGGCCTAAAATACACATACCTTGGCATAAAGACCCTCCCTCGTATTGCCCATGTGGGCTACTTGGTTGCCTACAAGCTACCCTAGATAAGGATAGAACCTCATTTCACATAGCAGGTCTTATGCACTGTGGGTTTTTCTTATATTGGAATAGGCCTATCGTCTCCATATCAATTTGAAGCAGTCTGCCACAACTGGCAATTTTCAAGGAAACAAAAAGTTCCGCCACGCTACCATGCGTGAGTTCCGCCACGCTACCATGCGTGAGTTCCGCCCCGCTCGCATAAGAGCGAGCAAGGCATGCTGGAGAATGGCCCGGCGAGATCGATCACCCCTGGGAACGATGATGCAAAAAGTTACCCGTTCGATACGTAATTGTTGAAAATGCTATTATAATTCTATAAAATTTGCTGTAATATTTTTGCTAATCTCATTAGATAACTGTTCGGATCATTTGGAATAAAGTCATGGCGAATGATGGACAGCCCCGTGTCATGTTGTGGGTGGTCTGGCGTTCCTGTTCGACGGCTATGCTTCGGTCGATCAGCCAGGCTGACGGCGGCGTCTATTACTACGAGCCTTACTTATCCGCGACTTACGAAGGGCCAGATAGCGTGTTTCCAACGGGTGACGTAGACGAAGGAACCGCCATATATCCTGGTGCAGAACTCGCCTACAGTTCCGCAACTAATACCTTCTCCTGGGTGAACGAAACACTGCAAGGGGAACACAAAGGAGCCAGCTTCGTTTTCGTCAAGGATTCTCCACAATCCTTGAAGTTGGCTGGAAGAAGTTGGGATACCATTCCACATGGGTATCAGCACACCTTTCTGATTCGCAACCCAAACAAGACAATCCCGTCTTTGAAAACAGTCAACGAGGATTACAAACCACCAGGGTTGATGGACGAGGCAGCGATAAAAATCTGGCAGGATAAACAGCTCGAAACCATGGGAGGGGATTTCCAATCCATTTCAGAGCTCTATGGGTACGTCACCGACAACCTCGATCCCAACCCTTTTATCGTGGATGCCGATGATCTTGTAGCTCACCCGGAAGTAGTGATGAAGGCGTACTGCAGGGCAACGGGGATACCGTTCAGCAAGAAAATGATCGAGTGGGAAGACAACGGACAACCACCCAACGCCAAGTGGACTGCATGCCAGTCTCATCTTCGCTACTTCAAGTGTGTTCATCACAGCAACGCACTGAAAAGCCGAGGCTTCTCAAAAAGCATCCAGGCCAAACCCAGTTCTGCGCTACATCCAAAGGTAGCTGGAATCATTCAGCGTGAAATGCCGTTTTACAATAAAATGTACGCCCAGCGCTTCATTCCTTAGACACGTAATTCTAGACCATGTATGCAAGATATTAAAAAACACGTTTAACGTCCTGCATTTTGTTTTTAAATAGAAGGAGGAGGGCCTTTTTTTCGTCTTTTTTTTTCAAGATGGCCGCCCGACACACTCGGCCGGGCTATTTTTCAAGATGGTTGCCAGCTTTTGTCGGTGTGCTAAAGTCTAAAAACACGAAATCAGTACAAACATTTCGATCTGAGAAACCGTTTATGCATGAAGTGTATTCTCTGATGACTGGTGTCCGTTCGCGAATGCTGCGGCCAGAGATTCGGCTGGTACACCGCACTGTCACCTCGCACTGTCATTATAGTCTTACCTTTTTTTAAATAGCACTTTTACTCAGGTTTCTTTTAAATTCAATACAATCTTGTTTATTTTTAATGAAAATAACAGAACATATCGAAAAGAGTCAGGTGCGGTTTACTAGTTAAAACCAGAACGGCTAAATAAGAATATAACACGCGGACAATGAACTGTTACCATTGTATTTATTTTGGCCTTCCATTTATAGTACTGTACATGATTTATTCATACTATTGTGTACTACTAATTAGGCTATGTTTGCTGCATAATGTACTTAGTATAGACCATGTAACCTCTGTTTACATAATGAGTGTCCTTGTACATTCCAGTGCCTATTGGCAGGCAAGATACAACACTGGTCACATGGGAATTATTACATTTGATGTCATAATTTCCACACACAAAAAAACGGCTGAACAAGATTTCAATATATCAAAAGTTGATACAAATCTGACGGTGCAATCTCCACAAAACAAGATTAAAACGTTTTCTTCCATTGAGCTGTGTACCGATTGTGCCTGCAGGAAGTCCAGGCTCTGTGGGTCATTATTAAACATGTTGTATGCCGCAGGAAACATGGTCTATAAGCTGTGCCAACATTTTAATTTGCTCTTCCAATTTCTTTCTTTCCGCAAAATAAATAAATCAACAAGAACTGTACACATTGTATCCTACAAATGCCATATTTCAATTATCATGATAGTAACAATTGTTTGGTCTTATATTATCAGATAATCAAAGCGTAGGATAGGAACTCATCATTAAACACAATTAACTTAACATCACTAATTAATACTAGCCTTTAATACACTTTTTATTAAAAAAAATAATAATAAAAACGGGTAAGAACTGACTCGGATTCTGGGTCCCGTGGGGTTGACCCATTTCGTGTCAGGCTGAAAATGGGGGATTGTGACTAGACATCTGCATCAGTTTGACCCATTTATGAGACATTTTGACACATCCGGGTCATAGTGACCCATAAACGGGTCACTGCCCCAATGGCACCCGAATCCAGGTCAATTCTAGAAAGTTGTGTAACCAACCGATTTTACATTCAGCAAATTTTTACATTCAGCAAATTTGTTTACTTACGTTATAGATATTATACCAATTAGGATACATCATGTATAGTGCCCCGCTCCGGGCTTGAGAATCTAAACGATTTGGCAAGTGGGCAAAATTCCTTTACTCATGCAAGCATGACAACAGGTTTGCACTTACCAGTGGGGACGAGGGTCTCACTGTAGAGAGCTGTTAATTCTTCTCCATTTCCTAAGTTCAGCCGCACTAATTTTCCCTCCGTTCATGTTATTGTTGGCGATACATGGTCGTACCCAGCACCTTACGTGCAAGAGAATATCTGGCTCAGTTCCCCGTAGGACGTAACTTTGGTTGCAAATTGTGATATTTGCATGTCATTTTTTACATTATCAAACCTGAATATTTCAGTATCTAGTAATAACGAATGGGACCTATATACATTTAATATCGTGGGCAAGACATGCCAAATGCATGTTTTGGGTTTTTCGAGTTTGGATGTCCTCTAGCTCACCCGATTCGACTACCCACCGCTGTTAATAAGCGAGGCTTGAGGGGGAGATGCGGCACTAGAATCGTGCCCGAAATATATTACCATCTTAGTATATTACCTGCCACGATTGTAGCGAGGCATGTCATTTAATGCAATTCTACGTTCTCGGATGTCTAGCTCATGTGCTTAAGGCAAAGTATACATTTTTTGTAACAATTCGAATGCTTTAATCCTATATAAATTTATATCTATAGAATATAACTAACCTGCAAATTTCATTTCAAAAGGTGGTAGTGTTTTTTAGATGTTTGTCGAAGAAAATCTAGAGCGGTTAGCACGCAGGAAGAATAACACAATAAATAACGTTTCACGCAGAAACATTTCTCAGATTGAAATGTTTTTGAGCTCCTCTCTCTAAAACCATATTTCTTTGAAGGAAAATGTTTCTTAAAATGTTATACATTATCAAAAGCTGCCGTATAACTTACAAGTAAGGTTTTTTGTCACTAATTTTTTGAGTAATTACCAAAGGTGTATCCTACCCTCCTTGTTATTGTTTAGGAAACATTTTAAAACCTTATTACAATTACAACGATACAGTTCATATTATTGAGTTTATAAATGAGTAAAGTTCCTATGTGGAGTTCCCCCACTAAAGTTGATGATAATTATTGTGCATCGTTGCGAGGTCTTAAATTAATACCTTTCGCATTGATGGTCTTTTATTCAGAGTGTATTTTTGTGATTTATCCATTTCGCTCGTCAATTTAAAGCAAATCGTAACATTAATTCGTGATACTTAATGAACAGTCACGTCTTGAATTATGAACGGGTTGATTTGGTTGGTTATCACACATATTATGCGCGTCCTTCAACTTGACCTAGACTAATGCGTTTAATTATTGGAAGTCCTAATAAACTTGGTTAACTAACTAAGACATAAAAAGAAAGAATCCACAGAAGGTTTTTATGTCTCCTGCCTGCTTGAAATCTTGTACCCACAATTTCTCAGGAAGTTTGTTATTCCTGACCATTAAACTGTCCATTAGTTTCAAATTTCATGCACCCGTTCCCCACCCGTTTCCCACCGTTCCACATGATAAACTGTGCATATACTAAGTAAATCATAGAATCCTTTTCAGAATTGGGATTTGGTGCTTTATTGAGTTTACAAATTGACTGTGTATTATTTACATGCTTCCACGTTGGGCTGGTATAGTATTCGACATAAGAGAACATGCCGAGGTTTAAGCTGGCTAATCGTATACGTGGTATTTACAATAGATAGGTTGCATTATGACGTAAATCGGCCTTATTTACGGGCCATTAGGAACACACAGTCATACGTTTCACATGAGAACGGCGTGCAGCACGCGGAACATTTCACAAAACTCTGGGCACGATTGGTTAGTGAAACAACGCGGGCTGCCGAGCGCTCGACGCACCTACGAGCCAAAATCCAATTTGCCCGTAAAGATGGCGTCTATTGGGAACTATCTATAGCATTATGTATTTGAGGCTTTAATAAAAATGGGCAACTGCCAACATTCTGGCACACAGTCCGTCAGCAAGAAACAGAAACCGTCGGTACAGCTTGTAGGGGGGGGGGGTAGCAGAGTGAATGCAACACAGCTGTGTTCACTGATGTGTGTATTGGTCAATGGGAAACTTTTGAACGCTAGATGGCAGCAGACATTCCAGGTAAAATTCCATTGTTTACGTAGTTCTAAGCATGCGCACATTGCCGAGAACAATGAATTTACCTGGTAAGTCTGCTACCACTCATCGCCCTACAGGGGTGCGTTTTGGCGGTCGTAAAACCAATAACTGTTTCGGTCATTGGCCAGTGATTAACCAATGGCCAATTCAACCGAACAGCTATCGGTTACAACCGACAAAACGCACCCCAAGTCCCCTATAGACCCCTTGAATTGGCCGCCATCTTTGATGAAACGTGCACGCGTGAAGAGCTATTATTGGCTGAGAGTTTTGCGTAGATGGTGGTCAATGACGTCAGGTGCAATCCATCTATTGTTGTACTCATTCATGGTGGTATATTAGAACCGACTTATTAGAAGCTACTACCAGTTGACCGGCAGGTGTAAGTGTGATTCTATTTGGATTCTTACAGCCCTTGGTGATACATCCAAGGTAGCTGCCATCAGGGCTATAATGCTGGATCTCACCTGATGTTCCTTCCGTTACAGCAACGTATATGCTGCCGTCCTCTTCACAGCACAAACCATAAGGCAAACCATAAGGCAAACCTGAATGGTTGATATCTACTGAGAATACCACGTCACCGTTGGGATCTACCGACATCAACTTCTTCTCATCTGAAGTAGTGTAGATGAGTTGCTGTTTGGAGAAAGTAAAGTTTGAGCCGATCCCTACGGCATGGATGGTCCTGACGATGGATCCGTCTGCACTGTAGAGTAAGACCTCATCCTCGTTATGATGATCTAAAACTGCTATCAGATTGTTGCTATCCACTGCAATGCACGTAGGCATGTTGCTTGACCATCCACCTGTTTTGAAATGAGAGAGAAGCTGATATTTCCTGTTGAAAATCTTGACCGAACAACTGCTTTCTAGAACAACGAGCTCATCATTCTTGTTTACAGTCACTCTTTTTGGACGAGACAGACTTTTGATTGGTTGCACTTTTGGGGTGGATTTCGGATTGCCCGTTGCCGTCATCAAGCAGCGATTCTGAAAATCTACCACAACAATATCACTGTTGGAGTACGCAGCAACATCACACGGAGAAAACTTATCCATTTGTTTTACACCCTTCTTGTATGACATAATTTCCTCTTTTAGAGTCCATGTCTTTCGTGTACAGTTTATTAAAGGTTTCAATACCATTTGTCTTTCCATAGCAGGTTTCAGCACCAATTTCCCCAGATATTTCTGGCCCTCTTCAAAGTCCATAAAAGCCAACGCATCAGGAACTTTCTTTGGCTTCATCTCTGTGTATTCTTTGAGGTCTTGCAAGAGTTTCTCTATGAGATATGGAATCTCGTCGCATCTCCCCTGAATCACTTGGCTCACCTCATACTGCTTGCGCTGTGCTTTTGTCGCCACTTTGAAATACGTAGCCTGCGCATTTTCAAATGTCTTGACTCTGTCTTTGTAAACATGCTCAGCCTCTTGTATCAGTTTCTGCTCCTCACCTTTGATCCTGTCAGCTGTCTTGGCGATCTCCTCATCAGCCTTCTTGGAGATTCTGTCTTTGGTGCTGGCAAACATTACGTCTAATGTCTTGCGCATCATATCTATGTCTTGCACAGCAATGTTAAAGGTGGTGACACTCTGTCTAACTTTTGCCAACTCTTCGTTAACCTGTTCTCTGCATTTGTGTAAAGCCTCTTTGCGTTCAATGACAGTGTGCATTCTGTGATCTATGGTGATGCAGGTGGTGCATATCATCCTTTGGCATGTTTCGCAGTACACGATAAGATCGTTGTCAAAATGAATGCTACATTTATAAACGTGCCCCTGACCAGGTGGCTGCTTTTCTTGTTGACTTTCTAATTGATTTATGTCGTCCACCAGAGAAGACAACTTGAAGTCACCACGCAGATCAGCAACTCCCTTTTCACTCAACAATGTCTTATGTCGACACACAGGACAGATTAGCATTTGACTTGGTGGGTTATCTCTCTCTGTAAGTTGTTGAAGGCATTCCAGACAAAACGAATGCGAGCACTCCAGCATTTTGGGCTCCTTAAAGCGGTCAGTGCATATCTGGCATTCCAGGTGTCCCTCACTGATCTTCTGTAAGATCGATTCAACTGTTGCACTTGTAGCCATCTTGAAGGGGAAAAGGCTTGAATTCGGATTCACCTGTAATTTCAACAAAGAAGTAAACTTTCAGTCTGACCCATTTTGATTCATTCTATCATAACTCAAATTTGTCTTGGGTTTTAATAGTCTATCTAACAAAGAAAAAATAACAAGGAAAAGATAAAATATAGGAGAGAGTATGAGACTTCCCTCTTTTTGCCCCCTGAAGGGGGAAATAGAACTACTCTCTTGTTGCACTCTGACTAGAGGGAAGGGGCTGCTCTCTTGTACCCCGAGTAGGAAGAGCAGTGGACTGTCCTCCTTGCCCTCTGAGTATTCTGAGTATGTGGGTGTTCTTTGAGTAGAGAGCTTATTATTCAATGACTGTCCTCTTGTGGCCCTCTGAGTAGGGGAAATTGACTGCCATCGTTTTTCTCTCTGGGTAGCGGGAAAGGGGACTGCCATCTTAATTCTTTGCCCTCAGATAAACAAGGTACTGGACTGCCCTCATGTTGCCCTCTTGAGAAGGGAGGGTGTACAGTAATTGCCCTGTTGCGGCCCTATGAGCAGGAAAGGGCAATGGAATGACCTTGCTGCCCCCTGAATGAGGGCAGGGGACTGCCCATGGTATTCTCCAAGTGTAGGAGGGGAGGGGCTTGTCCATTGCCCTCTGAATGGGGGGTTGGGCAGTAGATGACTGCTGCTTTAGTTGGAGAGGTGGAGGCAGAGGACTGCCCTCCTGTTGCCCCCATTGTTGCCCTGAGTGAGGTTGTGGCAACTAAGACACTGCTTGTTTCACTTCAAGTATTTGTTTCTGTATTTAAACTACAGATATAGTCAATTTAAAGGTATGGTCATTGATTTGGTTTTGTCAACGATATTCTGACTGTATATGCATTCTTATCAAGATAGATACAATAAAAGTCACTTTGAAAATTTCAGTTGAATAAAGTGTCTAGCTTACTTATTGAGACAACAGCAAAATACTGTCATGGTATTTTCTTCAAGATCGATCAAATCCATCTTTGCTTAGCAAGGTGACAGTGAGTACCCCATCTCTGGTTGTATTAAGGGCAGCATACAAACAGAAACCACAGAATTTAAAACAAGTTGCCTGCAGGCGATCTTTTGAAGATTCAAATTTTTTCAACATACAGTACTTTGATAGATTTTTGATCAACGGAGACACTTCAGACAAAATAATTTTGCAAGATGCTCACTTCCCATCTTTGTAACGAGTAGGATTTGGGATCAAAATTACACAACTTCTTTAACCGGGGTAATTTTAATACCCAAAGTTGATCCTACCTTAGAGAAACCTTTCAGCAGTTAGCACATGGTAGTTAAAATCAACAGTCCAAAAGCATTGGCAATATGAAATATCACGTTCCTAAAATATTTTAATTTCAGAAAGCCACATTTTAGTTGACGGTTAGGCCAAATTTAATAATAATAAAAAACATGTTTGGCGTCCCCGCCCGCTTCCTTTTAATAGGCCGCCTCCTTTTTGTTCTTCTTCTTCCCCCCCCCCCCCCAAAAAAGGGACAAGTTTTAGCGATCTCTGACGGAAAAAATGAAATAATTAAGATCGGTTTTTTTTTTAGAATTATGCACACCGAAAAAAGTTGGCAACCATCTTGAAAAATAGCCCGGCCGGTTGTTCTTGAAAAATGTGTCGGGCGGTTGTTCTTTCAAAAAGGCAGTTTTTTAAATTTTATTTTGCCTCACCGCAGCCATTGTCATATCTAGACATGAACCGGAGAGTGGTTTGAGCTAAACAGCGTTATTCACATTCTTCCGAACACAGTATAGGTCTACTGTAGTGTGTACTGCTGTATGTACATGTATTATATGTGTATGCAGTGTACATTTCTGGCCAGACATTGATGATGATTCAATGAGGATTCGATGATGACTAAATGGACCATGAATGGACCATCATTTCTATCAAAAATAATGACACGAACAACGAACAAACACACCCATAATATATTGCGTAAAATATGGACTTACTCGAACTGTAACTGTGGCTGGTCGACACACTTTGCAGCATAAGCTCTGATGATCGTAAACCAACATAAATGTACATGTACAGTAGATTGATCAGAGTCTGTGCACTACGTACGCCCTGTCCTCTAGACCTTTCTATTGTTGATAAACAACCGCCCTGAATGACATAGACGGCCGAATGTTAGCAAAACATTAAATAGTGAACAGATATATTGTGACAAAATTCGACATTTCTGCAAATGTGCAATTAAAACAAAATGCATCCCGTGATTGATCCAACAAATCCAACACTATTGTTGAGCATTTTGTGTAACATCGTAACAAACTATGGCTGAGCTGTTTTGCTTTGCATTTATGGCTTCCCGTAGTTTTCCAACCTTGGTTATTGCTGACAAGTGGATTTCCCCTTTTCTATGATAGAGCGCAATAACGGAAATGCACAATCTCTGCAATATCGGGCACGTGACCTCCAGCTCCCCCCCACCCCCGGTGGCGATTTTTTTCCCAAACTTTTTTTTCCCCCTTTTTTTTATATTTTATTTCTTTCCAACATCCGCATTCCGATCGAAAAAAAAAAATCAAAATCATAACAAAAAAGGGTCATCATAGCAATGTCGTTTGGGGAAAAAAAATTCGCCCCCCGCTGGCTAATACGCCGTTGATGTGTGGTACATTAGACCGTTCAATAATGGCCCGGCCGGTTGTCTTGAAAAATGTGTCGAAAGGTAATTAAAAAAAAAAAAAAAAAAAAAAAAAAAAAAAAAAGGCCCTCCTCCTTCATTTTTTTTTAAAGGCAGGACGCTTAGCATTTTTTTAATTTTTTGCCTAATTGTGTTTTAACAAGTTTAGTTCTGTAAAACCATGGTAAAACATTACATGAACAATTGACTGAGCTTTAGAAAGTCTAGGAAAATGAAAATTTTAAACGGAATTGACAATTTCTCTCGTCTTGGCGTAAATTTCAAAATCACACCTTCGCCCATGACCCACACTTTCCATCTTAAAGGAACATTACAGAATTGGTTTTTGCTAACAAACAGTTGCTGGCAGTGTAAGCACTTTATGTAATCCACCATATATACATAAACTGACAAACCTGTAGAAGTTTGAGTTCGATCGGCCATCTGGGTCACGAGGAAATAGTGAAAAACCGATTACACATTTGCATGAATTCATATAGATTCAACAAATGAATAAAACGCTCACTGAGCGATAAACGCCAATCGGAAAATTAGTTTATTCATTTCTCATCAAATATGACATTTCAGACATAAATATTTCAAGGGATGTTTTCTACTGTCATCATCATTAGACTGTGTAAGTTTTATGTAAATCTGTGATCAAAAGTATATTTTACAAGTTTTTTTTCTTACCAATTCTGTAATGTTCCTTTAACCAATTTCTCTTCCACTCCAAATTACCATATTGGTGTAAATACAAGCCTAACTTATTTTCCCTTCAGTGACTGGAGGTAGTTCGCCATGAACATCCAAATTGATTATGCGGATTTTGGCCGTTGAAATAATGTTGCATTAATTCATTCTGAGGGTCGCAAAAATGCGAATGTTATACAAGTACTAACTAAGTCCCTTTTCGCAAACACGGCTTGGATTTGGGGCTCCGACTTAGACTCCATAAGTCAAGTTGAAACTCTGCCGGTTTTTAATACGTGCAAACAGGCAGACGTAGGTAGCCTCAGCCGGAGCCCAAATTGAAGTTGCCGTTTCGAAAAGCATACAACACAAATACTACGTCTGCATGTTTAGTTCAACACACGCCGGTACCCACCCGCAACTGTCGCTGTTTTAACCATGGTTGATTTCACCGACTACTACCAGCGAAAAGCTGATCCAACATGGCGACCACCACGGACAACATAAGCATCGAAGATGCAATAAAAAATGAAAACCTTGGTCTCTCTGAAGCAGAAAAACTCAGACTGGAGTCAGTACTGAAAAGAGCAAAGGTGAGTCTGATACTTACAATGTTTTATATTCTTATTGTGCATGGGACATAAGCTGAATTGTTTCATATAAAGTCTAACGACACGTTGTCCTACTTTAAAAAGTTACGGTGCTGACGACTCGACACTCTCTCGACGAGAGAGTCTCGTCGTACCATCTCGTCGTTGTATTGTTGGGGATTGGATCGGTTTGTCACCACTGTTGTCACGCCCAGTATTTCCCTTAACCAGTCTATCGAGTCTATGAAAGTAGTATAATGGAATATTTCAGCTGTAGTAGGTACTTTAATTTCCCGAATTTGGGGTTTCATGGGAGTCGATGATCAACAATTAAAAAAGGGAATCATATTTCCTAAGATCATTATTTATAATAATTTACAACTCAATTTTTATTTTTAACTGTATGAACTTAACAGACGTAACAAGTTAAAGTTGGACACTTTACCTTCGCCGCTAGTATCCACTGCCAAAACTAAACTAAAGGCATGTTCTGAAAAAAATTCCTTGAAATTAAAAGTCGCTCAAAGTTCTGTTGTAAAATTACAAGAAAACAAATGTGCGAATTGTACTGGTCATGATTGTGTTTCTTTAAAGTCCGTTGTCGGAAAAATTGCTGTATCTGACCTTGACTTTCTAAATCAAAGTTCGCTTGATTGGTTCATCTGTTTGATTGTTGGAAGTTAGCTAGTGACTTTCCTCATAAGCTACTGCCTCTCATCATTGAGTTCCTTCCTATCCATGCTCTGATCAAACTTTAAAATGCTAAGTCTGGATAAGCAGTTAAATTAACTACATTCACTGTTGTTGAAATTACAAGGCACATGGCATGCAAGGATATGAACGTGAAAAATGTCCCTCTTACATTTGATTCATGCAAATCTTGCACATACATTTATTGGTTAGTTTTTAACCCTCATTATTTTAATTTTTGTTTTCTTCATTTAGGAAATTGACGAAGAAGATTTCTTCAGGTAAAATCGTTTACAATTAAAAACAAAATTGTTTTAATTGAATAGAAAATCTTTTACATGTATCATGCTGTTAATTTTGCTCATAATAATGAGCATTGTGCCAAGTCATTTCTGGGTTCTTGCCAACAAGGTACACAGAACCAAGCTCTTTCATATAATGAATATGTATCACAGCTCATGAATATTAATTTGTGTTTGTGTGCAGCAGTCATCCAATGCAAGGCACACTCAATAAATATACCAACGTTGTGAAGGGTTGGCAGAATAGATGGTTTGTCTTAGACCCCCAGAAAGGATCTTTAGAGTACTACGTGGTAAGTAGTTAACTCTGCACTACCTGTTGCCTTATGAATATTCAAATCTCACTTTGCATAACACTTGTATTGTGCGGTCCAAATGTACTGGTAGTTGTAAGTTTCAATATTGACCACATGGTGCAAATGTAAATCTAATTTGCATATTATAGCTGGCCGACATGGTATCCAATTTGCATAAATACCATGGCTATTATAAATTTGATATCGTAGAAAAATGCAGAAAAATAAAATTATTTGTGCCCTCTCCCAATACATTGTATGATGAATGCATCTACACAATACACAGTCAACCCTCCTACTGTCTGACCATTTAATATCGCCCACTGTGGTTTGGAATGATGAATAAACTTTGCCAGACTGAAACATGATTTCATGTGGTGAATGCATAACACAGTACACAGTCAACCCTCCTACTGTCTGACCATTTCATATCGCCCACTGTGGTTTGGAATGATAGATAAACTTTGCCAGCCTGAAGCATGATTTCATGTGGTGAATGCATCTGCACAGTACACAGTCAACCTTCCTACTGTCTGACCATTTAATATTGTCCACTGTGGTTTAAATGGTTACATCAACTATGCTAGCCTGCAAAATGATATCATGTGGTGAGTTCATACTGCAGTGATATTCTGTGCAGTGTTTCTACCATACACAACTCCTGCAATTGAATGGTGGGTCAATGTTCCTGCAAAATATTACCAAAAGTAGGATCTGTCATTGAACAAAGAGATCTAATTAATGTGGTGTTTTTTGTTGTTGACAGAATGAAGAATCAAGGAAAACACAGAGACCAAGAGGTTCTGTTCATCTCGCTGTAAGTTCATATGTAGTTAATTGTAAGGTCACAGCCAGCGCTTGGAAATCAGGCAGGGGGGGGGGGGGCGAATTCATAGAGCTGCTTCAAGCACAAAACATTTGTGCTTACCAGAAATAGGAAACCAGTCAAACACCCTATCCTGTGTAGCATTTGTAACTGGTATCCTGCTTATTTTTGCTTAGCAGAAAATTGTTAATTGATATTGTTTATTATTGGTTTTTTTAACCTGTTTTTTGTTTCCTCAGGGTGCAGTTATTTCTCCGAGCGATGAAGACTCGCAAACTTTTAATGTGAACGCAGCCAATGCAGAAGTTTACCGGCTGCGAGCGATGGACGCAAAGGAAAGACAGTTTTGGGTCAGTCGACTCAGGGCAGTGGTTCAACGCCAAGGAGAGGTCATCTCACTGGTAGGTGACCTTCAACCTTGAGTTTGGGCAGCTTTTTCTTTAAAGGGGCCGTGTCGTCAGTTTATGTACACACGTGCCCTCCCTCCATATCATATCTGTGGAGAGGGCGGGCGTGCGGTAACTGGGTGAGAGTTCATAATTCCATGTACAGCCACAGGCCTGCTTTGATCATGACGACACAGCCCCTTTAAGATTAAGGGTTATCATTGTAAATGAGGACCTTAAAGGAACATTACAGAATTGGTAAGAAAAAAACTTGTAAAATATACTTTTTGATCACAGATTTACATAAAACTTACACGGTCTAATGATGAGGATAGTAAAAAACATCCCTTGAAATATTTCTGTCGGAAATGCCATATTTGATGAGAGATGAACAAACTAATTTTCCGATTGGAGTTTATCGCTCAGTGAGCGTTTTATTCATTTGTTGAATCTGTTTGATTTCATGCAAATGTGTAATCAGTTTTTCACTATTTTCTCGTGACCCAGATGGCCGATTGATATCAAACTTCTACAGGTTTGTCAGTTTATGTATATGGTGGATTACATAAAGTGCTTACACTGCCAGCAACTGTTTTGTTGGCAAAAACCAATTCTGTAATGTTCCTTTAATTGCACCATAGAAAGCTGAGAAATACTACACAAACTTTGTTTGCATTTTCAAAGTACTTGTGTATCCCTTTGTTTAGTCTCTGTGCGACACCACACCCCCCTCCCCAAGCAGGGGGTCCAACGACTCGCTACATGGACTGTCCGGGATTCGGCGTCACCACGCCCCGCGCCACAGCCAATCCAACTCCCTGCAATCCTACGCCAGGCCGGCGTCGACCTCACTGTCCATGACCCAGGAGTCTCTCTACAATGCCAGGGACATAATTACGATGGCGGAAGAGCAACAGAAGATGCTGGTCCAGGCGTTGGAGGTATGTAGTATGAGTTGAAGGTAGATCTAGGCTTAAAGGGAAGATGTATATTTGATAATTACTCTTAAAATCAATGGCAATACAAAATGTTTGAAATGAAATTTTCACAGAATTGTTTTGTTGCATTAATCTACATGTACATGTATGTATATAGGATTAAAATTATTGAACAGTTCCAAAAACCAAAGGTATACTTTGCCTTTAATAAAAGAGTATGATAATTGACTTCAGAGGCGCTAGAAAGAAGAAACAAAATTCAGAATAAAATACAAGGGAAGCAATGGAGAAGAGGTGTTCCAAGGTCAAATTCAGGTTTTGTGATATACTCATTTTCCAATCGATAGAGTCTTTATGATAATGGGGGAAAACGGGTACCAACCGCCTCTCTGGCCATGTTGAGGGCAGCATTCAAACAGACACCAGGGAAATTACCAAAAGTCGTCTGCAGGCAATCACTGGAGATGCAAATTCTTGGACATACTTTGGTTGATCCTTGCTAGATGCTTACTATTTGTACCATCTGTTTAACAGGTAGCCTTTGGGATAAAAATTACACAATTTCTTTTCAGGGTCATTGCCAAAGTATGACCCTACCTTCAATCCTCCCCGCAAACTCCGGTCTTACAATTCTAACCTCCTTATTGAGCCCATATCTAATCATTCATGGGGAGACCGATCTTTTTCACATGCTGCCCCATGCCTATGGAACAAATTGCCAGCACTAGTAAAATCATCTGTTTCTTTAACCCAATTTAAAAAAAAACCTTGAGACACATCTTTTCAATCAAGTATTTGAGTAAATGGTTTGATTTTTAACCTTCGATGTTTTCTTAGATATTGCATTTTTATTGTATTTCTCTACCACATGTTCTGGATTTCTTCTTAGGTTAGGCTTATGTTTCAATTTTGGTTATTGTACATGTGTATGTTATTGTTTGTATTTAGCGCCATGAGCACTTTGATGGATTTGTGCGCTTTATGAGTTTTCATTATTAATATTGTTATTTAAGGGTGGAGAGTTCCCAAGTTTGGGGCATCGCTTATGATATATTTTTGCTTTCTTACAGTCGCTTCCATCGTCTGGGCATCCTGTCAACTCCTTAGATCACGACTGCCTCCTCCTCAAGTCCACATCTCAATCAGCCATGGGATGCCTGGAGGACTGCCTCAACATCTTGCAGAGGCAGGACATCGCCCAAGGTCATAGGTCAGCCGGCGGGATGGAGCTGCAGAGGTCGATGGCTAATATCAGGTCAGAGTCGGTTGTGGTGAACTTGAGCTTTAAATAGGTGTTTTAACATCAGTAAATAGGGACATATACCTCCATGACAAAATGGAGCAATTGTTTCTATACTTCTTTAAAGCGACATTCAGTGTGGGGTATTGTGATCATTTATAACGTAAACTGCCATGGGAAGTGATGAAAATTTAGATGCAGGCCTGGAGTTTCATCTTAGAGAGGGCAAGGCCATTTTCATTTTGTAGAGGGCAATTCCATTGGAAAATCTTAAAGTCTATGGGCAACTTTTGAAAGGGGCACCAAGGCCAAGTGCAGGGCGACGGAGGCCATGGGCTCCTTGATTGGCTGCATATTGCGCCACAGCACCTTGTAAACTATTACATGGTGCTTTGTAAAGAAATAGGTCTAACACTTCAAAAACGTAGCTCCACAATACCTTGCAGGAAAATACTGAGTGTTGATTGTGAAGTGCATAGAGATTTAAGTATTAATTATATTATGCGCTATATAAATCAAAAGTTATTATCATTATTATTGTAATTCCTGGCCTGAGATAGGAGACCATTCCAACTGTTAACTGCTGTGTAGCCAGGGATCACACCCAAGCTTACGAAACCAGGGAAGCGACAGGTTGTATCATAAACTTGGGTGTGATCCCCGACTACACGGCAGTTAACGGTTGAATGACTTCTGACTGGCACCCCAGACAAAAGATATTGGCAAAATAGGGAGACCGCCAACAGAGAGCTAGATAGCTCAGTTGGTAGAGCACCAGCAAGTTATCCTGGAGGTTGTTGGTTCAAATCCCGCTCCAGTCCCCCAAATTATATTGTCTCCCATTTTGTTGTTTAACACATGAATAAGATCCAAGCAAATCTGTCGTGAAAAAAAGGTTCAAAGGGCCTTGATGCGTAATAAATACTAGCTAGTTCTTATAGAGTGCATTTCACAATAACGTATCAATGCGCTTTACATTAGTGTCCTGGTCATTGGGCCAATAGCATTCCTGTAATCTTTCTCAGCTCCCTGGGGAGTATACAGCCCCAGGCTGCCGTGCACTCCAAAGGCTTTTTCAAACACAATATCAACCTCTACCCTCGCAGGTACCCATTTTAACCTTGATTGACAGGATTCTGGGTCATCTTGCCTGCAACTCAGGAAGACAACTGTAGTTTTATTGAATCGTTCAATCTATCTCATTAATATGCAGTCTTGATCTTCAGCTGACCAATCAACCGGACGAGAGCACTGTCATTGCTGCCCATCATCCCGTGACCAACGGAGAACCCGACAGTACCCCTCCTAAAGACTCAGGTAAGTGTAGGTCATCAGCAGACTGTCACTAGAGGGTGTTCGGGTTGGCGTAGTGGTATCTTTCCTCGCCTTCCACCTCTGGGACCCCAGTTCTGATCCTGCCGGGGGGCTCTTTGTGGATCTGGTTTTCAGTCCCTACCTAAATGAGGGTAAAAACCAAATAATATTCTTTATCCCGGATGCAAAATTAGCATCTATTACCTACTTTATTCTGACAAATCAGCAATTTTTTTTTAGGGGGCGTCTCAAAGCCAGGCACTTGCCAGACACAAAAGAACGCTCCCATTGGTGCATGCCAGCAATCCATTTGAACGCCAGAACGTTCCCCTAGACCGCATCATTGTGCCAAAGTACGAGAACAATCCAACACGACTGGATTTGCGCATTAGTACTTTGAAGGTTCCAATGGATTGTTCCGGCGTTGCATTAGTACTTTGAAGGTTCCAATGGATTGTTCCGGCATTGCATTAGTACTTTGAAGGTTCCAATGGATTGTTACGGCAGTGCACTGGAACGGACCGTCCATGTGCAGACTCTGGAATACTTATCCGATCTAATTAGAATGTCCCACTGTCTAACTTTTGAAACGCTCCCTGAGTAGCCTGAAAAGTATTTTTTGTGGATGAAGGTCATCCCTTGTACTCAATCAAAATGTTCCTACTTTTTGCCACGGCCCAAATATTTAGAATAGCTCTCTTCTGTGTCTACGTCTGTAAGGATGTGAGGGCTGCCTACAGTGCAGTGTACCACAGAGCTAAACTCTATGTATGCACATTGTATGTACTGTGAATGAGCTGCAATCTCACACCCCTCTGGGATTGTAAGAGCTTGCCAACAAGGGCTCAATTTCATAGAGCTGCATAAGCACAGAAAGTAGCTTAGCACAACAAAATTATGCTTACCAAAAGAAGGTTACCAGCCAAACTACCATGTCACTTGTACAATTTGTGACTGGTGCTTTGCTCATTGCTGCTAAGCAAAAAATTGTTAAGCAATATTTGTTTGCTTAAAGGAACATTACAGAATTGGTTTTTGCTAACAAAACAGTTGCTGGCAGTGTAAGCATTTTATGTAATCCACCATATACATAAACTGACAAACCTGTAGAAGTTTGAGATCGATCGGCCATCTGGGTCACAAGAAAAATAGTGAAAAACCGATAACACATTTGCATAAAATCATATAGATTCAACAAATGAATAAAACGCTCACTGAGCGATAAACTCCAATCAAAAAATTAGTTTATTCATTTCTCATCAAATATGGCATTTCAGACAGAAATGGGATGTTTTCTACTATCATCATCATTAGATCGTGTCAGTTTTATGTAAATCTGTGATCAAAAAGTATATTTTACAAGTTTTTTTCTTACCATTTCTGTAATGTTCCTTTATGAAATTGGGCCCAGGCCCCACTAAGCTTGGGCGATACCACGATAATATCGAATATCGCGATACTAGTTCTGAAACGATTACGATATCGGGTCATGTTTTTTTTAATCGTGATATCGGTAAATCGCGATATCGTTAAGTATCGCGATGTATTTCCTAGCCGAGACGATCTTGCAACAACAAATCTCCTTGTCGAGACGATATTTCAACAATAAATCTCCTTTTCGAGACGATTTGCTGCAACAAAGAGTTGCAAGTCACAGACCGCAACCGCAAGGTTCCCAAACAGATCCGATCTGACGGGGTTTAGTCTTCGGAAAAAAACCAACATCAAAGCCTTAGCGGTCAGGCGGTCTCACACAGACGGGTGTTATCACGTGCAATATCACGTGCGTGTTGCGGACGTGCGAGTAGCGTGATCTAATTAGCTATGCACACATAAAGAACAGTCTGTCATGCGCAGTTAACACATTAAATGTGTGTAAGTAATAGGCCCAGGTTTTCATACCATAGGTTTAGAGTAAAACCCGAAGAATAGGTGATTGGAACAACGATATAAAAGTTAGGTCAATCATAGCCAGAACTCACACTGTGAGATTTGTAGTAAATTGACGTCATAAAAAAATAATCGCGATTATATCGAATATCGCGATATATTCTTGACGATATATCGTGGCTGAGAAAAAGCGATATCGCCCAAGCTTAGGCCCCACATACAGGGGACTTTTTCGTGGCACAAATTCTATCTGTTGTCAATCGACGAGAGTGTGCCTTTTAAGCAATTTGTAACAGACTCGATCACACAACTTATTCACAGTTTCATTGCATGGGTTTGATTTAGCCATCAATCCTGAGGATGAGGTTGTAGAAGGAGACAGGGATGAAGATAAAGACATTGGAGGTGTGGAAGAACAAAAGAGCATTATTCTTCATTTGCTCTCACAACTTAAACTTGGCATGGATCTTACAAAGGTAAGGTATACCCTCGCTGGGTTTTGAAGTGATTTTATAATAATTATAATAATAGTTTGGTAGGCTAATCATCCTTACTGGCAGCTGAAAAGCTAAATTGCAAAGGACGCGGCTACAACATGTTTGAGCCGCAGGCATGCAAGGGCGCCCTTGGCAGCCAGCCACATTAAGCACAGCCTGAGATCGAAAGTCTTTGATTTTTTCTGGAGGGAGGAAAACCGGAGGGAGGAAAACCGGAGGGGCCAAAGAAAAAACCTCATGGCACAGGAGAGAAACAACATACAACTCTACTCACAAATGGCCCAACCAGGTATCGAACCAGGGCAACGTTGGTGAGAGGCGAGTGCTTTACGCACAAGCCAACCATGCCACTCAAAATTTAACTTCATAACAAATCAGAAAAAAAATGTTTGGAGGCAATGCGTGGTGAGGTATCAATGTGTATATGGTTTGCAATAACACCATGTGATGTGGTAGATAGTATACTAATATTGACTGTTTCAAGTGCTATGGTTAAAGGCAGTGGGTACTTTTGGTAATTACTCAAGAAATACATTACCATAAAATCTACTTGTTAAGGAGCACTTGAGAGCTGCTGATAGTATGAACATTGTGAGAAACGACTCCCTCTGAAGTAATGAAGATTTTGAGAAAGAGGTAATTTCTCACTAAAATATTTTAATCTGAAGCCTTTTTCAGGCATGAACTTATTTTTCAGGCATTTGAAAGCACACAATTCTTTGCAATAAGGGTTTTTTTCTTTCATTGTTTTCTTGCAACTTTGATGACCAATTGAGCCCAAAGTGTGTAATATTTGATGCATATGTTGGGATACACCACGTGAGGATGCTTATCTTTCAAACAATCTCTCCACACTGTGCTAGGTTGTTCTACCGACGTTCATTCTGGAGAAAAGATCTCTCCTTGAAATGTACGCCGATTTCATGGCTCACCCAGACATGTTTGCAAGGTAAGCAACTCAAGCTAGTAAAGAGGGTGTTCCGTGGTCAAACTCGGTTTGGCAGGGAGAGTTTTGGGCGCAGCCGAGATGACAAAAACTCTTAACCAATGACTGAAGCTCAAACATGTTTCTGGTTTCTGGTGTTTCTGGGGTCGCCGAAACATGCTCTGGTTGAAAAATGTACTTTGTATCATTATCAGGCCTTGCATTATTTCTCCCCACCCCACCCCCGCCCCCCTGACCATCCCCCTGTTTTTTATTTAGTTATTTATCTTTTGTTCTGATTATTTCATCAGAATTCCAAGTTTACCGAATGCAGAATCTCGTATGATGGCCGTTGTAGAATATTACCTGTGCTCATTTCATGTCGGCAGAAAGGTGAGTGTGAACGGCATTTATTCAGTTCTTAACCCTCCTATTGTGTGATTGTCCATTGATTATCATCCACTGTGTTCGTCAACCCTCCTACTGTGCGACCGTTCAATATCATCCACTGTGTTCGTCAACCCTCCTACTGTGTGACCGTTCAATATCCACTGTGTTCGTCAACCCTCCTACTGTGTGACCATTCAATATCATCCACTGTGTTCATCAACCCTCCTAATTTGTCACAATGGTTACCACTCGCGACATTCATTATCGAAGGAAAAATGATTTTCAGGTTTTTTTTTTACCACAGTGGCATCTCTGTATAGTGCACAGTTGACTTAAAGTCACCATTGGGGCTCAAGCAGGTATAGTGCACAGTTGACTAAAGTCACCATTGGGGCTCAAGCAGGGTATAGTGCACAGTTGACTAAAGTCGCATTGGGGCTCAAGCAGGGTATAGTGCACAGTTGACTAAACTCGCAATTGGGGCTCAAGCAGGGTATAGTGCACAGTTGACTAAATCGCAATTGGGGCTCAAGCAGGGTATAGTGCACAGTCGACTAAAGTCACCATTGGGCTCAAGCAGGGTATAGTGCACAGTTGACTAAAGTCCCATTGGGCTCAAGCAGGGTATAGTGCACAGTGACTAAGTCACCATTGGGGCTCAAGCAGGGTATAGTGCACAGTTGACTAAAGTCGCAATTGGGGCTCAAGCAGGGTATAGTGCACAGTTGACTAAAGTCGCAATTGGGGCTCAAGCAGGGTATAGTGCCACAGTTTGACTAAAGTCGCCACTGGGGCTCAAGCAGGGTATAGTGCACAGTTGACTAAAGTCGCAATTGGGGCTCAAGCAGGGTATAGTGCACAGTTGACTAAATCGCAATTGGGGCTCAAGCAGGGTATAGTGCACAGTCGACTAAAGTCGCAATTGGGGCTCAAGCAGGGTATAGTGCACAGTCGACTAAAGTCACCATTGGGGCTCAAGCAGGGTATAGTGCACAGTTGACTTAAGTCGCAATTGGGGCTCAAGCAGGGTATAGTGCACAGTCGACTAAAGTCGCAATTGGGGCTCAAGCAGGGTATAGTGCACAGTCGACTAAAGTCGCAATTGGGGCTCAAGCAGGGTATAGTGCACAGTCGACTAAAGTCGCAATTGGGGCTCAAGCAGGGTATAGTGCACAGTCGACTAAAGTCACCATTGGGGCTCAAGCAGGGTATAGTGCACAGTTGACCAAAGTCGCCATTGGGGCTCAAGCAGGGTATAGTGCACAGTTGACTAAAGTCACCATTGGGGCTCAAGCAGGGGTATAGTGCCACGTTGACTTAAGTCGCATTGGGGCTCAAGCAGGGTATAGTGCACAGTCGACTAAAGTCGCAATTGGGGCTCAAGCAGGGTATAGTGCACAGTTGACTAAAGTCGCCACTGGGGCTCAAGCAGGGTATAGTGCACAGTTGACTAAAGTCGCAATTGGGGCTCAAGCAGGGTATAGTGCACAGTTGACTAAACTCGCAATTGGGGCTCAAGCAGGGTATAGTGCACAGTCGACTAAAGTCGCAATTGGGGCTCAAGCAGGGTATAGTGCACAGTCGACTAAAGTCACCATTGGGGCTCAAGCAGGGTATAGTGCACAGTTGACTTAAGTCGCAATTGGGGCTCAAGCAGGGTATAGTGCACAGTCGACTAAAGTCGCAATTGGGGCTCAAGCAGGGTATAGTGCACAGTCGACTAAAGTCGCAATTGGGGCTCAAGCAGGGTATAGTGCACAGTCGACTAAAGTCGCAATTGGGGCTCAAGCAGGGTATAGTGCACAGTCGACTAAAGTCACCATTGGGGCTCAAGCAGGGTATAGTGCACAGTTGACCAAAGTCGCCATTGGGGCTCAAGCAGGGTATAGTGCACAGTTGACTAAAGTCACCATTGGGGCTCAAGCAGGGTATAGTGCACAGTTGACTTAAGTCGCAATTGGGGCTCAAGCAGGGTATAGTGCACAGTCGACTAAAGTCGCAATTGGGGCTCAAGCAGGGTATAGTGCACAGTCGACTAAAGTCGCAATTGGGGCTCAAGCAGGGTATAGTGCAGAGTGGACTTAAGTCAATATTGGGGCTGGAAGGGTGAAGTGGTTAAGAGCTCACCCCCATTGAGCTGTATTGGCTTCTGTCTTTCAAGAATCTTGGAAAATTAACAAATGCTAGAATGAATAAATATTTCTGTTCTTATTCCAGGGCTCAATCGCCAAGAAGCCTTACAACCCGATCATTGGGGAGACATTTCACTGTTCATGGGACGTTCCTCCTACTCCCAACCAATCAGAGGGCAGCTCTGATAACACCAGAGTGACCTTCGTAGCGGAACAAGTATCCCATCATCCACCTGGTGAGCTCATCAAATGTTTATAACTAGGGCCCAATTTCATAGAGCTGCTTTACAGTATGCACATTTTTCACCTTACTTTGGCGGGAAAAAAATGCTTAAGCGCAAGCGTTTTTCACAGGTTAGTAAAAAATTTAGGCGGTCAGCTTGTGCATTAACAATGGGTGCTTTTTCGCGCCGTAACCAATAACTGTGTCGGTCATTGCCCAGTAATTAACCAATGGCCAAGTCAACTGAAACACTTAATGGTTATAATTGCAAAAAACGCACCGTTTCGTCATTCAGTTGCCTGTAGTCATTACAGTAAGGGACCGTCTCAAAAGTTGGGCACGTTCAAGGTGCAAAAGATCCTTCCCATGGTCACACGACCGCAATCCATTGGAACGCCAGAAAGTTTGGCTAGACCCAACATTGTGCCGAATTACAGAAGCAATCCTACACAAGTGAATACGTACAGTATTTTTACTGTTCCAATTGAATGTTTCGTTGGTCCAATTGAATGGTCCATGAGCACCCGCTGGAATACTTCTTCGATCCAATCAGATCGTTCCTGCCAATCCAACTTTTTAGATGTTCCCTTAATATGAATGAAAGGGTGCTTTGTTTGCTGAAAATTATTGCGAAAAACCTATAGCTTTGTGTAAATCTTTTAACTTTTATCATAAAGTATAGGATTCGAACTGCTTTTAGCTACCAGGCAATCTTGGTGGTCTATTTGGTAAGACATCTGCTCTAGAATGGCAAAGGTTGTGGGTTCGAATCCCTGTAATATACCTGTGGATTTTTTTCCCAGAACTCGAGGGAAGTACTGAGTATACAGTGCTTTACACACATCAGTGAAAGGGTAAAACCAAATAATCAACTTTTATCATGTTTGTATGTTCAATCTTGCCAATGATGTGCACACCTGTAAAGCTATCCTGCTAACCAGTGTTTTGATCTCTTCCCCCCCCCCCTTCCCACCGTTTTTTCCATCAGTGTCTGCATTCTACGTGGAATGCCCGGACAATAAGATCTGCATGAATACCTGGATCTGGACAAAGTCTAAATTCCTGGGCATGTCCGTCGGTGTCAACAACGCAGGGGAAGGTGAGGTTATGATCTCCTATTTTAATTTGGGTTTGAAGGGATAGAAAATAACCACAAAAATTGTGGTCATTACCAAACGATGACCCTATCTTTAAAGCAGCCTTGGTCTCAATAGACCCTTCCCATGAAATATGTAAGATGAACATAGTGTGTACGCACTCTCTCGTCTGGTTGGCAAAATCAGTGAACATCGAGCCCTTTGTATTGGACTGATGGTGGCGTTTGTGCATCTGCCTTATGCACAACTCTACGGCGTTTGCCAACCAATAGCGTCTGTACGCATGCGTGAATGTAATTAGCATATTTCATGGGAAAGGTCCATTTCATAAAGCTGTTAAAGAGCGGTTACAGGATGCTCTCAATATTTTTACTATTACCTTTTTATGGCCGAATAGACATCGTAGATACCAATTAATAACCATTTTAAACTTAAAATTTGCATTTAGTAATAAAGAATTCAAGTCAAAAATGCAGCAGAGAGTCAAAAACTACTTATCTATGATAATGATATGCATATGACCCCTTGACGTCACCGGCGACTAAAACCTCACGGTTAGCATTATAAACACACACATAAATGTCTCTTTGCTTGGAAAACAAAACAAAATCAAGAAAAAAACAAACTTACATCATACAGTTAAATACTCTTCTGTCCATCCAGAGTATCCTAAATTGTGTCATTGTAAAATGAAGCCTACACGTTGGGTAGTTTTTTCCACTATAAATGAAGCTAAAATTTCCCATGAACTGAGCCACGCAGACCATGAGCGTGCGGACCAGTGCTGCACATGTATACGGTTTGAACGTGTGCACCAGCGATGATTATTGCAATGTCATGGGAATAACCATATTCCCGAGCATGCGCAGAAATGTCAAGAAAGAAAGCGTTTTGTAGGGGCCTCTCCGTGATAATGCGGTCTGCGTTGCAATATTGCATGCTTCGCGGCACTAGTCGAGTGAATTCTTGCCGTGTGTGTGTTATGTTAGGGTTGAATGCTTGACATGTAGATGCACTAAAAATCAAGCCGAGCTGCGGAATCGCCTCGCCTCTCAAAGAACGAAAATTCCCAAATCATAAATCCGTTGTAAATTGGCTTGCTGATCAATGCCTGTTGGATCGTCCTTTAAAGAGTCACATTTACGGCCGTATTGATTGCAAATGATGAAGTTTGGCGTTGTATTTGCGTTAGCTCAGTACATTCATATACATGTAGGCAGGTCCAAACTAACTAGCCGCTGGTGACGTCATGATTCCTTCGTCGCGGGGTTTGTTTGACCTCGCGTTTTCAGATTTTGGGCTGGGAGTGTTTTGAGGAAAACACATTTTTACAATGTTTTAGCGTGAGGTAAGGGACTCATTATAATTTTTTTCTATTTACTGTGGACTCCATCTATTGGAAAAATGTAAAAACTATATATTTCAGAGCATCCTGTAACCGCTCTTTAATAATTTCTTTGCTAAGCTAAAAATGAGTGGGGCACCAGTCATAACAAAGTAAACTTTATAGAATGTTGGCGGGTTACCTGTTTCTGCTAAGCGAGATTTTTTATGTGCTTAGCAAGTTTTTGTTCTTACAGACTTAATGAAATTGGGCCCTGGTGTTGTCAGAGTGGGGGTTCGAGCTCCGTGTCCTTGAGCAAGTGTAGAACAGCACTTTGTTAGGTATTATTGTTATAGATTGAGCTTGGAGCTACAGCTTTCAAACTCATTTTTAATACCATAATGATGAACATCAATCCTCTTACTTTTTGCCATTTGAAAACATTCCACTGCACCAGTTGTGTATGGTGAACACCTTTTTGAGTATGTGTGTACTGTTTAGATGCAATCATAACCACTTTTAGGGTGACACTTTTGAAATTGGCCGCTTTATGCAGTGTCAGCATTAAATGTTGTAGTCCGAAAACTAACATTTTTGTTTTTGTGATTTGTGAACATTAGGCACTATCCACGACTTGGTGCATAACGAAGACTACACAATGACGTTTCCAAGCGCGTACGGACGTTCCATTCTGACGGTTCCCTGGATGGAGTTAGGAGGCAGGTGTACAATACACTGCACACAGACGGGGTACCAGGCAGCGATAACATTCCAAACTAAGGTGAGACCTAATGTCAAAGGTCAATTTCTGTAAAGCTGTGGAGATTTCAAGTAATAGACCATTATCGTTCTGCCCATTTTGTAGTCTTGCTCCCTGTATAATTGAAATACCATTACTGAATACTCTTTTTCATTCTACTGGAAAGGTACCAGATTATTTTTACCTTCAGCCTTGGTTTGATTTCCATTGATTTTGAATGATAAGAAAAACAATATGCATTCACCATGATAAAAGTCTATGGGTTTAATAATTGCTACGTAACTTGACCGCTTCACATCGAATGACGTATGTATCCGCCAAATTTGTCTGAACTTGCTTACGGGGGATGGTTTATACATTCAGCTTTAGAGCGCCCTCAATGTTTTGCTGGCAGCCGGACGACTGACGTGATTATGGGTTTTGAGAGAGGAATTCAAAAACATTTCAATCTGAGAAACGCTTCTGCATGAAACGCTTCTGCATGAAACGCTTCTGCATGAAACCCGCATTCTGCATGAAATGTTTCTCACGGGCATTGTGGATAAAGACGTCATCCGATGTGAAATGGTTAACAGTGGTTTAAAGGTATAACCAAAGTAATGAAATAATAACTAAAAAGATTTCAATTATTTTTTTCATCTCCGCCATTCTTGTATGAACCAAAACTTTTATTTCATTTTCAGCCATTTTATGGTGGGAAGGTTCATCGTCTCAACGCCGAGGTCAAAAATCCCTCAAACACCATCATCTGCAGAGTGCAAGGTGAATGGAACGGACAGCTAGAGTTCTCGTACACCGGTGTAGGTTGAATATTTTATTTTGTTAAAATTGTTTTTATTTTATCAACCCTACTTTTAACCACTTAAAATAATGTTTTTCTTATCCTTATCAATGGGAGACTTTTGAACGCTAGATGGCAGCAGACATACCAGGTAAAATACCATTGTTTATGTAGTTCTAAGAATGCACACATTGTCAAGAATAATGGATTTACCTGGTAAGTTTTCTGCCACCTAGCGTTCAAAGTCTCCAATTCACACGCAAGGCTGGGATTCAAATGGGGGTCCACAGAGTTAAAAATGCAGGGAAGAAACCACTGAGCCAACCTGACTGCCCAATATTTGGCGAGTCCTGGCTGAGCGGATAAGAACACTGGACTCAAGCTCTGGTGTTTCTCATCGGCAGAGTGTGGGTTTGAGTCCCGGTCGTGACAATTGTGTCCTTACGCAAAACACTTAACCATTATTTGCTGCTTCCTTCGGATGGGACGTAAAGCCGTAGGTCCTGTGTGTTGTGAAATGCACGTAAAAGAACCCAGTGCACTTATCGAAAAGAGAAGGGGTTCGCCCCGGTGTTCCTGATTTGATCGGCAGCATATTGCGCCAAAGCACCTTGTAAACCATTACATAGTGCTATGTAAAGGAACAGGTCTCATACTTCAAAAACATAGCTCATATACCTTGCAGGAAAAAATACTGAGCGCTTTGAGTCGCCAATTGGTGTGATAAAGCGCTTTATAAGTCAGTATTATTATTATCGTGTCGTTAAAATATTGTATCCACTTTCCGCAGGGCGAGAAGAAAGTGATGGACACCACCAAGCTGAGCAGCATCCCCAAGAGAATACGACCTGTGACCATGCAAGGAGCGTTTGAGTCTCGCCGCTTGTGGCAGAACGTAACGAATAGCCTGAAGATTGGAGATATTAATACTGCTACGGAACACAAACGTTATGTGAGTTCACCTTGTTTAATGTCTCAAAGAGGAGCTCCAACGTCAATTTCAGTTTCAATTCAATTCATTATAGAGCAAGTTCGGGTGGGCGACTAGAGTGACTAGACTTACTAGAAACCATAGAGCACAGGGAGATTGACTAGATTGACCATGCACTGGAGCATGGTCGATCTGGTAAATTGAGAGCTACGTCACACTGTTTCTGGTTAGTCTAGTCACTCTAGTCGCCCACCTGAACTTGCTCACAGCCGCCGATTTTACGAAACTTTATGCCACTGCTTAAGTCCACAACACTTATTGCGTAAGTTGTGCACCGCTAACACACAATTTTTTTGCACACACCTTTGTGGGGACTTGCTATTGCTGTTCTATTATTCCTTTGCTAAAGAATTACCTTGTAGGGACCCAGTTTAACAGAGACATTTTCGTGGGGACCTTTGTTCCATTGAGTAAAAGTCCCCACCAGAAACATTGCACAAGTGCACTTGCACTGTTGCGTAAAGTTTCGTGAAATCGGCTGCTGGGCATGTAATGATGGAGTAAAGCAAAAATAAAGCAATGAGCAGGATAAATGTAATAAATAGAGTATGGGGCTGTTTTGATAAGCAGAAGTTCGTAGAAAACAGCCAGACACAAACAAACAAACAAACAAACAAAACAAACAAACAAACAAACAAACAAAACAAACAAACAGACAGCCCTCTTTAGGAGAGCGACATCTAGTGGACTTTCCTTATTTGTGATGCGATCAAGCTAAATGAGTCGTTTGTCGGTAAATGCATTATTGAATAACAGGCCAAAATAGGTCGACAGGGGTCTACATTTCTATACATCTCTTGGTGTTTCGACTTACATAACTTTTGGTGGTATCAACACAGGGTTTTCATATCCTTAAAGCTGAGATTGTACTTCTTTAAATAGATAAAAAAACAAAAATTGACAAGGGTCAACAAAAGACTCATTTAGCTTGATCGCATCACATTTGTTTTCCATTGTCCCTTTTCTTCAATCTTTCTCCTATTCAAACTTTTCTCAGCTTGAAGAGCGCCAGCGGCAAGAAGAAGGGAGAGGAAGGAAACCAAGACCAACTGGCAGACCAAGTTGTTCCAAAACAAGGATGAGGGGTGGCAGTACGCCAACCCCCTTCAGGTTCAGTAAACCGCAAGAACCAGCGAGGAGGGTAAGACTTGGGGGAAGAGTCCAACAGTAAATGCTTTGGGAAGAGATGAAATTCTTTCAAGAGAACGTTGGTGAAAGTAGAATTTTTATAATCACAGTGTTATAGCCACCAGGTCACTTTGATTCCAGCCGAAATATCATGTCTTGTGTGCTGTTTTGACCCTGGTTGCCTGCTTTGTTTTTGCTTGGCAAAGCATACCGTAATGTGGCGAAGGGTCTAGTTCACGGTCCCAAGCAGAGTGTGGGTTCAATCCTGGTCATGACACCTGTGCCCTTGAGCAAGGCACTTAACCATAATTACTTTGCAAATAGTTGGGAAGGTTGTGTTTCTGCCTACCAGCCAGGCTCCTAGTGGATTATACCTATTCCTACATCCTTGCGGACTTTGAAGGGCCAGGAGTAGGTGGCAACGTGCCCCTAGTGACAATTGATTTGGGTCGACAGCCAATCAGTAAGTGTATCCCTACCCTAAAGTGGTTGTCTGGCCTTTTGAGTTAGGCGATATCACATAAAAAAGTAATTACAAATTCAAAAAAGCAGAAAACTAAGCAGCTGTTGGAAATTGAGCCCTTGATTCAACTTTATGAAGTTGTTCAGCACAAAAGTTGCTAAGCACATAAAAAATCTTGCTGAGCAGAAACCGGTTACCAGCCAAAATACAATTTAATGTATTTTGTTTGTGACTGGTTCCCCTGTTTTAGCAGGAAAATTTGCTACTTACCATTTTTCCGATTAACAGCTTTACAATAATTATTGGGCGCAGGTGTAAGAGAAATGTCAGAGGTCATTATGTCAGAGACAAATGCGACCTTTAAAGGTCACAGATCCTATAACCAAAATGACTGATGTCAGACGTCATGTCATCGTGAATGGTCAGTTAAAGTTGAAACGAAGATCTTGTACATTGTAGTGTTATATAATAATACAGGATACCAGTCACAAATCATTGTACATTTGACATGGTAGTTTGGCCAGTAACCTTATTCTGGTAAGCATAATTTTGTTGTGCTTAACTACTTTTTGGAGTTTAAGCAGCTCTATGAAACTGGGCCCAGATAGTAGGGATATGTAAAACTTGATAATTTGCTTTTAAACAGTAATTTAGCTGTGCAATATGACAACCATTTCAGGTCTGTACATGAATCAGGTTTTTATTTATAAGGAAGGTGTAAAGAACGACCCATGCCACCAAAAGGTCTTTTCACTTTACAACGAATCTCTGTGTTGGACTTGTTGTGTTAGTTTGGCAGACCTTTTCACACTTCAACATTTCAATCCCGTCTAGAGTGCTCGATCCGCGTCGAATCAGCTTTTTTTTTTTACCCTTGCAGCAAAAAAGGCTGATTTGGGATCAAGCATTGTGGAAGCAGAACAGATTTGAACCGTGTTGAAATTTTGTGAAGTCAACACGGATTGGAATTGTTAGTCTTGGTGCAAGGTAAATTCTGTAAATTAGATGGTTTTATGTATACTTATAGTAAGTGGATCAAAAATATCAACGTCTTGCACCAAGACTGCATCGGGGAAGAGTATTCTTGAAAGAGTACACACCCTCCCAAATCTTCCAAAATCAACACCAAAATGTTTGGACTTTGAGATTGGTGATTGATGAGATTGGTATGCCTGGACCAATAATGTAAGCAAGTGTTTTTTAAGCCTATTATACAGTCCTTAATTCTCCGCATACAGACTACTTCTTGAGTAGGTTTTTGGAGGATTTTTGGAGGGTTGGCATGGTTGGGTTGTAATTTAAGTTAATTGTCTATCCGTAGCTTTCAAAAACATGTGTTACGGGTTCTCGCAAAATCACACTGAACACTGCATTCTGCAAAGGTCAGTACCAAGAAGTAATAAGATGCAATGCCGAACCTTTGTGGCATAGGAGAGAACCAACTCTGCTCACATATTTGGTCTTATTCAGGAAATGAACCAGCGCCACATTGGCGAGAAGATTTTTGTGGGCATTCTTCATTTTCATACAATCTCACCAAGCTGTTAAAATTGCCCGAAGGAGCCTTTTATGCACATTCCAAGAATTCTTAATTTTTGCTCACTTTCTATTCCAATTTTTTTTAAATTCCTCTTTATTTGCCCTCTAGCAAAAAGAGGGGGGGGGGGGGGGCGTTGTTTTTAATTATTGACTGGTGTTCGCTCTGCTCTAAATAAATCACAGCCCACGAAATTCAATTTGTATTCCACCCACAGATAATTTGCATAAATTACCATAAATAGTTGTTGTTCATTACATGCAAAGTGTTATTAAATTGCGCAGTTATATTCGGGCGGGAGAAGGTGCCGACAGGTTTAGCTGAATATCGTTCACCTTTGATGATTTGGGCTAATTCAGTTGACTGTTCCCTGTTTAGGTGGACATCTGTCCCCGAGGCACATGTATAGTGTCCTTGATGCATTATCAGCCAGAACTACTACATGTATAGTGTCCTTGATGCATTATCAGCCAGAACTACTACATGTATAGTGTCCTTGATGCATTATCAGCCAGAACTACTACATGTCTAGTGTCCTTGATGCATTATCAGCCCGAATACCACATGTACAGTGTCCTTGATGTTATCAGCCAGAACTACTACATGTATAGTGTCCTTGATGCATTATCAGCCAGAACTACTACATGTATAGTGTCCTTGATGCATTATCAGCCAGAACTACTACTGTATAGTGTCCTTGATGCATTATCAGCCAGAACTACTACATGTATAGGTGTCCTTGATGCATTATCAGCCAGAAACTACTACATGTACAGTGGTACCATTGGATGGCAGTGGTAATGCGAATGCCATTATGGAGGTTGGCATAGTGGTATCTTGCCTTGTCTTCCACCTCTGGGGACCCTGGTTCAAATCACACCGGGCACTACGTGGATTGGGTTTTTCAGTCCCTGCCTGGCTGCGTGGATTTCCCCTGGAATATTTCTCTGGGGTTTTCCTCCCACACCTAAAACTGAAACTTCCTTCATTGTTTTCTCTCCACAGGGTTCTTGGCTAGTATAGTGATTAAGTTCGCTGTCTGAGAGTCCTTGGCTTCACAACCAGAACTGAGAATTAATAAATGAAATAAAATGCTCTAACATAGACGAGAAAAAGTGTTCTCTGCATTCTTACCCAACATAGACTTGTGTAAGTCTTTTTGGCATTAACCTGTGTCTTAGAGTGTTGACAAATCATATTCAACAGAAACAAGAAAAACACGTTTAACTATCATCAATAAAAGACAATTAATTTTCACCAGATGATGCATAAAAAAGAACGATGCAATAAATTCTTCCTTTACAACTAAAAGTGAATACTTCTTCAACCCCACCCCTCGCCCTTCCTGAACACAATGTGAAACAAAAACAATAATAAAAACGAACACTACTTCTTCTTTTTTAAGACACCCAAAAGTGTTTTACATATTGCTAAATTTTTTTGTCAACTTGAAAAAACAAACTCTTCTTATTTTGACCCTCATGACCCTCAAAATTACCTACTGCTGGCACCACTCTCCACCCCCTTACCCTATTTAGGTTGCAATATGACGTAAATCAGCCATCTTAATGGGCAACTGGGAACACACAGTCATGCGTTTTGCGTGAAAATGGCGCGCAGCACGTGCGCATTTCGCAAAACTAAAGTCCTTCAAGAAAAAATCCACAGACATATTACTCGGGTGGAATTCGAACCAAAGACCTTAGCAATTTTTCCACAGTACTCTGGAAAGTATGCACTATGGTGTAGGATGAAACACATAAGATATTCTTATTCCAAGTGCTCACTTAAAATGTACATGTATTACTTAAAGTTAAAATAAAGCAGCGTTTATTGTATTCATTCGTTTTCAACAGGTAACAATAATAATTAAAGAATTATTGTGATCTTGTTCTTATTCTTTGATCTGCTATTATCATAAAACCTGGGCCCAATTTCATAGAGCTGCTCAAGCAGAAAGTATTGCTTAATAATTGTCTGCTAAGCAGAAATGAGCAGGGTAATACCAGTAACAAATTGTACACGTGACGTGGTAGTTTGGCTGGTAACCTTACTCTGGTAAGTATAATTGTGTTGTCTATTTGTGCTTAAGCAGCGCTATCATGAAGCCTGTGAGCAGATTGTTTCTGCTTACAGAGAGGCCATGAGTAATTGTATATTTTATCAACACTGCTAACCGTAAACAAAGCCATGGACACGCTAGCTTGCCAGTGGTTGTTGTATGCAGATGAGTAAAGCCTTGTTCGTACTTCATGCAAATTGCGAAAGCGAAGCGACTTTCCGTGCGTCTCAAACGGAAAACAGCGCATACATCATGTATTACATGATTGATTGCACATGGAGATAACTGCCCTCGTGTACTTTTACCCTTTGCACATTCTGTATGTAGATTTGCAAACTAGTCTTAAATTAGAACTGTTTATAATGTAAGTATAGTATAATAATATATGTAAATATGTAAATGAATCAATGAGAATTACTAATGAATATTTATAAGAAGGTGCTTAAACTTGGATGATCAGGAAGTTGTACAGCCACTTGCTAATGAGCCTTTCCCATGAAGTATGCTAACTCGGTCACGCATGCGTACAGACACTATTGGTTGGCAAACACCATATAGTTTTGCGTTTAGGCAGATGCACAAACGCAGGTGCGTCACTCGTTATCAACTCCATACAAAAAGGCGCAATTTTCTCTCATATTGCCAACCTGTAGTGTTAGTTTGCACGCGGTGTGTGCAATTGACATATTTCGTGGGAAAGTTCTAATAGACCCTATGTATTGACGTCATCAAACCGCCATCTTGGAGGTAAAACGATGCACAGCATTGGCTAGATTGGTCCGCTGCCCTTATCCGGTCGGCCGTCCTCATCGGCAAAGATAAGGACAGGCACCGGTCTATTAATCAAAGAGATGGTCACTGCTATACTGGTCCCCTGTCCGACTGGTCACCTATCCGCAAGACCACAATGGGATGCAAGGTCAAAGGTGCGTTTGTCAGGATTCCTCCAAACGCTCGAAGCCGGTCTCTGGCGTAAAAGTGTGACGTCAGATGTTCGGGCTAAAAAGAAAAAAAAAAAGAAAAAAGATGTTCGGGCTAAGCATTGGCCAATGAACAACCTCTTTTTGCCCTCCAGGTGAGGGCGCCCTACTCAAATGACGTCACGTGCATAAGGTCTGTTAATTGGAGGGAAGTTTTGGGTTATGTTCAGAATCAGCAACTAATCGTATGTTACAGTGTATGGTATTTGCATCTGAAACGTGGCCCTTGTGAATCCCATTGGCACTGGGCAATGTGAAGAAGTAATTGTTATATTAAGTTGTTTAGAGTTACATATAATATTATAAAAATATTAAAATAGACTTATAATGCGCACATCTCTTGAAACCGATCAATGCGCACACAGAAAAAAAAAACAGAGTGACACAAAAGTTATGTTCAGAACAAGAGAAGAGAAAAACTAGTGAATCAAATTGGACTACAATTCCCTCTTGAAGATGTTCAAAGATGTTGATTGACGTAGTATGGCAGGAAGCTTGTTCCAAATGGCAGGTGTAGCACTGGCAAAGGCACGCTGACCATAGCTAGAGATTCTATGGTTGAGCTAACATAAAATTATATGAAGTTGAAATCTTAAAACGCGACCAGATTGTACATTGAGGGAACGTACTTGTACATTGTTGGGTTTTTTTCCGAAGATGAAATTCATTCCCATCTTCTTGATTTCAGTGAACACACAATTTAACCCTCAAACATGCCACCTGTTTGGGACAATTGTCCCTCCGGTACGTTGTCGGCACATGCTGACAAGTTTTTTTCCCGTAGGTTAAAAGGGTTTGTTTTTGCAATTTTTCTACGTTTTCTTTATCTAATTGTGTTGTTTACATGTCCAGGTATATTGCATGGGTAAATTAAAGCTTAATTGTTTGCTTAATTAATTAATTTACATGATTTGGTTCATCTACCATTTACAATTGACAGACAATTGACAGACTGATTTTGTACACGAACGATGCTGGCATAGTTTTCTCTTGCTGTTTCTAACCAAACCACTGTCCCATGTTGATTGACACCCCCTTTAGGATGTGCAGCATGGTCCAGCTTACGATCTTATTGCATATGAGCTGACCAGTGTGTACGGTGCGGTTAAGACAATGGAAATATTAAAACATGTCGGCATTTGCTGACAACGTGCCTCGTTTGAGGGTTTTAAAGCATCTTGCAAACATTTCTAGAAAAATTATTTGGTCATGTTTGACAACAACAAACAGATGGTTTATGTTTTTGTCAGGTATTTTAGGCAAGTTTATGTCAGGCTTATCCAAAATAAGCAGCGATGAGTGCAGGCCAGGAATTACACAAAGGCCATTAGGCATTTTGAGATATGGTGGACACAGTACACGGGCACTATTCGGTTTGGGCTAAATCTGTTTGTATACACCCAAACCAAACAGGGGCCAATTTCATGGCGCTGCTTAACGGTTAGCAAATGTTTGTGCTTACTGTAGCAGAAAAATTTGCTTAAGCGTAAGCGTATTTCACAGGTTAGCAAGAAAATCGGGCAGCCAGCCTGTGCGTTGACCATAGATTATATTGTTGCGTCATTCATTTTTATATACAGTAAGCACTGGAAGGTTAGCATGCCTTAAGTTCGTTCAATTACGGTTAGTAGCGCTATGAAATTGAAACTCGCAGTCAGCACAAAATCGGCCGTTAAGCAGCTCTATGAATTGGGCCCAGTGCATTTGTACAGTGTCCACCATACCTCAAAAAGGCTAATGGAGGCCATTGCCTCTGTTGCCCCTTGTCTTGCCCTGGGTGCCCCTTCTCCAATGCAATTGCCCCTTCTCCAATGCAATAAAAATGGCCTTGCCCTCTCAAAGATTAAATTCCAGGCATGTGAGTTGTGAGATATCCAAATCTTTTTTTTGGGGGGGGGGGGCTATTTAATTTAAGGAACCATGCATTTGTGCAATTTGTTGATATCATTACACAATGAAAATGTTCGCCTTGAAATTGTAAATTCCCTCTTTTTACCTTGTTTTTTCACGGAGTTCTTTTGGCATAGCCAAAGTCTTTCACGTTGTTTTTACTGTGCTGCACTGCTGTAAATGTTATTCACTAACTAAAGGCTTGGATGCAGAGTATTCCCTGAAATCGTGGTGAAATTCCAGGGGCAAGTTATTGGTCTGACTCATTTTTCAAGGTGGTTTAAAGCATCATGGTGAAAGAGTAATAATTCTATGAATTTCAGCCAAATCCTGCACTTCACTAAGGTTTCACGGTGGTTTCACAACAGATTTTTACAGTGTTAGGGGCGACAAGCTTCGGAAAGGGTTCTGAGCAGGACGGGGGGGGGGGGGGGGGACACACTGTGCCAGTGGCACACTAAGAAGTTTAGATGGTTTACAGGAATTTTCTTAGCCAGATGTTTAGACAGTGTAAAGCATTTCGATATGTTTGATACGTACTTGGTGTAGATTCATCCAATGCTTGTTTTTTAACGCCAGCATTGTCGTGGCAGGCCATAATCGACCCTTTTTATAATGCAAAATTAAGGTCATGTGACCTTTAATAAACCTTTGTGAAGGTCCAGTGACCAAAATAAAATTTGAAAATTCAGCTTTGACTTGACTACTGTCATTGCTTCTAGAATTGTTTCTAGACCTCCGGATTAACGTACAGGCGCTCTACCAATTGAGCTATCTAGCCGCATGTTGGCGGTCTCCCTATTTTGTCAATATCTTTGTATTAGTGTTATGGTACTTTTTTGCAAAATGTAACAATATTATGCACTTATTAAAAACCTTATAATTTAGATATTCATAAATACTATCTGATATTTCATTGTGTATGTGTATAAATTGACATTAACTTTAAGGAAGAAGTAAAACAAATACTGGAAGCATTTAACCTTTCTGTTTGAGAGTGTGTTTTTTTCAGTTTCATTTTTAAGACAAGGTTGCGATTTTGAAAAAACTTAAAATGTCAATAAACACCACTGCAAAATACCCCTGCAAGTGAACACCTGCCTTTAGTGTTTGAGAGTTTATCTGTACAAAAATCTGCTCTGACTGCGTCTAGGTTTTGGAGCTTTTATTTGTTTTGTGTGACAAATCGCCCAACACAAAGCCAAAGGGCCACTTGAGGTGAAGGTGACAAGAGTTTGTTTTCAAGACAGTTTGATGAGAGAGAAGATATCTATTTGTTTACATTCCTCTTGGATAGATTGTAAGCTGGTGGGAAACCCGATACAGGTATAGGGAATATCACAGTGAAACAGAACGGAGGTAAAAGCTATCCTTGGATCTCATAGCACTGGCCCTTGGAGCAGATACAGTGAAGAGGGAACGGGGGAGGGGGAGAGAAGGCGTGGCCACAAAGCGGGTGCTACGAGTGAAGGTTTGTACAGAATGAACAACGAGTGAGAGACCTTCATACCAAGGACAGTACCCGTAGAAGTTAGTGAGGAGACAGAAAGAAGTCCAAGAGAGGTTGCGAGATCACTGGCTTATCAGATTTAAAGGCAGGATATACTTTTGGTAATTGTCAAAGACAAGTAATCTTCACTTGGTGTATCCCAACAAATGCATAAAATAACAAACCTGTGAAAATTTGGGCTCAATTGGTCATCGAAGTTGCAAGAAAATAATGAAAGAAAAAAAAAACACCCACCCGTGGATCATAATGTACTACTTTTAAAGCATCTTTCCAACCATATTCATTACAAAAGGTTTTTGTAGCCCAAATCGCCCAATCCAAGGCAACGTGCCCCTTTAACAAGATGAACATGAACTTTTCAAGAAGACCAGAGTTTTGTGACCACAGTGACGTTTAACTTGAAAAGATAATGCATCATTATACATGTACATGCAGTATATCAGTCCAATAGGCAAGTCTAAAAATTACCAAAGCAGGCATACAACTTTTAATCCATATACTTTTCCTCTTTTGTTTTTTCCTGAAACTGAAAGCACTACATTCAGTAAGTGACTAATTCCTCTTCTTTACGTTTTTTTTCAGTTACAAAGTTGCATTTCGGAAGTGGTCATCATGGGAGTATCGGGACTCTAGCTTGGGTTATTCCTCCATGTTATAAAAGATGAAAATTGAAGTAGGCTCTAAACGGGTAACAAGTATCTTTTGCTGTCTCTGTCCATTTTGTTTTCTTCTTTTTTTGCCGTGCCTGATTTAAAAAAATATTTTTTAATGTTATTATTGTTTGTATTATTATCATTTTTTTTGAAGGGGTGGGGGGGGGGGCAGTTCCCCTTCCCCAGGGTCCAACATATGCGGTAGTCATTGACTTTGGTAAGTCTCAAGGTATACTAGTTCAGTCCTTTCTGAGGAATCCCTGTGACCGGTAGTCTCCAAGAGTCCTATAAGTCACAATCTATAGAGAAGTCACGTGGTCTAAGAGAGTCACAATGGGTATAGTGAGTAACACTATCAAAAGGTATAAATACAGGTACTACTTTAAGTCAAGTCCAAGGGCCAACGAGTTTTATCAAGCTGTTAAAAAGAAAATTCTGCTCAGCATTTTTATTTTATGTTATTTTTGTGCCAAGCTAACAATGAGTGGTGTATGCAGTACACAATATTTTCATGTGTAAGATTTGTCTTTGTTTTCGGAAGTTTTTGTGCTTATTTATTTATTAATTTATTTCCAGGCAGCACACAAGTAATAAATACAAAGAAAGAACTAACAATAGACAACGGAGAACAAGCCTGCGGATAATCAAACAGCGAAAATAATTTGGCAGGCAGGTTTGCGTAGTGGTATCTTGCCATGCCTTCCACCTCTGGGGACCTCGGTTCAAATCACACCGGGGCACTACGTGGATTGGGTTTTTCAGTCCCTGCCTGATTGCGTGGGTTTTCCCTGGAATATTTCTCTGGGGGGGGGGGTGGGGTTTTCCTCCCACACCTAAAACTGAAACTTCCTTCATTGTCTTCTCTCCACGGGGTTCTTGGCTAGTATAGTGATTATAAGTTCGCTTTCTGAGAGTGCTTGGATTCACAACCAGAATAAATGAAATGAAATGAAATGAAATCACTATGTAAAGGTTAAGGCGATCCGACATAACAACCTACAAAGGCACATAAAAGTACAAGAGAAAATACGCCATAAAAAAAGCTTTAAAATACCCAAAAGTATAAACGACAATTATATAATCTTTAGAAAATACATTTAAAGGCACTGGACACCTTTGGCAATTGTCAAAAACCAGTATTCTCACTTGGTGTATCTCAACATATGCATAAAATAACAAATCTGTGAAAATTTGGACTCATTGGTCATCGCAAATAATGAAAGAAAAAACACCTTCCTTGCGCAATGTGTGTGCTTTCAGGTGCATAATAAAAGGCTTCGCTGAAGTCTTTTATTATTTGAGTAAGAAATTACCTCTTTCTCAAAAACTGCATTACTTCAGAGGGAGCCGTTTCTAACAATGTTGTATACTATCAACAGCTCTCCCTTGATATGTAAGTTTTTATGCTAACAATTTTTTTGAATAATTACAAATAGTGTCCAGTGCCTTTAAATTTCATAAACGCGCACAGGCAGCAAAATTGAAGGTCGCTCGTACAACAACTCGAGGGAGAATTTACCAGCCGAACCCAAGCCCCAATAACCAATTACGTCATTATTAAAAGAAAGCCAAAGGATGATAATAATTGGTTCTTATATAGCGCTTTTATCACATCCCAAGGGGCGTATCAAAGCGCTCAGTTTTTTTTTCCTGCAAGGTTTGTGAAGCATACGTGTTTGAAGTATGGCCTGTTCATAGCACAACTTAATGGTTTACAAGGTGCTGTGGCGCAATATGCTGCCGATCAAACCAGGAACACCGGGGCGAACCCCTTCTCTTTTGATAAGTGCACTGGGTTCTTTTACGTGCATTACACAACACACGGGACCTATACGGCTTATAACGTCCCATCCGAAGGACGCAGCAATAGTGGTTATAAGTGTCACGACCGGGACTCGAACCCACACTCTGCTGATCAGAAACACCAGAACTTGAGTCCGGTGTTCTTAGTCCGCTCGGCAACGACACGCTTGAAATATAAGAAAGTTGCACACACAAAAAGACCAAGATCTTCATATGCTTTATGACGTTGGGCATGTGACAAGTCTCAATTACAAAGTGAAGTCTTTCGAAAAAGTAACATAGGGAAGGTATATACGTTTGGTAATCACTCTTAAAATTAATGTCAACAAAAACTACTCATGGTTAGAAGTAAAGCAGCTTTCGATAGTAGTAGCATTTGAGAATCATGTCACTTGGAGTAATGTGGCTATGGAAAAATACATCAGTTTTTAACAGAAAAAAATGAATCTGAGAAGTGTGTCAGAAACGTTTCTCAGATTGTGTAATAGTATTCCAAGCGGATTATTCTTCTCGCGTGGACCATAGAGAAAGGTATGCGTGGACTAACCGCTCGGGATTTTCGGCGATATCTCAAAAACGATCCACTGTTTGAAATGATACTTTCACAGGTTAGTTTTATTGATGTATATATCTACATTTATAAGGATTAAAACAATCAAACGGTTCAAAAACCAAAGGTATACATTCTTTTCAGTCTGGTCTAGGCCTCCTGCCCGGCCTAAGCCGCGCCTCCCTCTTCTTCCATATCCTATATGCCAATCTCCATCATTACAATTTCCTTCAACCCAAATTCATTTACCTCCTGATGACCGCAGTAATGATTGATTTCCAACAACTGGTCTTTCTAATAATATCATTGTTCCGATTACTGCGATTACTAAACAAATTAATAAATAAAAAGGGGAAAACAGCTGATTAGAATCACTGAAAATTTCCCATTGGAGGTTCGGGAAGTGGGTTATGAACTTAAAATAAATGCATCAGGAAAACGGGGCATTCAAATTACACCCGCAAACCAATTCCATGCAGTTTTACCAATTTCTTCATATTATTTGCAAGCGTGCGACTCTGCTGGCCAGTTTATGTTTCGTCTCGGAGCTATTTTCGTCCCTGCCAGAAACTTCCTGAAACCCGTCAGCGCCGCCATTTTCTGACTGCTACTGCTCTAGACTGAATCTCGGTTCCACTTCCTGATATTGATAATGTGTGAGACGAGCTTGACGAAAGAGTTCGTGAAGACTCTGGCCTAAGCATACGAACGATTTAACCGTCTGACACCGCTTCTGAGCTCGTAAACTGACGGAGGACCTCTTCTTCTTTAATTGGAAGGATCGTCGGATATTTTCTTGGAAGGGGGAGTTGTTTTGAGGACTTTTTCGTGGGCTGGGTCGAGCTGGAACGATGGCAGACCAACTTGATCCCAAGTGAGTATTATTAAGTTAACGTTACTGCGTTAAATCGGATGCTAGCAAAATATTGCGATTTTAGGAATAGCTGGTCAGTTTTGCTCGACTGATTTTACTGTAACTGACTCCATGCCCTTTGTTTGAACAAGTATAAAGTGTCCATTATATTCCTTATTGAACATGTGTCTGTCATTTCTGTGTTTGTGTTTAAAAAGTTGTTGCTTGTGAGGGGAAACAGTAATCAGGAAAGACGAGAGTTTAAAGTTCGAACTTTCTGTCGCAAGTTGTTTGGAAATGGGTCAGAAGTGGTTATGTGAGTTACATGGTTTTGTAATACAGGATATAGGTGCACTGTTCTTTGCAGAGTGCAGAATGGATCAGATAATTAATAGACCGATTGCAATCTACTCTCGGACTCTCCAAGTCCAAGTCAAGTGACTGTAGCTGTAGCAGTTACTGTCGACTGTCATGACTGTACTGTAGTGGTTATCAAACGTCAACAAACAAGGCGTCCTCCATGATTGAATTGTTGCATTTGTTTATTCGATAAATCAAAAGTTTTCTTTCTCAAAATCTGTGGAGAACATACCAGAGTTTGTACCAGAGACTTTACCAGAGTGGCTGAATAAAGCCAGTAATGTACACTGTAACTGTAATGAGTAATGACAGTTCCAGTAAGTCTTGGAAATTCTACAAAAAAAGAACGTTATGTTAACAAAATGATCGCTAACAGTAACAGGAATGATCTCGTTCAATCACTTTTCAGCACAAGATTGTTGCAATTTTGAAGCTGAAATCATAACTTAAAGTAAAAAGAAGAAAAGGCTTTCCAAAACTGTGTGATTCTTTTGTCGATTTGAAATTCCGAAAGGCTAAATCATCTTTCCCAACGCTCTTTACTTTTTTTTTTTTTTTTACAGTGATTTACATTATATAAGCAATAAAAGGGTGGCTTCATCGTCATCTGTTGTCCGTAGTGCATTAACTCAAAATAAACCTCTTTTGTAGTCGAACACTGGTAATTTATGACACAGTAAATGTGATTTTTAATCAATGTCATAACATACAAAGAAACTTAAATAGAAGGGCTTAGTAACTTTGTTATTAATATTATTGGTGTACAAAAATAAAGAGGATTGTTGGTGTACATGTACTCGCTCTGTCACAAAGTCTTTGCACGTCACTGAGATGATGCAGTAGGCCCTACCCACTGTAACTGTAAGTCGTGGATGACATGTAAACATTGGTCATGCACTCTTCGTCTGCTGCTGTGTATTTTTGTATCACATTCACAGCAGTGTCCGGTCACTTCGACACATGTACAACAATGTACGTAGTAGCAGTAGCACACTCTGTACCAGCAAATTCAGTACCCACAAACTTGGCAATATGCAAAATTGATAAAAAAAAATTGACACCTAGCTAGTCCAAAAAGAATTCATAAAAGAAACCTCCAAATCAAATTAATTATAATGTTAAATTGTGTTAACCTCGAATGTGTTATTTTCTTGCGGTTTTGATGCATGCATGTAACACAAAAGTAGGAATTAATTTAATCATGAACTTTTCCAGAATATATAATGCTATGGAGATGAATATCCTTCACTAAGACTCTAAGAATGTAAAGTTACAAAATGTGGTTTGGAAAATTATTAGATAAGATTAAAAAGTAAACATACACAGGTACTGCATGTAACTGTTGTGTTAATGTTACATAGATATTTGTAGACAATTAAAAATGGGTGTTACTTCATTGTGGGACACTGGAGAACTACAGGAAAACAACAGGAAAACAACAGAAAACTACTGGAAAACACAGAAAAAACTTCTCAAATCACACTCTAGTACTGGCAGGTAGTTAATCACTGTTTTCAATGTATTCAACTTCTCCAAGTCCTCTCTTCACTGGGGAGATTTAAGCTACATGCTCTTTTAAGGCAGAAGTTTTATGCGGCCCGCGTTACGTCAGGCCAGATATCCATGTGTCCCATTGTGCGCACTGCGTACAAATTAAAGTTTGCAAAGTGCAGAGTTTACTAATAATAACAATAGTAGTGGCTTCTTATAGCGCTCATATTCGTCACTCAGTGACGCTCAAGGGGCTTCAACAGTCAGTATTTTCCTGCAAGGTATACATGTATAGATGTGGAGCTACTTTTTGAAGTTTGAGACCTATTCCTTTACATAGCACAATGTAAATGGTTTACAAGGTGCTACATGTACATGTAGGTGTCAAAGTATCTGGTATTGGTGTTAGCATATTGTAAATTATTACTATTATTGTGATCAGTTTTAATAGTTTCTGAATAACGTTGGAAAAGATATTAACAACGAAACCAAACGTCATGAACTAAACACTGTCACCCCATAGATGTAGAGCTACATGTACGTATGTACTGTACAATATACATGTATTGATTAGAGCGCTTCATGTAACTCCCTGTACTCGCAAAACAAATTTTGTAAAACTCCTGGGCACAGACAAGTTTCATGTGATTAGGCAAAAAAACAAAAAAAACATGTTTAGCATGTTTTTAAGATTGAAGAGGTCAGATTCCAACTTGTGTGAAGAGGAGCTAAGAGAAAAAAAAGAAGACAAAAAACTCAAACCGTAGAGCTACCAGTTCTCCCTGATTCTGCAGAAAGTTTGCTGAAAATGAACCAATCTGTCCATGTTCTGATGAACAAATTTGACAATCTCCCTGATTATGGAATGTTTGTCCCTCATCTCCCTGATTGTTTGTACAAAATCTCCCTGATTGCAAGATGCAAATGTTGGCAGCTCTAGAACCGGTGTCTTACAAGCAAAATGTATCTTGAGAACTACATGTACATGTATGACTCTTAACCCTAAAGAACCCAAGTCCTACAATATCCTCATTGCCAAAGTGCAGGATTGCAAAGGATTTGGGCTATTAGGGATCTGCAGCACAGGAGGATTTCAAAGGGTTTGGGCTAAAATGAGTTTTTGTTTGGATAGGATTTCGCAGGACTTGGGCTATTGGGCTGTTTTTACATAGGAGGATTTTGAAGGTTTTAGGTATTATGCAGCTTAGCCAAAATAGGATTCTGAAGGTTTTGGGCTTTTTTGACCTTTTTTGACTCCCTAACTTTTGTCTCAAAAGGATTTTGAAGGATTTGGGCTAATGTATACTTACAATAAGTTGAAGGATATCGAAGGATTTGGGCACTTTAGGTTTATGACAACTTTAATCTGAAGGATATCAAAGGATTTGGGCAGTATGCCTACCCAAGGGTCTAGTCTGTTAGGGTTAAAGGAACATTACAGAATTGGTTTTTGCTAACAAAACAGTTGCTGGCAGTGTAAGCACTTTATGTAATCCACCATATACATAAACTGACAAACCTGTAGAAGTTTGAGATCGATCGGCCATCTGGGTCACAAGAAAATAGTGAAAAACCGATTACACATTTGCATGGAATCATATAGATTCAACATATGAATAAAACGCTCACTGAGCGATAAACTCCAATTGAAAAATTAGTTTATTCATTTCTCATCAAATATGGCATTTCAGACAGAAATATTTCTAGGGATGTTTTCTACTATCATCATCATTAGACTGTGTAAGTTTTATGTAAATCTGTGATCAAAAGTATTTTTTACAAGTTTTTTTCTTACCAATTCTGTGATGTTCCTTTAAGCTTCTTATTAACTTTATTCATTTTCAGATACTGTCAGCATTGCTTACAGCAAATACATGTAGTCCTATACTGACATACATGTACATGGATTTAGTATCCATTGACACTACAGCCTTTTTCCAGTGAGATAATATTTGATTGATGCACATCCGGACATTGTAGTTTTTTTGTAGTAAATGTAAACAGATGGTTTAGATATATACGGTTACTTCCAACCCTACTCCAAACAGTTTTTAGTTACAAGGAAACGCAGAGTGTTTTTAAAGAGAAGTATTTCCAGAGAATGTTTGGATGTCACCATGGGAAGTTTCTACTGACCATGCTGTCTGGGGGAAACCCCTCTTGTAGTTAATTCAAAACACACTTGAGTATTGTGATAACAACAGAGTACATGTAGTTGGCACTGTGCCATTGCACGGTGAAAAACATCAGGACACTTGTTATTCCGTGCGCAGCTATGTACTAACGTATTCATGTATTGTACACTGTAAAACCCACATCAGGGTATACCAACTTACAGTACTACTGTACATGTATATATTCTGTACAATGTTGATGTACACACAGTCGTCTTGCACGTCTTGAGTCAATTGAACTTGGCGTTGTGCCCGTAAACCCTTTAACCCTAACAGACTAGACCCTTGGGTAAACATACTGCCCAAATCCTTCAATATCCTTCGGATTAAAGTGGTAATAAACCTAAAGTGCCCAAATCCTTCAATATCCTTCAACTTATTGTAAGTATACATATTAGCCCAATCCTTCAAAATCCTTTTGAGACAGAAGTTAGGGAGTCAAAAAATGTCAAAAAAGCCCAAAACCTTCAGAATCCTATTTTGGCTAAGCTGCATAATACATAAAACCTTCAAAATCCTCCTATGTAAAAACAGCCCGGTAGCGCAAGTCCTGCGAAATCCTACCCTAACAAAAACTCATTTTAGCCCAAAGCCTTCGAAATCCTCCTGTGTTGCAGATCCCTAATAGCCCAAATCCTTCACAATCCTGCACTTTGGCAATGAGGATATTGTAGGACTTGGGTTCTTTAGGGTTAAAGAGAGGATATACATGTACCCTTGCGTTAATGGTAATTACTCCAAAAATGAATGGTCGTAAAAACTTAGTTTCCAAGAGTAAGAATCACTGCTGCTGTGAAACTGAAACGATTCCCTTCTAAAGGAATGTAGTTTTTGAGAGAGGGATTTAAAAACATTTCAATTTGAGAAACTTTACTGCATGAAATGTTTCTCAGATTGTGTATTCCAGTTACGGGTTATTGCGTGGACATGACGCTCAAGATATTCGGCAATAGCTCAAAAAAGCTACCACCTTTGAAATGAAATTTTCACAGGCTGGTTTTATTGTATCATGTCAACATTTATATAGGATTAAATCAATCGAACGGTTCCAAAAACCAGAGGTACACTGTACATGTATACTTTGCAGGGCTCTGCCCACTGTGGTCGTTGCCGGAAACCCGGCCGGCACTCAGCATTCCCTAACCACCACTGGCAGAATTTTCGCCGTTTCCGACCACCATATATTTTCAAAATTTTTAAAATTACACTTACAATTTCCTTTCAATGGTTTTCAACAAAATGTAAAATTGGGTGTTTACCTGTAAAAATGATATCCGAAGCCATTAATTTTGAGTACTTCTTTGATTTGAGTCTATTTATATGATCTACCGTGAAACTGATCCATCTCGCGAGGGTTTCCAGGGAAACATTTTTCCACCTCTAAAGAAATCCTGAGCAGAACCCTGACTTTGTCTTTAAAGCCAGTGGGACAGCATTAGTAATTGTCAAACACCAGTATGGGCACTTGACTTCATAGATGAATTTTTCACAAGTACATGTAGCTTGGTTAGTGCATTTATTGAAATGCAGGATGGGAATAGATTTCGTTGTGGATGATGTTGATTGGTGCAAGTGTGTGATCAATGGTTTTCATCGAAATAAAGCGACTACCATTAACTCTTGGGTTTGATACTTGATGGGGGCAATCAATGGGGCAATTGTCTCCAGCCACCTGGCTGGGTCCTGCTCTCAGGATTTCTGTAATGGCGGAAAAAATGTTTCCCTGGAAACCATCGGAGATCGATCAGTTACACGGTAGATCATAAAAATTGACTCAAACCAAAGAAGTACTCAAAATTAGTGGCTTTTGATACAATTTTTGTCTACTGGTAAATACCCAATTTAACATTTCGTTGAAAACCTTTGAGAGGAAATTGCAAGATTAAATTAAGTAGTTGGAAAATGTGTGGAGGTTGGAACCATAGAAGACTCTGCCAATGGAGGTTGGGGGGAATCCTGAGTGCCGGGTGGGTTTTCTGGAACCTACCACTGTGGGCAGAACCCCGCCCTGGCCATTGCCTTGGTGCCCTTTTGAAATGTTGCAGTACAAATTCAAATTTCCCTCACAGAGGTCCCCCATTACTAAGAAAAAACAGTGACTCTGTTTAAGTTGTTTTTCTCTCTGTCTTTTTTTTTGTGTCTTTGTCAGGTGGTACTTTGGTCCTCTCACTCGACATGAAACAGACAACATCCTTCAGAGCACCAAGGCTGGGACGTACCTCGTCAGAGACAGCAGCACTTGTCCGGGGGACTATGTGCTCTGTGTCAGGTAATTAAGGTTACAATTAATTAATGCTTATGACAAGTGTGAGTGCAATGGTGAGAATATTTTCATGAGCTGAAAGATGGATTGTTTAGTTCATCAAGGCTGAGTTGAATGAAACATTCAAATAAATGAAAACATTCTCTCCCGAATGCAAAACATTCATTGGATGTTTTATATGTCGGGGAATGATTTCATCCAGCAATTTTACATAGCAAAAAGTTTTGACTAATTTGTTTTGTGCACAGTGAATGCTAAGATTGAGTTAGCAAATGATGATGTCTGAGTAGCAACTGACACATTTTGTGTAGCATTTTGCTATGCTGTACAACCTGTACAAGGGAAATCGTTGACCGTATGTATTGTAGTGTCCTGAGCCTGTGTGGAATTTCTACTGGGCCCTTTCTTCCGACGTACGTGCGGAATAGTTATAGGATGACCACCAATAAATGACTTCTTGACAAGTTGACGCAAGTGATGATTTCTCTAAACAAGGTTTTATTAAGAGCTCTGCTCCTTTCCAGTATCTTCCCCAAACTGACTGCTTATTCTTACATTCCTTTATTTTATTCCCATCTTTGTTGTTCATCATTTTCTAAATCAAAATATTATTATTTATAAAAAGAAACCAACCGCACACGCGCTTAGCAATTAGCTTGCGCATGCGGTTGATTTTTTTTACAGATCACTACAGTATCATCCAAGTAGATCTTTGTCAAGCAGCTCGTTTAAATCAATGTTTGAAGTCAATGTAGACAGGGTACCAGGGTATCCATGCACTAGTACATCGGTCGCTAGGCTATCGTTGAATAGTTCATCGGCGGCCGTGTGATAGTACCGCGCGCGGTTTCTAGTAAAACTAAGACATATCATGTGACGCGCTCTAAACCAATCAAAAAGCAGAATATTTGTAAGGGGTGTTATAGTATCAAAATGCATGGTTTATGACGTAGGCCATGTCATGGTTTGATGAACCATCAGACCATGTGACCAACGATCCTCCAATCAAATGACAAGGATCTTTGCTTAGACACATTATTTGAACTGTTTGTATTTCAGTGAGAACAGCAAAGTGTCCCACTACATTATCCACTTGCCCAAAGACAAGGACATTTACATGATTGGTGACCAGACATTTACGAGTCTTCCCAACCTGTTGGAGTTCTACAAGATGCACTTCCTGGACACCACGACACTCATCGAACCGGTAAGAAGTTTTACGAGATTAAATGATAATGATAATAATAATAGCTTGCATTTATAGCGCTTAATACAGGCATTTCTAAGCGTTGATATTTTTTCCTGCCAGGTATGTGGAGCTCTGTTTTTTGAAGTGTGATGTGTATGAGGCCTATTCATTTATAGCACCATGTAATGGTTTACAAGGTGCTGTGGCGCAATATGCTGCCTATCAAACCAGGAACACTGGGGTGAATCCCTTCTCTTTACGATAGTGTACTAGGTTCTTTTACGTGCATTACACAACACACAGGACCTACAGCTTTTTGTCCCATCCGAAGGACGCAGCAATAATGGTTAAGTGTCTTGCTGAAGGACACAAGTGTCACGACCGGGACTTTAACCCACACTCTGCTGATCAGAAACACCAGAGCTTGAGTCCGGTGTTCTTATCCGCTTGGCCACGACACACCATAGATTACAGGTCAGAGGTAGCATGATCCATTGACCAGGGCTCGAATTTGGGTGAACAACATTGTGAATACACATACTCTGTAATGCACTATGAGGTAATTCCTGATGGCCACTTCCTCCTGACGTCTTTGAGCCAAAGTTTTTAAAATGCAAAGAAAGTTTTATGTTATTGGTTTACTGTACACTTACGAAATTTCCTTTTGTACTAAAGAAAAACAAAACTTGCCAGACGGATTTAAAATCTTGTCGGCAACGAGAATGTAGCAGGTTTTTTTTTACATGTTGGAGAATACTGGGTAGGGGAGAGAGCCTGAATATGTAAAATGCATTTCATAACTACTAAATTGTATTTCTTGTGCAGTGCCCCAAACAGCAAGATCAGCGAGATCAGCGAGATCAGCGAGATCAGCGAGATCAGCGAGAAATAAGCAGCTTTGAGCCAGTAGGTCCCGTTCACTCTGTACAGAATCCTCCTCCACTACCCCCAATGGGCCTCGGCTTGGTCTGCAAAGCTCTCTACAACTTCAAGAAAACGGTAACTTATTGTTATTTGCTGTCGTTTGATCTTTCTGGGAATGAACTCTGCAGTCACCCAAATCCCAGTTTACTCCTTGGCAGTAGATTTACGCGAAGAAAAGTTCTTATTTGAACTCAGTAGTCTCCCAATTCCCAATCTACTCTGCTGCAGTAGATAAACAGTTTTGTAAGAACAATTTATTCAACAATTGCTATTAATACCTCCCCTGCAACGCCTCAAAGCATATTGTTGTATTTCTACCCACACAGGACGAAGAAGACCTTGCCTTCTCAAAGGGTGAAACTTTGACTATTATCAGAAAGGATGAGGACCAATGGTGGCTAGCCAGGAACGCAGCGGGTGAGGAAGGTCTTGTACCTGCTCCCTACATTAAACCTGTGAGTGCTATTTACTGAAGATTATATAGTCGGGTTAGTCAATGGTGCACATTTGATCTAGCTATTGCAAACTGTGGGTTGCAACCCCAAAAGTGGGTGGGGAAAACAAGGTCAAATGGAACAGCAAGAAGACTGCCATCCGTCTTTAGAAATTTGTAATTTTTGTTTGATCACATCCGTGGCCCCAGTGTTTTAATGTTTTTGTTTGTTTTCTCCTTTGGCCGGCATAGGTATCAGATCAGAGGTCCAGTATGGAAGGTAAAGGGGGCGGAGATGGAAGGCTCTCAACGGGGGAGGACGGCAAAACACCAGGCAATGACCAATATAGGGTTATAACCTCGGTCAACCCCAACACCATACAGCATGCCATTGTCACGCAAGAGAGAGTACCGTGTGCATATGACCCAACACAACTCAAACTAGAGGTACGTTGTAAAAAGTACAAAAACCAACTGGCAGTTATTGGTGTACATTAATTCATGTAATTATGACTATGATATTATATATTTCTAGTTATGAACTTTATTACTGTAGCCGTGATAAACTTAATCACTGTAGCTCGCAAGCCTGAGGAAACAAGGGTGCTTGCTTTGTGAACCAGAAACACTGGGGTTAACCCCTACTCTTCCAATATAAGTTTTCTGGGTTCATTTCCAACCATTGTTAAAGCTTGGCCATGAACATGGACAAAACGACAGCTTGATAACATGGCCTTTGTCCTCAGGCTTGAGTGCTTTGTGTGTGTAATCTTAGTCAACTAAAAGTTATTTGTGGTAAGAAAAGGGTTGAAGAAAAACACATTAATGCAAGACCGTACAAATAGTCGTGTTGGTGCAAAATCGTTGTATCTCCTAAATTAGCTCTTGCGTTACGCGTGAGTTTGTAATTGTCAAAACATTGTATCTCGCTTATAAATGCCAGGATGTACACACATAACAAGTACGCGCAGAGATACAAAGTTTTTGCATGGAACATTTTAATGAGAGATACAACGTTTTTGCAAAATCACGATAACAACATTTTTACACTGATGCGACAAAATCACTCGGCCTTTGATGAACTTGATACATTTTGACTCGGATACCCCCACAAATCTTTGAAGAGCACAGGAGAACCAAATTATTTTTATGTACAGACCCAACAGTATTGATATCGCTGTTTTGTTTTGCGGGGCTCAAAATTTTAACCCTGGACCGCCAGCGGTTGTAGCATTGGGCCTGTGGTTTTAGTCCGGTGGTCTTGTGTTTGTGTTCAAATGTTGACTTTCTGACAGAAATATTTCCCTGGTAGATTGGTGCAAGTGTTAGCCCTATATAGGACTCTTCCTCTGTGCTGTACACAGATACAGAGTCCTAAATATTAAGGCCCGTTTCTGGGGCGGAAAAATTTCAAAGCTTCATATCTCAAATCTTACCTGCAAGACGCCACTTATTTCACCAGATTCACATTTCATGGCAGCATACACTTTCTGCGGTGGGTTTTGGTCGTCATATATTCCTCACAAATCCGTCATTTTCGTGAAATAATGCAGCTCCCAACGTTAAGAAATTCCCCAAACTTTAAACACAGTTTATTAAGAAAAGCAACGACGCGTGTGCTGTGTTCGCGTGTGCACCGTATCCTGAGTGCACAGCGTTAACATGCAAACGCAACGCACGATATGCGCGTCATGCGTCATCTTGCGTCTTACACGCGAATGTACGCGTACGCACGGCAGGCAACTGTGATCGTTGAATGGGAATTTCTTAACGTTGGGAGCTGCATTATTTCATGTAAATGACGGATTTGTGAGGAATATATGACGACCAAAACCCACCGCAGAAAAGTGTATTGCTGCCATTGAGTGTGAATCTGGTGAAATTAGTGGCTTGTTGCAGGTAAGATTTGAGTTATGAAGCTTTGAAATGTTTCCGCCCCAGAAATGGTACCTGATATCCAGGACGTCACTGTAGTGTAATACGAAAGTGAAAGGCCACCAGGGCTAGTGCAAGTGTGAACTTTATAATCAGTGACCCTGCAGATTGTAACTAATCAAGTTTTGTTTTTTGGTTTTCTCGATTATTACCAATCCGGTAGTACATTACCTTTAAGTTTATAATAAGTTTTGCATTTGAGGGGTGAGAGTTAACAGAGTTTATCTGAAATCAGACTCACTTTTCTCTCTGTCTGCCCGGTGAAATTGTTATTTTCTTCAGATGTAAAGAAATCAAAGTTTTGATCTAGCACTGAGAATACTATTCCCAGAAGCTCCTTGGAATATACAACTCCAGGGGTTATCAAAAGGTGGAAGTGCCATCATTTTAATGTACCTTCCTGAATTCGGATCTCCGGCCGTATCCAAATTGGCAGCTAGAGCTACTGCTAGGACAATCGTAAGGGTGTTGCTAAGGATGTCCTATACTTGTTGCAATCGAGCCGTAGCCAGAGCTGTAGCCACCAATCTGGACTTGGCCAGAGTGTTAGATCTTTTTTTTATAGGCAATGAATCTCAGCCTTGACTTGATATCAGCAGGCCGGAGAATCTTCCGGTTGAAACCGGAATTCCGTTTTTTTTTTGTGGTCTTTGAGTTCAGTTGTGATATAAAATTTGGGGGGTGAGTTTTAGGGGGTATACAGTTGGATTTCGCTAATCCCTCTTCTCTAATCAGAAATTGTAAGTTTACCTTAGTAATCTTATATCGCTTTCCGGACATTGCCCAAAGTCCGGACATGCATTTTTAAGTAGGTGTACATGATTTTATTTTGCTTAAATTTTCTTTGTTTTCATTAGGTTGGAAGTATAATTAAAGTGCTGGACCAGAACGTGTCTGGCAACTGGAAAGGAGAGGTGAATGGCAAACAGGGCTACTTCCCGTTCAATAGGGTCCGGTTACTAGACCAAAAAACCTACGAGGGACTAATAGAAGAAAAAAGAAAAGCCAACGGTGCCAATGCATAATGACAGGGGTGTGTTCCCCTTCATTAACCTGGACAGAGAAAAAGAGAGAGAAAAAAGAAACTAAGACTTTATGTACATCTATGACATCCACTGTATATAACCATCTAGACCACTGTGAATACGGTCCCGTATAAACTCTGCATGCGGGTGCCAAGTTTTTTTAATTATATATGAGGCCGGACGGGAGGATTAACTTTCCATGGAAAGTACAGAGAGGACACACCCGAGGAGGTACTTACATTTTAAATGACAATGTACTGCAAGAAACTTATTGAGCTGGAAGTGCTCTGGGCAACTTCTTTGGGCAACTCTATGATGAAAAACTGGGATAGGTGCTCCGAGGCGAAACAGTGAGAGTAACATCCACTTGGAAACTCTGAGGTGATACACCAGGTGCAAGACACCCCAGGAAACTTCAAGGTGATACAACGGAAGCTACGATCTCCGGGGCGACATACCAGGAGCAACAAGTTCTGGGAAAGTCCAAGATGATACAGCGAGAGCAACTACCTCTGGGATACACCAAAGGTGAAACGGTGGGAGCGACACACTCCTCGGAGCTCCAAGGGAAACGCAGGTGTATGTTGCAGCTGCACATCCCGGGAAAGTCCAGGATGAAACACCAAGCAATGCACTCTCTAGTATGTCTGGGGAAACTCAATGAGTGTCAATTGATCATGATTCGTTCTTACAATGGGTTTACCTCACAGAACGCTATGGAGTGAAGGCCCTTAAAGCCCACACCCCCCCCAAAACAAAGGTCTGGTAATGTTTGTGGCTACTTATTTTTCTACAATTGTACATAAAGCCAAACGCCCTAGCCACCTTCCTGTAATCCATTGGTAAAAGATGGACAAGTGAAAGATGAGTGGCATTGGTGTACCTGACCTAATGCCCGATATAGGGGGAGGGGGTGGGGGAGGGGGGTTTGCACTGCAGTACTGAGGTCCTGTAAAACCTGACTCAAAGATTTAAATTCAGTTGTGGTGCATATGGGTAAGGTGCAAACGGTAGAGGCAATTCACAATACAGTGCTCCCACTACGGTTTACCCAGCAGAGAGGCTATTTTTCCAGAAGCTGTCAGTCAAAAACAAAATCCTACTCGCAGCCCGGCCCTACGTGGCAGTAAGTGGCTGACATGAGTTGTGAAAAACATTCACCAGCCTAATGAAAAGATGCCAATTTACGCCGCAAACATAGCAGAGGGATAGAAACTGCTTGCAAACCACAAACAAACATAAACACTGACCACAGGAGGGCCCAACATGACAACTGAAAAACTTCTCCTGCCATGGTACACTGCGAAAATGGCCTCTACTAAATTGTAGCAGACACACAGTATTGTGAATCGCCCGTATTCAGGCAGAAAATAATCAAGAAGTCTTTGGGATCCGCTTAAAATTACACAGTAAGGTGTTGCGTAGTGCAAGGTCGCAATGTGCAACTGGCTCAACAGCAGTACAACGATATCTGCTGTAGACCGTTATCATTGTGCTGCCATTTTGGTCATGTTCCCTGTATCTAGTAACATTAATGAATGTCGTTCATTGCACACAAAAAGGAACCAGACTGTTTTTTCTTCCAGCCTCGATTTGGCCAATTCTGTGCACTGAGCATACATAGATGTGCATTTTCCATTGTTACGTCATCATTTTACCTCTAAGATGGCGGCGTGATGACGTCAATGCATTTAAGGTCTATTGTCAGATAGGGGTGCTAATCAGAGTAAGATTGAGGTCTAAAGACAGTTTGGTTTTAAGTTGATACTACAATGAATAATCACCCAGCAGTAACTTGGCCTCTGAGACATTAATTCCACCACATGGTCTTGTCCCAGCTGAACCCAATTTCATAGAGCTGCTTAAGCAGAAAATAGTGCTTAGCAATTGTCTGCTTAGCAGAAATGAGCAGGATACCAGTCACAAATTGTACATGTGACATGGTATTTTAGCTGGTAACCAAATTCTGGTAAGCATACTTTTGTTGTGCTTTGCGACTTTTTGTGCTTAAGCAGCTCTATGAAATTGGGCCCTCATCGGAATGGTAAAGGAGACCATATTTTTTTAGAAATGCGATCGGACATGTCGGAAGATGGGCCCAAACCTCATTGAGTTGTTTTGGTTGGTATTGGTTCTATCGTCATGCTTTCCACGATCAAATCCATGCATGAAATTCTCACCTTCCAGGCTGGAAAACCTTAAGCAGCTGCACAAACAGTGACTTTGCAAAGAATCCAGTTGCCTCAAAACTTGCTTAGCAGCCTAACCACTTCACGTCAGTATTAACAAATCTTTACCGTCTCTCTGCGTGGTATTATTTTTCGGAACTTTTCTCGGAGTTATAATTTTCCTTTGAAAATATCATTGCCACAACGAAACCCTGACTTTGACAAAGGAAAGACAACAAAGGTTCTCATAACAAGCACCGGGATTTGTTGTTCTCTTGTGCGCGCTTCACAATGGAATGAGTGGAGTGGTGCATGCAAGCGCCGACATGAAATAGGCTTCTGCATGCTCTGCTGTTAACTAAGAGCATCATTGTTGTAGCACAGTCGGGTCAAGGGTTAGAATCTGAAGCACCGAATCATTCACCCATATTGCGACGAGAGATCCTTTTAAAGGACCCTTTGTCAAATTTATTCCCCTGGCCAACATGAGCAGAGAGCCAGTCGCTGAGACAATGCACACCGATTCTTGCTAATTTTGCAGCCCTTGTGTTTCTTTCATTTTAATAGTAAGATTGTAACAATCTTTGTTACGTTCAAAGTACATGTAGTGGAAAAAAAATGGAGCCCCAGCTCAAAGTTTTAGAGGGTTGAGTAAAGGTATGGTGAAATGTGTGCTTAAATATTATGTTGTTAGTAAAGTAACCACTATTGGGGACAGTATGATTTGGTATGCGGATCGGTTCTGTCACTACATGTTACGCAAAGTCGGCATCCACTCAGCCGTACAGTGTACAGACATGTAGAAATGTACACACGACTTTGTGCAATGTTGGACCAAAACTGGTTGGATTTTTGTTGGTGCGCTGGCGTGAAAAGAACTTTGTCCCGAACTAGAAGAGAACTTGGAGTAGAGGACATTTTTTAACTTAAAGTAAGCATTAGGAAGCAGTGGCATCCACTGCAGTGACATCCGAAGCAAAGACCAGGGAAATCGCCCATCTACAAATGTATGGCAACCAAAGACAACTCAGGATAGAACTGATCACAAATGTTGAGTTGTTTCACTGACTGGTTCTTTTCAGAACCACCACAACCCATCACAGAGTTGAATACTAGCAAACCTTAGTTTTCTACACGTACATGTTATATTGTTTCATTATTATTTTAATTATTATTATGCATTTCTGGTTATGAAACCAAGCATGTCTCATAAGTGAACTTAATCACTGTAGCTCGCAAGCCTGAGGAAACCTGCTAACAATGGTGCTTGCTATGTAAATCAGAAACACAGGGTTAACCGATACTCTTCCATGATTCAGTGTTCTGGGTTCTTTTATGTGCACTACCAATCCTAGTACACGGGGGCTATGGCTTAATGTCCCATTTGGGGGACAAAGCAATTATGGTCAAGTATCTTGCTCAAGGACACCAAGTGCCAAGACCGGGACTCGAACCCACTCTCTGCTGATCAGAAACACCAGAGCTTAAGTAGGGTGCTCTTAACCGCCCGGCCCACATTTATACCTTGCAGAGTTTCAAATCCTATTTGAATAACAAAAGATAATACAATGACAGTAATTGGTTTGTTGTTATAATATAAGGCATCAGTACCCTCCAGTTTCCATATCATTTCCATTGTCTATTAAAGACTTATAAAAATAAATCCACAAACCAAAAAAAAGCGTAGAACAAAAACAAAAAAATTCACATTTTAAGAAGTGATATTATTTAATAAGAGGAGTTAAGAAGTAATTGTAAAGAAAGTAAATTGTTATATTATCCTGAATATTTTATCCAATGTGGATTTATTATTTATTTTTTTATCATGGTGACGAGCTCATTGGGTAATGGATTTAAAGAGACAATTCACAAACTGCAGCTGGTATCATCACACAGGTTACATGTACACTCTTCACATGATGACTGTTGGAAAGATGTCAAATACATTTAGTCCCTCCGCACAACATTTTGCACAACTCGGGAAGCAACTTTTATAGAGCTGTTTAAAAAAAAAAAAGTGCTGCTGCTAAAGTGCTGGCATTCCCGCATGGTCCCACTCACATAAGCCTAGACCCCAACCTCGTCCCCATGGTTTGCTTTATTTCCAACCATGTTTACAATAGTTAACCCTGGGAGGGAAACTCCTTACTCGGACCGTGATTGGACAAAACCAAATGTTAACCTTTGTTAAAACAGCCGGCCGGCAACCAATGTACAAACAGGCTATTAAATCTGGTACCGGACCACGAGACCATGACGAATATGTGAATTTCGAAAAGCAGCCAGACTAATCTAATTTGCATACGTGTCCAAAATTTTTGGATATGCAAATGATCCAATACCAGGGTGAGAGAGCAGTCAACCTCGTACTGCTCGACATACCCTGGGGACGAGGTTGCCTAGACCCCCTTGCATATCGGTGGCCATAATCAGGATCAGACAATGGAAGGGTGTAGGTGTGTACACGCAATGCTTGACCTAGGCGAGACGCCGTTTGAAATCTGAGCTCGATTTCGCAAAGCACTAAGATTCATCTTACGATGAGTTGGCAAACAAATAAAAAGGGAACCAGTCACAGGCAATATACCTAACCAGGTTTTTAGCTGGTAACCTGTTTCTGCTAAGCAGAATTTTTCAGTGCTAAGCAATTTCTTTTGCGCTTAACAGCTTTATGAAATTTGGCCCCTATCCCGGAATATTCTCTGTGGTTCTTGACAAAACACATGTAGTAAACAAGTAATTCTGCATACTCTTTGAGCTTGAGCAGCACCAAACTTAAATTATTTTTTTAACAATAACTTGACTTTGACAAATATTATTTGGGTTGTATGCACAAGACTTGACCATCACTTCTGCATACAAAAGTGTTTTTTTTAATTAATATTTTGAGTTCAATTTTTTTTAATAATAAGCAAAAAGTAGATTATTGTTTGTCAATTAGTAAATGGCAAATATATCCCCACCTACATTTTCTTAATTTGCATGGCCCGGGCAAGCCTGTTACAAAGCTACTGCTTTTATGGCAAAAACATTTTTTACAACGAATGTATATTTGTTTCAGTTTATGTAATAATTCTCCAATTTATAACTTACCCCCCCCCCCTTTCACTGTTTGCCGCTGAGTTGATCAAGCATTCAAAACCATTCACCTACCCTGGCTGTGTGTACATGTATTGTGGAATGTTGTACACTGAACTATCTGTGCACTGGGGATGTATTCACTACATGATATTGTTGCAGGCTGGCATAGTTTATCTCTCATTCAAAACCATATTGAAAGTATTTGCACAGTCGGACAGTAGGAGGGTGACTGTGTCGTTTCAAACCGCAGTGGTTGATATTGAACGGTCAGGTGGTAGGAGGGTTGACTGTGTGTAGAAGCTGGCATAATACATCTGTCGTTCCAAACCGTGGTGGATGATATTAAATGGTCAGACAGTAGGAGGGTTGACTGTGTACTGTGTACTGTGTAATATGCATTCACCACGTGATATCATACTGTAGGCTGGTAAAGTGAACCTATCGCTAAAATGGTCAGACAGTGTGAGGTTTAATCATAATAAACAAAAACAGCGACAAGGTTAATTTTTAAAAAAATTTTTTCGTGATTTTTAATTAAAGCAAAACTGTGTTAGCTTTAGCTGAAAGTTATTGGCAATAGTTTAATTCCGTAAAGATTGTGGCTCTTCACAGCAATATGTTTTTTTCTGGGGGAGAATAGAAACGAATGAAGAGGTTTTACTAAGAATAAGTACAAAATGAGATGCTGACTGTGCTGATATGAAATACGTTTATGTTATCACCTCAACCCTAGATGGAAGGCCTGATACTTAACAAAGGCCAAGGAAGCAACCGTTGCCCCTGGTCATTGCCTCGGTGCCCCTTTAAATGTTCCAATAGAAATTTACAATTTCCTCATAGAGGTGCCCTTTATCAAGTAGAAAACGCCTTGGTGCCCTTGCCCTTTCAAAACCAAAGCATTATGGATGATACTCATGTAGTGTGTCTGAGCCTGATACTTCATGGAAGCTGGTCATTGCCCTGATGCCCCTTGAATGTTCCAACATGTTTCAATAGAAATGTACAATTTCCTCATAGAGGTGCCCTTTACCAAGGAGAAAACACCTTGGTGCCCTTTTTCAAAAATGAAGCATCAGGCTTGATGGTGTATCAACAAACTCGTGTTATTACTATCCAACTTGTGTCTTTTTTATAAATTACCAATTACCAAGGCTGTATCTTTCATCTTGATGTTTACCTTGAAACAGTCCATAATTTACTACTATAATAGGCACAGCCTGTTGTAGTGTAATGCCCACCTTGTAGTGGTCCAATCCATGACTGAGTTAGTCCTCCCCCATGAAATTATGTTAATTACATTCACGCATGCATGCAGACACTATTGATTGGCAAACACCATTGAGCTGTGCACTAGGCAGACGAAAATTGGTCTTTGGCAACAGCTTCCATTGGTTTTGTACACACTTTTTCCAACTGGGGACCTTGACCCAACTGGGGACCTTCACCCAACTGGGGACCTTCACCCAACCGAGGCCCCTGTTGACCTCTAGTGTTATACTTTGTATGGCCCCAGTTTGAATGTTTGCAAGTACCCTTTTACAAACCGTGTATTCCAGCGCTCTTAACACTGAGGTATGAAACCAGACCTCTGTTTACCATTTTAAAATCTTTTGAATATTAAATACGACATCTACAAAACAACTACTTAAAAACCTATTCAAGTATTAAACGTCACCTGTTTTGTATATACAGTTCTATGTATGGGACTTTAGCATTTATAACTTTACTACGAGGTAATCTAGTTATGACATGTCAGTTAAAAGACAACCACAAGATTGGGAAATTACTGTTAATTTGACTTTTGTCTCTGTCACTGTGTTCACATAATTCCTCAGAAAAGGCAGTTTTCTGAGATCGACATCTCAGTGGGCCCATTTACATAGCGCTGCTGAAGCAGACAATAGTGCTGAACAATTTCTGCTAAGCAAAAATAAACAGGACACCAGTTGCAAACAGTACATATGACATGGCATTTCTGCTGTTAACCAAGCACAATTGTTTAACTGCTAACTTTTAAAACTCAAGTAATAAACCACAAAGGAAACTGACTGAGTAAATTTCAAATAGTATGGGGTTGAACAAAGAAAAATTGACTAACTTTTAAAACTGTTAACACTTAAATTATTTTTGGGGCATGGCTCGAAATACCCACAGGATACTGGGTTCTTTATGTGCATTACACAACACGCATGATCTAGGGCTTTACGTCCCATCCAAGCAATAGTGATTAAGTGTCTTGCTTAAGAACACAAGTGTCCAGACCAGGACTTGAACCCAAAGTGACATGGCATTGTGCTGTTGGTTATCTATTTTTTGCTAAGCATGATTGTTTTAGCTTAGCAAATTTTGTTGCTTGTCAGCTTTATGAAATTGAAGAAAAAGTCTGCTTTAAAAAAAAAATGCATTTTTACTTTGTTGCTAATTGCAAGGGGGAAAAATTGTTCTTAATGAAAAATAAGTTTTATAACTAAGCAGTTTAAAGTCATTGTGCTGTGTTTTCAATGAGTTACAATGGTTGCATTGAGGCAAATATGTTTAGCCATTATGCTTAAGAACTATTTTTGATAATAATGTGTTCATGTTTTGGCTCAAAATACAAAGAAAACTCAAGAAAACTTGTTTGGTTTCCGGCTTACTTCTTTGTAGCTTGTGTCTTTAGATAATTAAAGGCCATTTTGCCTGCCATGTAATAAACAAAAACCTTATACATTTATTTCAAAGTTGTATTTATTCAATGTTGCCTTAAATTTTATATCCACTGTTAAAAAATGGGAACTGATCCGAGAAAGAAATTTAATTGCTATTTAATGGACGTAGAGTAGAGCCAATGTTTCCAGACGAAAGAGGTCTTGCAATGTACTTATTATGCCAAATAAAAAACAAGCATGTTTAGCGTCCCCGCTCGCTGCCTTTTTAGAGGCCGCCTCCTTTTTTTTTCCTTCTTTTTTTTAAGGATTAATTTTAAAAAATCTCTGACAAAAAAAATAAATTTTAAAATAAATAAGACCATATTTTTTAGACTTTAACACACAAAAGAAAGCTGGCAACCATCTTGAAAAATCGGTTGTCTTGAAAAATGTGTCGGGCAGTCAAAAAGGCAGGACGCTAAACATGTTTTTATTTTATTTTGCCTTAGTATGAATGTCTCGGTTTTATTTGGTGAGGATTGTGTTCAGTTTCATGGTGCTGACTAAGGACGTTTCTGCAAGTATAAACAGATTGCACATGACGTCATTGACCGCCATTGTTGATGAAAAACAACGGAAGCGTGCAGGTGTGAACGCACTGCGCACAACTCTCTGCCAATGCAAAGCGGTCTATTAACCCAATTTACCTTAAGGTCATCATCACATCAATCTGGGTTGCGCCATTTTGGGGAGTCACTGTCCCCTTTGTGTTCTACAGTCCAGTGCACATTTTAGCAGTTGGCGTATCTTCTACCTGCAGTAATACTCCCAAATTTGCAAGCATGGCAGACGGTGTGGAGTTGATACAAGGCAGAGTCAGTGGAAAGTATTGTTGACCAACTGGTGCCAATTGAACAAAATTGTTAACAGATTTTGTCAGCTTACGGAGCGTCCATGAGCAGACTTTTATTTCATAACAGTGCGTGCTTAGTGTAAGCGAAGCAAAAGGCATGTGGACTTGGTCCTGGTTCTAGAACGAAGCATATGGGTGACACAGCACTTCAAATCCATTATTAATATGCCAATTCTTAATCATTATGAAACTCACTTTTGCTTCTGTAAATTGTTTTGTTAGCACACAAATTATTTGCTTATTGGTAAACGCCTTGGCGAGGTTGGCCCCGTGTTTATTGAAGTATTTTCAAAGAAAACCAAATGTTGATTGGTGTGAAGCCTGGTTCGTATTTCATGTGGATGCCAATGGAATTTCATTGGCGCAAACAGTTTGCGCTGTTTTTCCAGCTGTGACGCTAGACAAACTTGCTTCATTTTTGCATGAAGTGAAGTACGAAATGGGCTTAGTACAAGTATGGGACATACAAAAGCCCAAATGTTTACCCTAAAACATGCCAAAACTCTTTCCTAGGGTGCCCACAACATTGGTCAGATTAGAAATATAAACTTTTCTCTGATTTGCACTCAACTTATGCAAAACTTCCCCAGGGAATTGTGCTTGAAATACTGTATTTTTTTAAAGATAAGTAAGACAATTAGTTTTGATCTTGTGATTAAAAAACAGTGAAAACATGTAATGATTTTGTTTTCACTTTTTTGTCATGACTTATGATTGGTTGAGCTTAAACTTTTCACAGGTTTGTAATTTCATGTAAATGTTGGGTCACACATTTACCAATGCTGTCCACATGCTTTGACTGTTTATTAAGTAGATTTGCTTAAACACACTACATGTAATCAGCATCATGAAGTACATTTGCTGACACAAACAGCTTAGCTACTTTTTTATACTTTAAGCATCTCGATGAAATTGGGCCCTGCCCTTTAGACCTATTTCAACTTTCTGTCACTTAATCTGAATACCTCAATGAGTCTCTTAACATAAAGAAAACCCAGACGGTTAATTTTCCTTTGCCAGTTAACAGTCACGTGATTTTACTCTCTGTCTTAATTTTGATAAAGCTGCTTGTGTTGGATCCTTGATACAGCCCTCGGACTGTCAGGTAGCGTCTCAAAAGTCTAGCAGCGCTCTAGGCGCGAATGAATGTTGCCGTTGGCATACACCCGCAATTCCAGTTGACCACCAGATCGTTCTGCTGGACATGCAAACACTGTCCCGAACTGCGGATCATCCCACTTGAGAGAAAATGCGCAGCAGCATCTAAGACAATCAAATGGAACCTTCCAGGGTTTAAATGTACTTTTGAGACGTTCCTATAACAGTGAGTGGCAGAAAATCGAGATGTTTTTTTCGTGAATGTCTATTTCAAAGAGTTTAATATTGTAAGAAGCAATAAAATCACTTTTAATGTTACAATGCATAATAATATTATCAGTCTAAATGGGACACTAGAAGGATTGGAGTAAAAATCACCAAGGTGTAAACAACTCAAGAGTATAATGTAGGAATACTAGACTGTGGAAGTATTTTACGTATTCAAACCATTTGGGAACCTGGAGGAACCTCGTGTCTAACTGTCAGGACCCTTTTGTTTCATTTTAGTAGAGCCTTGGTTCCGCCTAGAGACCTTGGTTCCAACCATGGGGAACCATGGGTCCAATCTAGGTGAACCTGCGGTAACAACCCAGGGGAACTTTGGGTTCCCAATTACTTTACATAAATGTGTGAAGAAAAGGGTATTTTAATTTCACAGATCCAAACTTCTTAAAACCTAACTTGCATTGCCTTTATTAACCCTCTTGCTGTCTGACCATTCAATACCATTCACTGTGGTTTTGAATGATAGATAAACTATGCCAGCTCACTGTGGTTTTGAATGATAAATAAACTATGCCAGCCTGCAATATGATACCATGAGGGAATGCATGTACACAGTACACAGTTAGTTCTGTGCACAGTTGTGCCACCGTACACAACCTTGGCAGTCGAATGGTTTCAAATGGTTGGTCAACTCACTGGAAAATGTTGCCAAGAGTCAGTGAGAGTAGGAGGGTTAAAGGATAGAAACCAATGCTTGGGTTTAGGCTCAGCTGCTGTGTGCCCTTTTAAAGCCCCTTTATCAAAATATGCATTTCTTCAGAGTAAGAAGATTAAACTTGTTTCATCAGACAGCACTCCATACTGAAGTGTCTTCTGTCCTCCCTTTTTTATTTTTTTTTAAATTGCCTTTTCCACTGAGCAGCTCTATAAATAAGCAGTGTCCGAATTAGCGGCTACAGCTACGGCTACGGCTAGATTTTCATGTCATTATACGTTCAAGTAAAGGACGTCCTTAGCAACACACTTGGCAAAGTCGGAGCCGTAGCTGTAGCCGCCAATTTCGGATACGGCCTTAATTTGATATGCATTCCAACAGCCCATATGCACAAACGCCATCTTAGAAATATACTGCAATGCATCTTGGGAAACCGAGTACAGTTCAAAAATAAATCGAGCTGCCAAGATGGGCAGCTAATGTAGTTGACATGGAATTATGCTAGGTTTTATAGTTGTGTATCGATTGCTTCATAATCAGGTTCCATGATGGTTAGTGGTGTTGCTTGGACTGTATTTCACCCAGAATCTTTTGCGCGCCGGTTATGCGCATTGGGACTTGCATATTGGGCTATTGGAATGAAAATGAGGCTGACGTCTATAGTAGACTGATGCCATTTTTGGGGTATTCTGAACCAGGGTTTACCATTAGTTACAAGTCAGGTTAAATTTCTTCTACTGCCTTATATTTTAAACAAATGTTGCAGGAAGTTATGATCCAAACAAAGTGTCTGTGTGGTTCACTTCAACTTTAATCTTTAGAAATGTCGTTGAGAAAAACAAAAATATATCATAAACAAACATTATGCAATTGCTGAATAAAAGTAATTTAAATTTGAACCTGATCAGAATTTCTTGTTTATTAAAAGAATATGTTGTGTTTTCAATGTGATATTCAGTATGACTGTTGAGTGTTCCTAGTTTGGGGAATGACGTATTTATCAGAATTCTTGAACTTGACACCCCCTTGAAGCAATGTTGTAAAGCCTAAAAAATACTTTTTGAAATGAAATGTAAATAAACAAAGATTCCGTAAATTGACTATTGGCATTGCTCATTTGAAAGATATGCCTCTGGACTATTCCATGTGTAGACCAAAGGGGGTTAAGCCACCTCCCCGTCCCCCTCCTACCCCTCCCGTACCCCTCCTCCTCCACTCCCTTCCTGGCTTATAAGGTGAAATACATATATAAAAAAGGCCTCTGAGAAAGAAATTTATTTTAAAGAATGCATTGTCAACTTATTTGGAGGAAGCTTGCAGGAAAAAAAGCATTGTTAGTAGCATTCTAGCTAGAAGTTCTCCCTTCCAACCCCCCAACCCCCAATCCTGAAATCACATCTGCCAGGTGGGGGAGGAGTTGATATGCTGGGCCCAATTGCTAAGCACATCACTTATTATGCTTACAAGGATAAGGTTACCAACCAAACTACAATGTCACTTGTACAAATTGTGACTGGTAGCCTGCTCATTTCAGAAGACTTGGATTGACTATTTTTAGTCAGATGCAACCCCAACTTTTGAATAATCTTAATAAAATACAATCCTCAGTAACATTACAAACCTAACCCAGATGATATTTGCATATTTTAAGAAATATGCAAAACAAATTACAGAATCTTAAAATAATAAGTGTTTGGGACAACTAATGGGTTACAATTTGTATCTTTGTGGTTGTAACAATGTTTCCCAGGATATAGCAATATTTTGCTTTTGATAAATATACAAAATGAAGGAAATTTAATAAAGGAAAAAATACGACACGCTCGTCTGATGACATTTTTCAGAAGGCTAGGCCGAACTTTAAAAATGGGCGGGGTCTTGTGATGCAGTGGTACATAGCCCCGCCTTTCTCTCTCAACTTTTCTTCCCTCCCACATGCCTGAAGTAAAATCAATCATTGGACTTGGCAGGACGGAGGTGCAATCACAATAACAAATGCAAAGAAAACAAAGCAGCCCATTCTCCTCGGTTTAAAAGTTGGCCCTATATTTGGCATTAGAAAAGAAGCAATGTTTTTTAACAGCACAAATCTGTGCAGACCTCCCCTTTATTTTTACCGTATGCCTATTTTTAGCTCTTTCGCTCTCTATCAAAATGTCAAAGAAATCCTCAAGCTTTCCCTGGTACCCGCAAATAATCAGTGCATACGATCATATATCACGGTATGAGCTTCGTTAACCAGCGCGATGTGTTCGATACGATAACTTCATATGTTTTTTTTTAGTTTTTTTTTTTTAGACATGTCCGACCGGAGGCAGAGAGAGATGGCGATAATCATGCCTGGAATTCCAAGAATTTGTCCGTCGATTTGATAGAGCCTGGCGCGCTGCAGTCGCATTCCTTGTCATTCGCCAGCCTGATAGACGGAACAAAGGGACGTGAGGGGAGCGCCTTGCTTGTTAGATTTTCAAGAAAAAAAGAACCAGGTAAAGATTATGTTGTTGTGTACGTTTGTGTTCTGGTTGGAATATATTGTGAAACCTCCACGAAATGACAATCACAAGTTAGTGTTAACTGTTCGAAGTGCATGTGTCATTATTATGAATCATGAATATACAAAAAAAAACAACGAACTGTTCGATTCGACTACACCATAGAGCAAGGGTTATATACCGTTTACACATTAGGCATATTGCTTTTGACACTATATTATTCGAACATGCAATAATAATATAAACAAGCAATGTGTTGACTGTTGTACTTGTAGGTTACTTTGTTGCACCGGCCGTGTGTACATCAAGGAGCAGTACCACTAACTTTTGACTGCAATACTGTGCACTGGCACTGGCATTTTATCACAGTGTTACTGTTTTAGCCTTCATCCATGGTTGTGGTTATAGTCCAAGTCCAGCTTTAGAATTGTCCCCACTACATCCTGTACATGTAGGCCCTATACAGCTGGGACGGGTCCCAACTGAACTTGACAAAGAGATCCTTTACTTTATGGAGATTAAATTATTAATAATTATTTTTTCTTGGTTCTTATAAAAATAGCACATTTTACAATAACTTATGAACTTATCAATGCGCTTTACAATCAATAGTGCCCTGGTCATTGGGCCAAAAGTATTCATGTAAATCTTTCTCAGCTCTCTGGGGAGTAAACAGCATCCGAAGGCTCGGTCGAGGAGCTCCGAAGCCCGGGGAGATCACTGAGAGTGTTGATTAATAAACTGTGAATTGCTCACTGGTTAAAGGAACATTACAGAATTGGTTTTTGCTAACAAAACAGTTGCTGGCAGTGTAAGCACTTTATGTAATCCACCATATACATAAACTGACAAACCTGTAGTAAGTTTGAGATGGATCGGCCATCTGGGTCACGAGAAAATAGTGAAAAAGCGATTATACATTTGCATGAAATTATATAGGTTCAACAAACGAATAAAACGCTCACTGAGCGATAAACTCCAATCAGAAAATTAGTTTATTCATTTCTCATCAAATATGGCATTTCAGACAGAAATATTTCAAGGGATGTTTTCTACTATCATCATCATAAGACCGTGTAAGTTTTATGTAAATCTGTGATCAAAAGTATATTTTACAATTACCAATTCTGTAATGTTCCTTTAAGTTACGGTCATTTTTTATCCTTAAAATTTGATGAGATGTTGAGTCTGTGAGAGATTGTGGTAAATTATTCCATAGTTTCGTTGTACTTGGGCTGGGTAAAAATGACTGTTCATCATGTTCGTAGACTGTAGATGAAATGCATGGAATTTAAAATTGGTTATCATCACCCTTTTGACGTTGACCTCTGTGGTTTAGGTACTAAAACATTGACTGTAATCAGCTTTGAATAAAGACATCTTGTATTTATCGCCGTTCTTAAAAAAATTACGAAGACCATGAAGACTAAAGTTACCAGAGAGCCCAACAAGGTGGGATGGGATCCAGTGTGCATTTAATAGTATTACTACATGTAGACCCAGTAACTGGGGTGCTGTACTCTTCTTTTTGAAACGTTGACTTCGATGGTTGTGCTAGATATAGTACAAGTTTTAAATTACCAGCAAATTTTGACCCTTTTACCATATCCTGGATAAAGTAGAAAATACTCTTTTTTTATGGTCTGCCTAAAAATCGATTTAATTGCTTGTCTCGCCTTCAAAATAATGCCACTAGAATTGTAACCATTGGCATGTTGAAAGGCCCTGTACACTATTGGTAAGATCGAAAAACACAATGTTCACAGATTCACACATAACTTACATGATTTAAAGTAAGTAATGGTAGAAAGTGTTCCTTAAAATATTTCTGCCTAAAATGCTATCGTTTCTGAGAAACGAGTAAAACAATAGTAATTATCGTGCGCGATAATTTGAAAAAACAGAAAACACATAAGATCTCTTTTCACTATTTTCTCGTGACCTCGATGACCAATTGAGCTTAAACTTTCACAGGTTTGTTTGTTCATGCATATGTTTAATCACACAAAATGTGGACACTGATTTTGAGCTGTTACCGAAAGTGTACAATATCTTTAAAGGCCCTGTACACTATTGGTAAGATCGAAAAACACAATGTTCACAGATTCACACATAACTTACATGATTTAAAGTAAGTAATGGTAGAAAGGGTTCCTTAAAATATTTCTGCCTAAAATGCTATCGTTTCTGAGAAACGAGTAAAACAATAGTAATTATCGCGCGCGATAATTTGAAAAAAACATAAAACACATTTATAAGATCTCTTTTCACTATTTTCTTGTGACCTCGATGACCAATTGAGCTCAAACTTTCACAGCTTTGTTTGTTCATGCATATGTTTAATCACACAAAATGTGGACACTGATTTTGAGCTGTTACCAAAAGTGTACAATACCTTTAAGTACTGATGTCCCCACAGTCTCATGAGGAATTTTGTGGGAAGGGCCAATTTGGCTGGAGAGTATACTGATAGTATGGTTAAAAATGTTCACTTTATTCCGTAATGAAATTTGGTTACGATTGTTTTTGTATTCTCAAGGGATGCCTTCATCAGAACTAGACCGCCATGATCACTGTCAAACCTGTCATAACACCAGGTGCAATACACGCCTCTCATCATGTGATGTCATTCAGTGTGAATTGGAGTGCGGGGCTCGGTTCCACACCTGTAAGGCAGCAGAACACCGCATGCTGTGCAGCAACGAGAAGGTGCCGTGCATCAACTGCGGTTATGGGTGTCCCATTGAGGTGCAGCGATCCAACATGTCCCAACACCTCCACGTCTGCCCAGCGAGCCTCGTCCACTGCACCATGGAGTGGAACCGCTGGCCGGTGTGCTCCAGCGAGCGTCAGTCGCATCAACCTGTGCAGGTCCTGATGGACTTCAAGAAGGAGCAACTGGACATCGCCCTCGCTCTGCGCGACCAGCGCATGCTGACCAAGTCGATGCGAGCGTCCATCCGCACGCGTCAGATCCTGACCAACAGTCTGAACAGGCGTCATCCGGCCGTGCCGCTCGCCAACCAGCTCACCCCATCGGAGAAAGAGTTCGACGAGGAGAAAGAACTTGAAAACCTTCTACAGGACATGCATCAATGGGAGAACAAGACCGAGCAGAAGCGATCCCGAAGCCCCGCAGGTCTACGCCAGAGCATCTGCGATGAGCTATACCGTGCCAGTCAGGACACTGTGCAGCAACTGTCGAATGCACTCAATGTTATGACCAGCAGTAGTGACTCATCAGCCGTCCCAGACCGCCCCGATTTTAGTCTGGGATCGTCCCAGTACCCCTACATTCACTGTAAACACTGTGAGAGGCGCAAGGAGCGTCTGGACCGCTTGTTGGATTCCCGGGAGGCGATGAAAGAGGACAGCCTATCACAGCCAATCACTGATCAGAATATGGCGGGAGGTCGTCTTGATAATGACGATGTGCATTTGACGATTATAAGAGAGACACTGGACAGGGATTTGAAGAGCAAAGAGCAAGAAGTAAGTGGGTGGACGTTCAGATTTCATTAGGTTTCCCTTGTTTAATAGCGTTGATTTGAATTCATGAATGAAATTATTATCTTTCTGGAAATGAAACGAAGGGAACCATCAAACATGAGTAGCACTGTGACCTGTAGGCCTGAAGACAGGTGTAGAGAAGATGATAAAGACATTGCAGTTTCAGCGATAAAATAATGACTTCATCTGAGAAGGGTCTGTATGTATATAGGCCTATGGTTTTTGAGGCATTGCATGGTGAGGTATCAATGTATATTCGGTTTTGTTCTTTAGAGAACTTGTCTTGCTGTTTATTCTACTACCACGGAGTAGATTTTCGGAATTGGGGAGACTTCTCAGTTCTGAAAAGGAACTGTCCTGCTTATTAACTACTAGCTACCTGGGCGGGAGGTAGGAAATCGGCCTGGACTACTAGGTCTGTACGTACTGCCTTGTGTTTTAGTTATATTTGTTATTCTTGCCAGTGTAAATCTACCTCATCACCCCCCCCCCCCCCAAGAATTAAAAAAAACCAACAACAAAAACAACATCAACATTAATTTAGAACAACAACAACAACTTAAAAATGTTAAATGTTAAAACCACTTTACCATTTGATTTTGTTCTCCCGCCCCCCCCCCTACTCCCCTCTTGAAAGCTCCAAGATCACAGGCACAGCTCATCGAGCAGTGAAGACAGCTTGAATGGATTGCCACCACCGGTGCTGTTTGTTACTCCGTCTAGTACAGGGGAGGTATCTGCAGCTCCACTGTGGGGCCACTCAAAGAGACTGGTAATTGAGGTATTATACAAAGATGTGCTTTGTCATTGATTTTGATTATAATAATAATCAAGAAAATAGAATTAGCTTTTGCAAACTGCTTACCAACCAAAAGGACCTGTAGTATAAATGCCATAAATTAGTTAGTGGCCTGACGTTTCGACCCCAGCAGAGTCTTTCTTGAAGGCTAAATGACAAGACAATAATAATCATAAAATAATATTATTTGGTTTTACCCTTTCACCGATGTGTGTAAAGCACTGTATACTCAGTACTTCCCCGAGTTCTGTGAAAAAAATCCACAGGCATAATTACTCGGATGGGATTCGAACCCACGACCTTTATTACAGGAATGCTGCTGGCCCAATGACCAGGGCACACTGATGTAAAGTGCATTGATCAATGTTGTAAAATGCGCTATATAAGAACTATTTATATATATATATTTTTTTTGCCATGCTAAAGTAGATGTCTTACCAACCAGAACACTGAGATTGCTTGGTAGCTAGAGGTCGTTCAAAATGTAGCATCTATCAAATAATAATAATTAATAATTTTGGAGGCTAATCCTTGGCAGCCAGGCACATCGACACATTTATATGACCACAAAGCACAGCCTGAGATTGAAAGTCTTTGTTTTTTTTTGGAAAGAAGGAAAACCGGAGGGCCCTGAGAAAAACCCTCATGGCACAGGCATGACAGGAGAGAACATCGCACAACTCTACTCACATAATAGCCCTACCTGGGTATCGAACCAGGGTCACATTGGTGAGAGCCGAGCGCTTTACGCACAAGCCAACTATGCCACCGCTGAACTTAACTGTACAACTCAGGGTTCTGCCCACAGTGGTCGGTGCCGGAAAACCCGCCATAGAGAATGAACTTAATATTGTTATCTTTCTTTGCGTTTACTTGTTTCAAATGTGGTTGTTGCACTGCACCGTATATTTGCAAAGCACACAGAGTGTCATTAAGTTGAAGGGTACTGGTGATCTACATGTACCATTACCTGTATAAGTTTACATTACAATCTACATGTAGTATAATTGGGGAATTTTCTTGTTTCAGCCTCCAAAGACAACCTCTGGGTCAAGTGTAGCCTCCTCTCCAGCCAACGGGGACTCTTCCCCACAACAAGCCTCTCTGAGTCTCGACCTATCATTGGAGTCTATCACCAGGTACCAGGCCAAACCGGATTCAATGTACACCTTCCTGTGTGCTCAGGTCGTAAAGTAGAACCATTGGATAAGAAAAAACAATGAAGGGGACCACTGTGCGTTCGTGATGTGAGAAGTTTCTCCAATGGCTGTAATTTGTTTTTTAAAGGTAGGGTCATACTTTGGTAATGACCCCCAAAAGAAATTGTGTATACTACAATATCTCAAATGCCTACTTGTTATAAAGATGGTAATGGTAGTAAGCATCCTCCAAAATTATGAAGCAAAAAATTTTGTTGTATGTTGTGACTCCGTCTGATTAGAAAACAATAAAAGTACATTAGAAATGTTGAATCTCCAAAGATCGTCTGCAAGCAACTTTTGGAATTTTTCTTCGTTTAACCCCAAATTATTTCAAAACTAATGTGAGGACACAATTCATAAGATAGTTTCATGCTGTACGTGTGTTGTCAGGTATGTGAATGTTCCCTAAACCGATGCTGAAGTAACCATGTATTGACCACTCACCTGACGTCATCACCTTCTTTGAATGCTAGTTGTGTCATTTCGGGAGTCCGGTTCCCCATGAACAATTAAAGGAACATTACAGAATTGATTTTTGATAACAAAACAGTTGCTGGCAGTGTAAGCACTTTATGTAATCCACCATATACATAAACTGACAAAGCTGTAGAAGTTTGAGATCGATCGGCAATCTGGATGTCTGGGTCTCGAGAAAATAGTGAAGAGGAAAATTAGTTTATTAATTTCTCATCAAATATGGCATTTCTGACAGAAATATTTCAAGGGATGTTTTCTATTATCATAATCATTAGACCGTGTAAGTTTTATGTAAATCTGTGATCAAAAAGTATATTTTACAAGTTTTGTTCTTACCAATTCTGTAATGTTCCTTTAATGTGCAGTGTGCATTTTAGGCAACTCACACAGTTAGACGTGCACCATATCTTTACAACTGTTGCAACTGTTATACTCTACTTAATTAAAGGCTAAACATTATTTCTTTGATCTGTTTTTCTGTAGGTTTTCAGAAGAGACGAGTTTGCGTCCCACTTTCAAAATGTCCACAGCGACATTCACGGCGGTCTGAATGGCTGGCTGGAGCAGCGCTGCCCTCTAGCACCATACGGGTGCACATTCTCTCAGCGCAGATTCTACCCCGGTGAGAAGTCCGCCAGGGTCGTCCACAACGAGAACCTGGAAAGCTTTGGTGTACGACTGGACGGGAACACTCCCGTACCGACAGAGGAAATGACTCTGGCCGACGGGCCAATCGAAATGGAGTGGGTCGGCGTGAGATCAAACGGAACAAACAAGACAACATCGACCGTTGCGAACAGGAAGTCCATTGATGATAATGACGACCAAGGGATCTCTGAGAAAAACTTTAAACCTATCACAAACAGTCACTTAAACTTGTCCGAGAGAAATGGAAAGCTTGAAATGTCTTCCTCGAATGTTGGAATGAGTAACTCGGACCCGGTTGACCAATCAGACAGCTCCTGTCTCGGTGCCAACCAATCAGGTAGCAGCTCTTTTAAGGATGCTGTGCAGACCAACAGCGAAACTGTGCAACCATTTGAGGCAAAGCAAAATGGCAGTGTTGAAGCTCAAATAAACAAAGTGCCGGCCAACTCATCGACACGTTGTGCTGATTTGGACAAATCGATCGCTAACCGCACTTCATCCAATCAGAAAATCAACCAGACGGATTCCGAGCCGGACTATCTGAGTGGCCTTCCCTCAGAGCTGCTAAGATATCTCACCCGATTCCTGGACGCCTTCAGCCTGTGCAATCTTGCAGTGACGACGAAGTTACTGCGTCAGATATGCTGTAGTATTCTAGAGGAACGCGGCATGGTCATTCAGCAGTGGGAGAAACAGCATGGACACTGGACGGTGGCGTACAGGGTATGTGTGTGGAGATTGTCACTTAGTGTACAGTGGATATAAACGTCAGCCCTGCTGATTTCGCAAAACTTTACTCCCAACTGCGTAAGTCCACTTATGCTCTTGGCAGAATTCTGCGCTTGGTTGTAGTCACCATTCTCTGCTTCAACAGTTCCAACAAAATTTCTGCATTCTCGGTTTAAAGCCTGCAGATAATTTGGATGTCACAGCTCTGTTTTCACTGCAAATGTTTCGCAGGAGTTGAGCACATCTCAACTGTTGTGAATTGTTCGTTGCAAATTTGTGACGTCAAAATTTGCTTCGCATTCAAATTCGTAGGAAGTATGAACCGGGCTTTATAGAAGTAAGCTTAGTAATGTGAAGTACACTGCACTCAAGCAAAAATTCCCTGCTCAACGTGTGAAACACGATTACGCTTTAACATGAATTTTTCTGCTGTCGTAAGAATCAATTTTTTGTGTATGCAGTAAACTGATCTGTGAATTTGGGCCCAGACAACAAACACTTTTGGAAGTGGTTCTTTGTTCTCAATGAATTGAGTATAGTAATATATAATCGAAATTCGGCTACTTTGCCTTTTTTGAAAAAGCGAGAATAAGAGGGCGATACTTGTGCCAAAGAAAATATAATTTTGTCGATTGAGTGAACTTGTTACTGGGTTGGGCCTATTAGCTGAATACTACTGGCAAACAGCACATCACAGCAACAAGGGTCCTTAAAGACACTGGACATGTTTGGTAATTACTCAAAACAAATATTAGCTTAAAAACTTACTTGGTAATGAGCAATGGAGAGCTGTTGATAGTATAAAACATTGTGGGAAACGACTCCCTCTGAAGTAACGTAGTTTTTGAGAAAGCTCTAGATAATTTCTCACTAAAATATTAAGAGACTTTTGGCCAGAAGTTACGCCCCTGAAAGCACACAAATTTGTGCAATAAGGGTGTTTTTTCTTTCATTACTTTCTTTCAACTGCGATGACCAATTGAGTCAAAATTTTCACATGATGGGATACACCAAGTGAGAATACTGGTTTTTTGACAATTACCAAAAAGTGCCTTTAAGAAATTAACGAAAATGATGAACTGTCCTCTCAAAAGGATTTAAGGGCATTGATTCACTTTTGTGCTGGCTCTAACTGCGATCTCATTGAGGAGTCGAAAGATAAAAAATGAGAGAGAGAGAGAGTGTGTGCAGCTATTTTTTTTTTATAAACGTGCGCGAGTGGGGTCTGAAAAACGCACCTGGCGTTGCGTAACAAAAGGAATGCATGAGAGCCGCCTGGGCGATTTTAATGGAACAAAAGATACTGTAAGGGCTACTACACACTTATGGAGAAAAACAAATGAGCTGGAATATTTGAAAGTGGAAGGGTGGGGCGGATGTTTTTATCACCATTTCTTGACTGTGTGCCTTTTATTGACTTGAATGTTGTAGGTGTGGCATTTCAGCACCGCCTTCACACCCATCAGAAAGTGGGGGTTCGATGAGTACCCCAGCATGGCTGTTCACCTCGGTAAGTGCCCCTACAATGTGATACAGAAGCAGACCAATCCAGTGCGTGTCATGATCAAGGTACCGGAGCCTCTAACAACGGGTGCCGATGAAGAGCAAGAGGTCAAAAGGTCAAAGGATGAGGCCATTGAGGGGAGTGGCTGAGAGCAAGAGGTGGGGAGGTAAGGAGTGGCAGTTGATAATCTTGAACAAGGTGTGCGGAATGAGTTTTAAACGCTGGCTCCCTGTTTATAGTAGGCTGATACTGTTGGTTACCGGTTCGCCTAGCAAGTGTTTGACAATTTCAGTTGTTGTCAGTCCACCAATGGGAGACCCAGAAATTGCTGATCATAACCAGCCTGCCGAAAAGGTGTACTGTTCTTCTGTGTTGTGTGTGTACCGTTAGTGCAACTCTTTTTGTTTGCGATAAACATTTAACATGGAAGTGTGGCGAAGGTTTCAATCAGACTGTCAAAAACCATGCCACATTAATGGGACTAACTGGGCTTGAAATACCCACTGGACCACTGGCCAGAGTCTAGTATTTTTAGGACTGGCCAGAGTCTAGTAACTTCAGCACTGGACCATTGGTCATAGTCTAGTAACTTTAACACTGGACCACTGGCCAGAGTCTAGTCACTTCAGCACTGGACCATTGGTCATAGTCTAGTAACTTTAACACTGGACCACTGGCCAGAGTCTAGTAACTTCAGCACTGGACCATTGGTCATAGTCTAGTAACTTTAACACTGGACCACTGGCCAGAGTCTAGTAACTTCAGCACTGGACCATTGGTCATAGTCTAGTAACTTTAACACTGGACCACTGGCCAGAGTCTAGTCACTTCAGCACTGGACCATTGGTCATAGTCTAGTAACTTCAGCACTGGACCATTGGTCATAGTCTAGTAACTTCAGCACTGGACCATTGGTCATAGTCTAGTAACTTTAACACTGGACCACTGGCCAGAGTCTAGTCACTTTAACACTGGACCACTGGCCAGAGTCTAGTACATGTAACTTTAACACTGGGCCACTGGCCAGAGTCTAGTAACTTTAACACTGGGCCACTGGCCAGAGTCTAGTATCTTCAGCACTGGGCCACTGGCCAGAGTCTAGTAAAGTCAGCACTTGGCCACTGGCCAAAGTCTAGTAACTTTAACACTGGGCCAGTAACCCCACAGACAATGTTCCTCCAAACACATTCTTTTGATGATTTACAAATTTATAAAAGAGCTTTTCACTTCCAAACCTTAATGTTTCAGCAAATATGAAAATGAAAGAACTTTATTGGGGGCTTGTGAAAAAATAGTTTGGGTCCACAGTTAGAGCTGAGCCACAAGATCTGTGGTCTAGGTGAGATTTCCTTCAAGTGTGATCCCTGGCTAGTTACTTTGGAATTGTTGGCAGGTAGCCAAGTCTCTTATCAGTGGATGTGGAGTATTAAGGAACTTCAGTGTTTCTCTGTCATTTCTTTGATTTCAATTTGCAGACAGACGTCAAGTAGTTGAGTGCAATCAAAAATAATGATATTTGACTGGTTTTAAAAATGTAATCCAGAATGTAAACCAGGTGAATGTGTGTGATATTACTTCCAGTGAATGATTGATTTACTTTTCTTTAAGTGTGAGGTGATATGCACCGTGAACTTCTGTACTGTTCATGATCGGAGCATGGAGATTGACCCTCCAGCACTCTGATTGTCAGCAGTGCAGCTTATAACTGTTCCGGAGGATTGACTTGCTGCATGTATTCAGGGCCCAATTTCATGGCTCTGCTTACCGTAAGCGAAGAATCGGCGCTTGCGAAAGCAGGGAATTCCCTGTCGTGTCAAGCATGACATGGCAAGCAGGTTGGCAAGCATACGCGGGCCCTAAAATTGCTTTTAAACTCAATCGCTACATTTGGTACTCAGTGTAGAATCTGTAATCTATAAATACGCACGCAAACGGATAACCGTTGAGCCGTGCGGTCACACAGCCGCAACCCTGCCAGTTTTAAACAACTGTCTAAGGCCTCATCACCACTCTTTTATTTCCTTATTACATGTAACCCTCTTGCTGTCTGACCATTCAATACCATTCAAGTGGTTTTGAATGATAGATAAACTATGCCAGCCTGAAATATGATACCATGAGGGAATGCTACACAGTACACAGTTAGTTCTGTGCACAGTTGTGCCACCGTACACAACCTTGGCAGTCGAATGGTTTCAAACGGGTGGTCAACTCACTGGAAAATGTTGCCAAGAGTCACTGACAGTAGGAGGGTTAATACGAAATAAAAGTAGCTACAGCTTTATGTCCGTTCTGGATGAAGCAGCTATGATTATTAAGTGTCTTACTCGAGGACACACGGACCCGAGCCCACACTTTGAAAGAAACCATAAATGTGCATTTTGGCCGGCCGGCCAGAAACCTGTTTCAACCTGAACTTTGGTTGAGCATTTTTCGCAAGCTTGATTGTGCCACAGTGATGCAGCTGTTTCGACCAAACCGTAACCGAGTTGCATACTCGGTTAGGCTCGGTTAGATGATATGCAATTTTACAAAAAGTGATAACTGAATTTATTTTATATAAGCTACTAACACTAAAAAGCATATACCACTCCACTATTGTTATTTGTTACTGCAACTATACGGACAGAAGTTCTGCTACATGAAAAGAAACAAAGCCCGTAACTTTCATCAGAGGTTTTGTCACAAAACGGAAATTGTCTCGGTCTGTGAAATTTACACGAGAAACTTGTTTCTGGTCAGGGTCCCGAAAACACACCCCAGAACTCAAGTCCGGAACACCTGAAGGCTCGGCCAAAACACCTCACAACAAACAACTCCACAAGATTAAAAATAGAAAACATCCCTAGTGTATTTTGTAGTATGCAAAGTAAGCCACTCTAGCTTTAATTAATTTATTGTACCAAATATTTTAAATATCAAGAACTAATGTTATTAATATGTACAAATTCTATGCAATTTGGTTGATATGTATTTAAATGCTTGCCGTTACATTGAGTTAAATGTACAGCTCAATTAACTGTCATTTCATTTCGTTGTTTTGTTTATTGCTGTATGCTTGATTTCTGTAATGGTCCAAGTCTCTCAGGACAACACTCTTACGGTGTGTCTGAATTGACGGCTACTGCTCAGGGCCCAATTTCATAGAGCTGCTAAGGCAGAAAATATTGCTTAACAATTACCTGCTATACAGAAATGAGCAGGATACCAGTCACAAATTGGTATGGTAGTTTGGCTGGTAACTTTATTGTGGTAAGCATAATTTTGTTGTGCTTAGCTACTTTTTGTGCTTAAGCAGCTCTATGAAATTTGGCCCTGGCTATGGCTGTGGCTTGCCCACTATCACCGCGTTTACACGCAATCCAGAAAGGCAGATTGAGACCCAGAATTTTGATCATGACCACAGATCAAGATCTGGTGTTCCTGTTTACACCAGTGCCTGATCCAGCTGGTGCACAAGAACACAAGAGCTATATTATTGACTAGAGCCCTATCTCTTGATTCCACATTGACGAATTTGTTGAAGCCTCCTGGGCCCAATGGACCTTTCCCATGAAAATATGCTAATTACATTCATGCATGCGTACAGACACTATTGGTGGGCAAACGCCATAGAGTTGTGCACTAGGCAGACGCACAAACGCGTTTGCGTCACGCCACAATCAGTCCCATACAGAAAGGCACGATGTTCACTGATTTTGCCAACCAGTAGGGA